>JAWZYV010018786.1:0-410026 GCA_038373885.1 Cheiracanthium punctorium | reverse complement strand
AATAGTTCAAAATTTAAGGGGAGATAGGGCATATAACAAGGAATCAGAATCACATAGCAATGTGGGGTCAAAAACGCCGTTTTCACTTACCTGGTAATAAGCACTTTATGAAAGTGTTGAATTGTTTGTCTAATTTCGTAACCACGTTTCATATACAATAAGCTCGTCTTCAAAATTTGCATTCATGAAATAAAATAAAATTTTTAAATTACCAATTTTAGTCAAGTGTTTTCTAAGAAAAATGCATTAGTGTATGATGAGCAATGGTCGTAAAGTTCACTATTATTTCAGCACTTGTTCCAAGGTGATTATTAACAGCTACATGTAGACGGCGTTACCAAACGCGCATTGCTGTGTGATTCTAATTTCTTAATATGTGCAGTACCTCTCCTCATATTTTGTTCCAATATTTATTTGACACCCTGTATGTCTACGTTTAAGTTTTTGAGTTCCAATCATTCTTTAGCACCAAATTCGTTATTTGTTATTTTCTAGTGTACACAGTGCTATAAACTTTAAAATATCGCAAGTAAATATTCAAATAAGCGATGAAAAGAAAGAAAATATAACTTCTAGACGAATATCAAATAAACGTGTGAAAAACTGATTGTTAACACTGTATTAAAATATGGTTGCTTTCTCTTAGAACTATTCATAATAAGAAAAACTTTTGATTCTTTTGAGGTTTTAAAAATCAATCGTTCAGTGATTTTAATGTTTATCATCTAGAAAATAATATATCAACTTCTTGTTTTAATTCAAAATAGTTTATTTATAAAATATTTAAAGGGATCGACATAAAAAAAGCCTTTAAAACATAAACTTTTAGTACATATTCAACATTAAAGATGCTTAGTTGTAACATAATTATCTCAAACAAATGGCTAAAATAATCCAGGATGGTAATTCAGACACGGTAAACAGAGTAAATACATCACTCAGCAATGATTTAAAAACGCAATAAAAATAGCAAATCCAAAAGTGTTTTTCACTTGTTTTACCACGATGTCAGTAAATTTGAAAAATAATTTTTTTTTTAAATATCAGCCACAAAAATTACTGTAGTCACCTGTCAGTCGCAATCTTGAAGTAAATCAAAAATGCTGAGTGCATCATTAATAAAGATGTTACACAAAGAAAAAGGTAAATAAAAACCAGAATGTTATGGAATACTTGAAAAGTTTTTGTTGGCAGTTTCCCTTACACTATTACTTAATTTAAAATAATAACCCTGAAGGAAATTAAATATTATGGGGTAAACAGTTTTATAAATCACTTTCCTTTTAAGATAACGAAGCATTTCGAAGAGGAATTTTTGGAAATAGCTTTTTTTGGAATTTTCATTAGACACGAGTACCTAGAGCTGATTTCCAGTGACCTTCTTTTCTTGTGCAAGTACTTGTAACGAATTTATTTTTATATATGAGATGTTTCAATTGAAAAGTACTGTTTTTAAAGATGTATTTCATTTCGATTACAATTTTATTCCAATGTTAAAATGTTTTAATTGAAATTCCGTTTTCAATTTTTAAAGGATCAGTACCAAAATCAAGTAAATAGACGAGAAATTTTTTTTACAATAATTATAAATAACCCCCAAGTTTAAAAGCCCCATTTTATGACCCTGAAAGAAAATTGATTATTTCAAAGCTTTACTAAAGTTTCAATTAACCAAGACTCTAATTATCAATTACATTTTTGCGGTGTAACCCTTAAATCAAGGAATGTTTACATTCACTTCTTCAAAACGTAGCAGCACCTAACATCGGGTAAAAAGTCAATTTTTAAAAAAAATAATTAAAATGAGAGAGAATCCATACTTTAGTGGAAAGACCATTTAAATTTTTACCTTTATATCCTTGTAATATCCACTATACGACTTATACATTCCTAACATCTAGTTTTATTTTTTACCCTTAAATCAAGGAAATTTTATATTCACTGCTTGAAAACGTAACAACACGCAACATCTGGTGAAAATTCAGTTTTAAAATAATAAAGTTAGGGGGAATTCATGTTTTAATGGAAAGAGAACTTAATGCTTTCATAAATCTCTATCTTAAAAATTGAGAGAGAAATTAAAGTTTTTTTTTTCCTTTATAATATTGTAATACCAGTCTTTGAGTGACTGGGCCGTTTTTCGATTCGTATAACAAACTTCTCAATTCTCCTGATTTTGATTCTCCCTCCCCTGAATCATAATACTATTAATGAAACTTAATATATTACAGGAGATAATATTAATGAAATAGCATACTTCATTAAGTAAACATAGAACATTTTATAATCTTATTATAGTATAAATAGAAGAAAATGTGGTAATAGCGCTTATTATGCAGACATTTCATATTTTGGCAACAAGTGATAATGCATTAACATTAACTGCCTCAATCTGCGACATAGAATACTATTATGTAAGGAAATTTGTGTTTTTACTTTAAAATCAGATTTTTCAAATCTTTCAGAATTGACAATTTGAACTTTCAAAGACAAGTTCAAATTGTCAATTCTTAAGCATTAACACAAAATACCCAATACAAGAAAAAGTATTCTGATTAGATCTTGGAAACATTACAATAATACGTTTATGTAAAATAAAAACCAAATATTTCTGGCACATTATAAAAAGATAACCTCGAAAATAAATACCACCATACCATATCCTCTGTTGCATTGCACAGTATCATGTAAATAATATACTGCTCTATAAGCATGCAATCAAAACGAAATCCAGAAGTAAACAAAAAAAAAAACACCTATAATATTAATACTTTCAATCTCATTAGTTTATTTTACGATTTTACAATTTTACATCATTTAAATTTATATCTCTTACGAAATTTAAAGATTTTGTGATAAATAAAACCTTTCTGCAACACATTTATTACAAACTGATATCTCATATTCAAGTAAATTTCTGTAGTGATCATACATCATTAGAAACTGGTGCCTGGAAATAACCTTAAATTCACACCTGTGAGCTTATTTGTTGAATAAAAAGAACGGAGCATAGTTTCTGTCTTAATATTGTGTTATATGCAAATGAAAATTTAACTAAACAAATTAGTGTCAATGAAATTCTGTTGCAATAAATTAACGTTAAGTAAATTTTCTTTTAAAACCAATTTAAAGTAATTTAATTTATTTATGTAGAAAAAGCAATAATACATTTTCAGTAATCCATAATTCTGTGAAAATGGCTCTTGGAGAATTGTGATATTAAGCTGATATTGACAGTATAACATGCAAAATTCCTGTTGTCTTCCTTTGACTTGTCATGTTGGGGATACTGGCATATGCTGGATTTTGTTAAAGAAATAGCGAAAGATACGCCCAAAAAAACCTTTTAATTAACGAATTATACATTTATCGTAAAGATTTCTTCTGTGAAAGTTATAACAAGCACAGAAACATACAGATGGAATTTTCACCTCACGACGCAACTCATTTTCAATTAAAAAATAAGTTAAAAGGCAACAAAAGTTAGCACAATGAGGTAAAACGCTTTGTACACTTAATTAATATCTGATCATTTAAGCATTCATGTACATATATCTTGGTGCATGCTGCAGAATGTTCAAGCACGTTATGATTATATTTCAACTTGTAACAGTCTAAAACAATTTTAATTCAACTATTCTCAATACTTGACAACATTAAAGAAATAAAACTTTCATGCACATATCTGGAAAGTTTATTTTTAAAGTACCAAGTTGTCTAATTCTATTCTTTAGCAAAAAGGACTGGGTAAATAATTTAAAGTGGTGTTAAGACATTTTGAAAAATTAACTAAACATACTTTCGCGTTTTAACAAGGGCGTTTATAATTTATATCAGCTGCAGAAGACAGCTGTAGAAAGAAAAAATATTCTCACATGTTTAAAGTGCCTACCTAAAAATGAATATTGGTACAAGCATTCACAAAATCATGTTGTCTAGTACATTTAACAGATTATTCATTGATTTTATGTGACGTTGCGGTTTACTTACATAGCACACAGTACTATGTGTGTGAGCATGTTTTGAAAAGGAACTACATAAAGTAATTAGTTATTGTGATATTGCTCATTTTGTATAAATAGAAATGCATTTATTATTAAGTTAAGCGTCAGTAAACGATTTGTCAAGGCTGACTGAGGAGTAACTGAAAAACCTTACTACTTTTATAGTTCAAGAACATCTGCAAAGATTTTATGGTTAAAACATTATAACTATTATTAAGAAAGAGTATATATTCTCAATAAACGAATTTGAGCCTTTCTAGAATGGTGGTCATCGTTCATAATGCTTACATTAAGATCTCAAATGAAGACGCATGTGCAGAATTTTGCAGTAAAAGCCGCTTCCTTCATGTAATTTCTTT
The DNA here is from genome assembly GCA_038373885.1 of Cheiracanthium punctorium. Lineage (NCBI taxonomy): Eukaryota > Metazoa > Arthropoda > Arachnida > Araneae > Cheiracanthiidae > Cheiracanthium > Cheiracanthium punctorium. The sequence goes on along the minus strand of JAWZYV010018786.1, from coordinate 405,663 downwards.
TCAAATTCGGCAGCACTTTATCTCTAGTACTACGCATTCAAAAATAATCAAAGTTGCTAGATGGCTCACGATTTTCCATTTCTTGAATATATTTGTAGTCTGTTTTAAACAGTAACGTGTCTAATATTTTTATGTTAAGTTCCATGGACATTTAGCTACATTATGCAATTTGGAACTTAACAATAGGCTCTCAATATTTATAATTAGATCTTGAATGCAGGTTGACGTATAGAATTTTGTAGAAGCATTATCTTCAACCAAAAATAAAGGTTTTTTATATTCCGCTGCATTTAAAATTCACTGCCATACTTTTAAAATTTATTCAAAATCTGCTTGCGTCTCAAAATTTTACATTTCTTGAAGATATTTTCAATCTATTTTTAACAGTAAGGTTTCTAGAGTCTTTATGCTAACGTCCGTAGACAAATAACCACATTAAATTACTTGGAACTTAACAATAGACACGCATCATGTGCGTTCTCTCCCATTACTTTTGTGTCAAAATTTATGATATGAAGAAAATCCACGCAAGGGCACAACAGAAGAAGAGAAAGACCGCAACACTTTGTTTTTGAAAAGATTGTTCCAAAATATCGTTAAAATTCACGCTCGCCTCAATGAAGGCAAAATCCGTTTTGAAACAATAATATCACCATCGCAAGATTCACAACCGGGAAATATTTCGCACCCTTCCTGAATACTCTTTATCAGAACAAAAAACACCAGTAATTTTTCAATGTTCAATTGTTGTAGCATAAAACGGAATCTCAGAGGAGAAACACCATTGGTGGAAATTGCTTTTCCCCAGCAGGACCCAACTGTCGCAACGGAGAATTTATTCAATTTCCCAAAGCACCTGTTGGAAACAAATTCCGCAGGACAGCAGCACCTCATGCACCTGTGCCGAGGTGTATTTTCCATCCCAATTCCGTCCGGAGAAGTGGAGAGAGGGAATTCGGTAAACATTAAGAGAATTCCCGAATTCTTCCCGCCTCCGCTCGCTCGTCGTCGCCCGTGTTTACTTTAGCAGCCCGTAATTCTTTTCGTTTTTCGGAGCAGGAACGGTGTAAGTTGGGGGATGATTTGATCTGAATGGATGTTAAGTTACATAAAAGAATCAAGCTCGGAAAGGAAATTTGAGGAGAAAAGATAAAATATATACATAAAAAATAAAGTAAAATAAAAGATTGCTTTTATGATAAAGACGAAAGGGAATTTTCGGCTGAGATGAGTTGAGCTTCAAAGATGAGATTTGATGGAAATGGCTTTGTTCCGTCATCATTGCATATCAAAAATTTTAAAGAATTTTACGAGAAGGGTTTGAGTATTTTACTTTGCATGTTTTTCTTTATCAGTGAAATTTTTTCATCCATACGTGTTGAAAGTAGTTCCATTAGTAATTATTTTTATTAGTGACACTATTTCTATCGATTTTTTCAAGATGCTTCCGTTTCTTCTTTGTGCTATTAAAAATTCGCCATTTTTAGTTTTGCATGAACTCTCAGCGTTTTGCAGGAAACTTGTTCGGAAATAAATCAGGTTTCTACAGAATTTATTAACAAAAACTGCGCGGTTTCGATATTTGCTACAACGAGATGAAAATATTATCGCTCTAAATACGCCACTCTACCATGGATTATTCATAAGAATATATGGGGAACTGTAAAAGTGGCAACCTTAATGAATAATGATTATGATCATATCGCCAAAGAATTTAAAGTCGCTGTTACCGGTAAATAACCAATATGCTAAAAAATAACGAACAAAAATATTCTTTACTTCTTATTAAGAAGCACTCTTAAAATGAATCCTCAAGTGTGAAGAAAACCTGTAGAAAGTAAATGCTTTCTGATCAAAATAATTTAAACCAAAATTTAATTAAAAGATTCACTATCAAAAGTACAATTTCGTGGATATATACAATTTTGTTTTGCGTACTCAAATCATACATCTATCTTTCGGACTATTAAGCAAAATTTTCAGAAACCTTGAATGTCTTTGAAAGTGTCTTAGTTCTTGCAATGTTTAAAAACGAAGTAAGTATTAAAAAACATTTAAATCCTGTACAGTGAAAAAGCTGCTAGAGATGGGTTTGCTTGCCTTTTGCTCGTTCAGATTTTATATTAATGAAGAAGAAGAATTTAAATAAAAGATTAAAAATAACCAATACGCCATATAAGTCTGCCTTTTCAAAAGCTCATAGGCGATCTAGAAGAAACTGCAGAATATTGTGGTAAACAAAATTAAATTACAAGCATGTTCTTCCTTGGTTTGTGTAAACATAATACTTCCACTCTCTAACAGCTCAAACATTACATGCAGTATCGGCACTATGAATTCTTTTTGCTATTTGATAGTTTCTGCCTACAAAGAAAAACCATTGTCAGCAATGTCAAGCCTGCTTTAGCAAAACAAAGTACATTTTGTCCTTAAAATATAAAGAAACTGCAATAGACTAATCTAGAAAGTTACATGCAATGTTTGCTGTTTAGCTCTCACGGGTTCTTATATATAGATAACAACGTTAATGACTTCATTTTTCTCACTGTCTGTGCAATTACCATTTACTTGGTATCTGGGGAAAAGCGAACGACAGATTCTGTGAAACTATACTTAATCTAATTTATACGTTAGTTTCAGAAGAAGTGAAACTTTTGTTTTGTATATATTTCAGTCTGAAGAAATTTACTGAAACTGCAATTATTTTCTGAATTTGAAGAATAAAGTATAAAAATATTTAAAACTTAAGATTTTTATACACTTAATGATATTTTGGTAATGACTAAAAATTCATTTTATTTAAAGTATACTATAAAATAACATACTAAATTAATAATACTGCATATTGCTTATTTAATAATAATAGGAATTATAATACTGCTTGTATGTAATATCTATTTTGTGTCAAGAAATTGAATGTCTATTTCAAATGACAAGAAAAATATAGAATAAAATCAAATATAACCCCTAATTTAATCCTTTTAAAAGATGCAGTCTAAACTTTCATTCTCATGACTACTTTTCAAAATCTTATCTCCCTTTACAGATATATATATATATATATATATATATATATATATATATATATATATATGTATATATATATATATATATATATATATATATATACATATATATATATATATATATATATATATATATATATATATATATATATATATATTACTGAAATCTTAGATTTTGAGAAGTGTGATATATAAGACCATAAAATGGTCTTAAAATCGTGTCATTTTAAAGTATGGATTCTTCTTGAAACTGGATTTCTGCAGTTCTTTATTCCCGATTTCCACAAAGTCTAAATGAGACCCATAAAGAGGTAAAAGCGAAGTTGCTTCAGCATCATCCTACTTACCCATTACGTTTATAGTTCCGGCTGAAATTCACAATACCCGTCTTTATACGTGAGACAAATTTGAAAAAAAGACGGTACATCTGTGGTATAATTTTATGAATATTTATTTGTTATTTATTAATCAGCAGTAAGAGCATTCCTGGTGACATAAAAATGAATTTAGTACTTTTTTGAACAATCTTGGAAAAAAAAAAAAAAAACTTTCTAAAAATGTTTTTAAGGCATTTGTTTACTACCGGTAATGTTTTTACCTACAAAGAACTTTAAGAACCGCAGGTTAAAATTCTTTATTACTTCTAACGAAATTACTTACTTTCAATTCAAACACACATGCACTTATGATACGGTGTTAAACGAAAGTGGAAAGAATAATTCTCGGGGAAAAGTCCAGTAAAGGGTTACAATTTAGTCGCTATATTTGAACAAAATACGTGAATGCGACACTATTTTTGGCGTACTATCCCGTAGTTGGAGATTAGCGGAAAAGTCAAATTGAAAATACGTAGTAAAAACGCGTGTGATTAAAAAAAATAGTGTTATCACCGAAATTTTGATGTATGTTGGATAAAGAATTATTTTTATTTGTATTAAAAACGAAAATTAACTTTTAGTCGAATATAATAAAGTAAAATAAAAAGTAAATAAATAAAATATTAACCCCTTAAAAGTCGTAATACTCTATTTTCAAGAAGACGGTCATAAAAGTATCAATATTAATTGAAAAATATTGTATAAAAATAAGTATATGTACAATATCTGCATTCATTTTAAGGTTATGAATATTTTATTACAAAAAAATCCGTGCATAAGAATTCAAATGTTCTAAATTTCTGGATCATAGCTTTTGAAATCTCCAGCCCGGAAATATCACGGGTGGAGTTAAACTTAAATTTTGAATTAAGGCTTAGAGTGTTCTGAAGGCTAAGGCTTTTGAATCCTTACCACATCATTTATTATTTATTCTCATTTTTTTTTGGCAGTCTAACATTATTGGTTTTTCTAACTACGTACGATGTTAAAATCAATTCAGTAATTTTCACCAACTTAAAAAAAGAAAAAAGAACTTTTGAAATTACTCATTTATTTATAAAAATACATTGTAAGTATAATTGCATAATGTTTTTGATGCATGTGCTTACTACCGCTAATGCTTTACCCAAAGATCTTTAAGAATCCCAGCTTAAAATTCTAATCGAAAATTAAGGAGTGCAAAATCCTTCATTAATTTGTACAAACTTACTAGTTTCAATTCAAGCACACATGCACTTATGATAGGGTCTTAAACAAAAATTAGTAAGAAATTCCAGAAGCGTATCTGACAAACGTCTCTATCCTCACTGTAAGTAGGAAGGGAATTGTAACTCAATAAAATAACAACTGAATAAAGAAAAGATTCCTCCTAACGAAACAAAAATAAGAAAATGAAGTGCTAGAGTGGCTCCTGTAGAGAGGTTCTATTACGTATCATTTTGATGCGTTCCATTATTACTAAGAAAAAGGCAATGTCGGCCTAGGAAATATTTTGATGGGACTTGCAGTACATTCAAAAGAGAAATCAGATAAAGAAACGGCAGTCTAGGGGGAGACAGTTTGGTCTCTGCGAGCAGTAATTTTCTTCGTATTAAAATCCTAAACATTGTACATCATTTCTATCTTTTATTTCTTTTCAATCCATTCGAGGAAGTATATATGAATACTATTTTAGAGAAAGAACATAAAACTTTACATTTTAAAACACAGTTATTCACATATGTAGCGGAATTGCAAAAGCCGTTCAGTATGAGTTATTAGAATGAGGCTGTAAATTGGTTTTAACTAAAAATCCTAATTAAGGTATCCGACGACGCTCGGAGAACATTTACGTAAAATAATTAATATTTAACATGCTGAAAATTTTTGTGATGTGTTTCAAAGAAAAAAAACTAGCAATTTTAGTTGTACGTTTTATTGAATTTGAAATTTATTAAAAAACTTAATGAAAATTTCATCGTTGGGAAAAACGAGTTACAAAAAATGCTTTCTAATCGCATACGGGTTTGCATGTATACTCATCTAACTGTTGTTAAGGTTAAGTTGTATTTTCAAAACTTTTGGATTGATGATTAGTCCAGTGTAGTGAATAAGCATTTTTCACAAAATTCATACTATTTTCTAAAATAAAAAAGGTTTAAAACGTAATTTAAAAAACCTGCGGCATATTACACGCATATAGGTCCAAGAAACATCCATGCAAAGTGAAATCGTTTATCGTTCATCCGTTCTTGAGAAATCATGTTTTCGTGCAGTAGCTACGGAAAAATTTCGTTTTTAAGTAAAAGTATTTGAAATTTTGACCACCGTCTCTTACTATTTAATATAAATTAGCATTCTGCAACGCACATCATTAAAATAAAAGCAATTACATATATCGAATATCTAAGTATGGGGCTTTACTTTGATACCAAAAAAATTTGACTTTTCGCCAAAATTGACCTTTTCAACGTAGTCGGATACGCTGAAGTCGTCTCCTTTCAATTTTATTCCGCTGAAGGAGACATGCAGGGTTCCTTATACAGTGCCATGGAATTTCCTAAATTATTGTTTGCTAATTATTTGTGGTTTAATTATAGCATCTGTGATACATTTCTATTCAAAATGGAGTAATGCATATAGATTTTTTATGAGCGAACGAAATCCTCCCTAATATCACGATATTTTGAATAATATTATAATGGCGTCATTACTAGTTTTATGCAGAATGAAATTAATATAAAAAGTTTACAATTTAACTTACTTTCATAATACTGTGAACTGTATTCGGACTATATTTCAAACGAGATACATATATGATGGCCTCAGTAGTACTTTAATGGTTTAAAATGTACATTTTTTGTCTATGTCAAATGATATAATAAAAGCATGCTATCTGTTTAAAATCTTGTTTGTGTTACTCATATATCTTTCTTCACTGAACAACAAATATTTCCTAGAATGTATGGGTCAAGCAATTTGTTGCAACATAAGGGGTAGAACACGCTAAATCTTTAACAAAGATAGAGGCGAAAACCATTATCCCGTACTGAGGTATTAATAATATTTTGTTATATAAAATATACTGCTCACTGCACAGTTGCTCAATATTGCTCTCTATAAATGTACAGAAACACACACATGAGCACAAAAACAAATTGGAACAAGAAACTTATATTGGAAATTGTTTCTTTCTCATTTTCTTTCTTGATCATAATTTTCTCTATTTTCAGGATCAGCTAACACAGTGCACTCATATTTAATAGGTCGCCATTTAATTTCGTTCGTAAACAAGTACAGTGAATAGCTTGAAGATCCTGGTTTGAAGTGCGTTTTTAATGTAAATGAAAACTTGAAATAAATTAAGTTGTGCTTTGTGAACACGAATCGTACTTTACCCTTAAAACAGCCGCTCCATGCACACTGCACAGTCCATAAGAATTCCATAAGCATTCGTTTAAAAGCAACAATTATGACATTCCAGTGTGTCTAAATACATAATTGCACTCATCTATGCATCATGTATACATTCGTTCATCTGAAGGCATTTTTTTTCCAAATGAAAAAACAAAAAATGTATAGAGAAGAATGCTTAAGAGATAAATTAAAATTTAATCCGAGGTTAATTCATGTAATATGTCTTATTATTTTGCGTATTTTTTCAGATTCAACTTGATCTTGCATTAAAATGCATCGTATATTGGGTAATATATATACATTAATAAAATGCTCTCGAAGATGATTAGAAAAAGTAATTTCTAGAGTCAGCAAAGTGGAAGTCATTGACTTTGAAGTTAGTTTTAATTTAATAAATTATTTGGACTAACGCATTCTCACTGTATTACAATGAGTTGAAACACGCTTTATTTGTTGACATTTTTTGGAATGTTTATACTCGTGATTATACATGTTTAAAAACATTCACCAGATTCAAGATTAAATTTTGCTACTCAACGATGATTCTCTTGTTTGACAATCAGATATGCAACTTCAAAACATTCCCTAAAATAATCTTACCCTAATTGGTAAGATATGAACACAATAATAAAAAGCTTCCATATTTTTCATTTACTAAATATGTTTTTAATGCAAATACCACATTAAGAAGTTTTCTTTTTTCGGATGTGGCTTTCGTCTAAAGGTGCTGCTCTGTGCAGTCATATATCACTCTGTAAGAATCCGTTTTAAAAACCAACGGTTGTCATATTCCAGGGTCGCAGCGCATAATTTTCCCACTCATTTATGCACCCCACACACATTTATTCGGCTGAATACATTTCACCCAAATCATGAAAAAGTAGAACAGAATGTTTGTAGAAATGTTTAAGAGACACTCAGATCGATATTCAAGCATAAGTAAGTGCACAAAATAAATCTCACAGTTTTGCTTACTTAAAAAAGAATAACTTAACTTACTTAAAAATTTATCACATTTTTTTATTAAATGTATATTAATTAAGGACTTCTGAACATAAAATAAAAATTTCAAGGCGGACAGCACTTCGGCAACAGCAGTAAAGTCTCAACAATACTCAAAATTCTGGAGTCATAATCAAATAAAAACAAATAACATTGTAAAAAACACACGTTTTAAACCTATGAATATGTACTACTTTTATATTTTTTATAAAATAATAATTGTTTCTTTAGGGTAATTCTGGGAGAGTCGCCGCATGCGGGAGAAATGTCGCACCCCTTGTATTTCTGGTAATTGTCGATAGATAGCAGTCACACGCGCAATATAGGTATGTGCACTGCGATATTCTTAACTGGTGTATAGCAGGATTCCCGCTTAATGCCTCAGCTGTATCTATACAATACCTATTTTGAGATAAGCGCATAATTTCACTGTCCAAACTTTTAAACATGTTACACTTAAGTGCTTTTTTTATGCTAATTACTGAATCCATGCATGATTTCGAAGTCGGAACTAACTGTATAGAGTATTGTGTGTATGGTTTACCCACTTTTTGTTGCGAAGACAGGCAACTGCGGTGTGTTACGTCTGTACCGTACAAAATGGGATACATGCCGCACTGCTATTTTAAAATTTTCATTGCACTACACGTTCAAAAGTACTTAATTAAATACATTTAATAAAAAAATGTGATAAATTTTTAAGTAAGTTCAAGTTATTCTTTTTAAGTAAGCAAAACTGTGAGATTTATTTTGTGCTCTTACTTATGCTTGAATATCGATCTGAGTGTCTCTTAAGCATTTCTACAAACATTCTGTTCTACTTTTTCATGATTTTATATATGCCGCAGTTTCTTTTGTACGGGATAACATTTTTAGTAAAATTTTGATTTATCTCTCCGTCTCTTATTTTTTATATTACTGAATTTATGTTAATGAAGTATATTGGCTAGATTTAGCTAAGTGCTATTAGTTTTTTTCCCTTTAATTTTGCTCAGATTCACTAAGTTGGGCATATTATTAGTCGTTAATTGTAATTGTAGTAATTTTGCATTTTAACTTTCTGGCTTAAATGAAATATTGATATTAAAAATCAGATTAGTTTTAACCCATTTATGCCTAGCGTCCCTTTTTTGGGACAGCATTTTCGCTATCATTCGAAAACGTTATTTATTTTTCCGAGCCTTTATTCGCGAGTATTGAACCTCAATTCCACAAAACATTTTAATATGGCCAAGTGGGATGTTGACATTTCAATTTTTATACATAATGATTTTAAATGAAATCATGCCTTGTTCAAAAAGTGGACATCAGAAATTTATCAATTACTGCTGGTGTTAGCAAAAATCGAAGAAAGTCGCAAAAATATCCAGGCACGAATGGGTTAAATTTGCTTACAGATTTTATTAGGAATTCCCGCATTTTATAAAAGAATAAAATAATGTAAAAACAGAAGGATAAAGCGATGTTAAAACAAATAAAACAAAATAAACCCTAATTTACGCTTTCCCCCCCTATTCTCAAATACACTCATGTTATGTTGTTTATAAACTAAGAAATAAAATTCATTTAAAGAAACATGTAATTAACTTTAGAAGGGAGCTAAGTCGAAAGACTAATATTGATTAAAACCAACTATCACCTCTCTTTGTACTAATTTAGTTTCTTTTTATTATTACATTGATAATTATAGTCCAGATATGAATATTTATTTCAATATTTTTTTTTGTTTAATACTTCATTAGGTTCTTATGACAGACATATCTCCCACACAAGAGCGGCGTCTCACCCGCAGTGCAATGTTTTAGAAAAAAATGGCACTGCGGGTACTGTTAAAAAATATTAATTATTTGTATATATATATATATATATATATATATATATATATATATATATATATTGTCGCACTGCACATGTTTTGTATTCTACATTAAATATCACAGCATTATTTATTGTATGTGCACCCTGGGATTTTTTACACACAAATTCAAAAAAAGTACTGCATAAGTCCCTGAATTACCCTACTTCATTTTACTTAAAGCGGCATTTCTTGATTTTGGACAGAGCTGGTAACTGAGTGTATTTTTGTGAAATCTAAAGGGTGTCCCATAGTTCTCGAGACAGATTTCAGATGTGCGTCAAAGATACACGAAGTTAAATATCTTCAGGAGGGGACTCTTACCTTAGAAAGTGGGATAACGCGGTTGTTACATACAGACGGCGCAACACCTCATTCGGTAACTGTTGGTGTAGCCATCGAAGAGAAGACAATATTTAAAAGGTATTTATTTATAATGACGATCACAGTCAAACAAACAGAATTTACATTTATTTTATAAGACGACAGATTTTAACACAGCTTTAAATTCTCGTTAAACTCATATTAAAATATTGACTTCATGCTACATAAAAAACTCTATAATGAACTCAAAGCCATTATTAGGTGTAAATATACACCGCAGCAGACTAAAAATTCTTTTTCGTCAGCACGATATACGCGCTCGTTAACAAATACAAATTCAATATTTTAATCATGTCAAGATAGAACTTTTCTTTTTTTTTATAAATTTGTTACTAAGGCAACCATGTAAGCAAAAGTGACAAAAATAATTAAAACTAAGTGCTCGCGTTCATAATCTCGTTCACATGCTAGGTTGGGAAATTAAAATCGTGTAAAACTAGTAAGCAGTCAGCGCTGGAAATGTTTTGTTCTTTTACCTCTAGGATAACGGCACATCACTAGATTTCCAATATTAAACTTAGTTTGGGTACCACAAATGCCAGCAATCAGCTATAGAGTGTGTCCACTCCTATAGTTTAACTTCGTGAAAGGTACTTGGAGTAGATGGAGCTGCAGTGAGTTGTCAGCGCCATCTACTCTTAGTACACGGGAGACGCTTCACTGGAAATAACAGTTTAGTTTAATATTTGCGTTAGCAGTGTCATATAGAGTTTCATAAGACTACTTTTAGTCTTATAGGAGAATCACTAACAAAAGAAATTTTTAATACCTTGAATGACCAGTTAGTTGCCCGAGCAACGATTTATCGTATCATTAAGGCATGTTCTCTTGATCACAAACCAAACAAAAAAACTGCTGTCAAACTCAGTAAAGAAAGTTAACCTACTGACACGGCGTTTGTCGCGAAAATTCGAAGTTTCTCGTATGACAGTGCGTTGAATATTTAATAAAAAACAACGCCCCCCCCCCCTCCCAAAGTATCATCGACGTGCTATAAAATACACCGTCAAACTGCTGGAAAAAAATCCAAAATGTTGCAGCTGACTCAGCATGAATTATTTTGCAAATGACAATACTTCTATTTTTTTTTTTTTATCAATTGGCAAGAAACGACATTTTTTTTCGACAAAATCGAAAATACACCACCCAATGTGAGATATGCTGGTCATGCAAAATATGAGCAAAATTCCTTGTGTGGATCATCTTTCATCGGAAAGTGTGACGGAAAAGTGGTCCATTCATTCAACCAATTGGTGGCGCAGTGATGAATTTCGATGTTTATATCAACGTATGTCTTCTGAAACTGAAACAATTCTTTGATATCCACCACCAAAACAATAAAACTATATTCTGGCCAGCAATCATTGTAAAAAAAAAAAAAAATTGCAGAAAAAAATAGTGCAATTCGTGTCAAAGAAAAAACCTCCAAATATGCCGCAAGCACCTAAATTTGAACATTTTTGGAGCGTTTTCACTCGGTTGGTGTAGGACAATGGACAGGAAGCAAAATTAGATAGGCAATTGGTAAATACAAGTCAAACTCAATAGAAACTCAAAAGTTGAAAGAAGTTGGCATATCTGTCATTCAACCCATAATGAAAAACATCAAGGTAACTCTTCGAAAAATCGAATATAACGGCTCGTTAACGGCTACGTAAATATGTTAAAGATAATAAAATAAAGAATTTGACTAAGCAATCCCCAGTTTACTTTCTTTATTTGTACAACTCAAGGCTCTTTAAATTTGTCTCAAGACTTTCCTGACACTCGTTGTTTTATATATTTAGAAACAAAATATGACTAAACAAAGCGCTCTACTGTAATATTTATTGTTAATACAAAATTAACCGTATCAAACAAAAAATAAAATCATGTTAAGGTAAACTGAAATTAAAATAAAAAATAAATTATATTCAATTTTAATTTTAAAAATTCCCCTTCCGATTTCGGTTAAATTTTATTATTATTTTAATAAAGTTTTTATTTCTCTTCAACAAAAAACTCGCGTTTTCATATATAAATATTTTGTTAATATTAAAAAAAAACGATATCACTACATTCGGCTACTATAATTAGCATTTCTGCCGTAGTATTTCCGAGGCTGCAATAAGCGTGTTTCAAATTCTAGAAGAAAATTTTCGGTTTAGTGACATTCAGTTTAACTCTTACTTTAATGGGTTGTTTTACAATTTAATTTGTTTTTGTAAGCATGGTCTCTTTGTTTCATGTAATATATTGCCTGATGTAATTTATTTTGGAAAAGAGCTAAATTTTGAGATTAAATTTGTGTACTTTAGCATTTTATTTCACTTGTTTTTTGTCTTTAGGAAGGAAGAGGGAAAATTAATTATAAGTATTATTAATAGCAGGCGTACATTTAAAAACGTAATTAAATTTAGCTATTGTTCTGTGAAGTTAAACGACATATCTTTCTTTTCTTATGCTAGTACAAATCCGCATTGGATTACTTAATTTTAGTAACCGAATATAATTAAATGTAATTTTACCCTTTATTAATCGAACATTTTTATTTGGTTGATAAAAATAAATAAATGTATAAATCTTTGCCTATAAGAAATGTTTAGTATAGCTTAACGTTGCTAGAGTCAACAAAGCAATTTACTTCAGTGATTCGTTAAAATTTGGAATATCTCTTTACAAACTAAACTATACAGTATTGCAAACGATAAATCTATATCAGTTACAAGGAGAAAATGTTACACGCAGAATTTTTCATTTTCCTCCCTAAACAAATGATGATTCAGGCTATCATGAAAGGGAAATTTAATGATTATTATTATTATTTATTAGATAATTAACCCATTTGTACCCAGGTATTTTTGCGACTTTATTCGATTTTTACCAATGCTAAATTCGATTTTTACCACAATAACAGATAAATTTCTGATATCAATTTCTGAAACAAGGGATGATTTTAAAAAAAAATCATTCTGTATAAAAATCAAAATACCAACATCTTACTTGATCAAGTTAAAATATTTTGTGGAGTTGAGGTTCAATACTCGTTAATAAAGCCTAGGAAAAATAAATAACATTTTCAACTGATAGCCAAAATGCTGTCCCAAAAAAGGGACACTAGGCATAAATGGGTTAAAACTTGTAAACGAAATTTGGGTTATAATACAGTGTATAGTTTGTGAAGAAAAAACTCAAAGGTTTTCTAATGTTACCTTATTAGCAATTTTGCTCGGGCTACGACCGGCCACGTAGCCAGCCGACGATGGCCCGAGCAAAATTGCTAGTAGGGTAGTTATAGTTTATATGTTTTAAAAGCCGTTAAAATGGCAAATGACGATTTTTTACGCCAAGAATATACATTTCTTACTCTGAAAATTCTTATGATACTATAACATTTATCATGCATAATACATTTATTTTCTTTCTTAATATATTTCTATCGTCGAAATTTATCAAATTGTTAATCAGAAAATATAAATAGATCGAGTGTCCATTGAAGAAAATATATATTATGCAATAACTTTTTTTAATCACATATCGATAAAAACAATTTTTTCTATTTAATTTTCGAACATTTGTCGACTGAAATAAAACATGAAAGATTTCTTTTAAATGCAGCAGTTTTTGTACGTTTAGGTAAACTATTCTTCCTCTTTTAAATTTACTTGCATTACGTCTATAAAACATTATACATCTATAGTGCTGCTCTGCAGAATTGACAGCTTAGGCAATAATCGTACCACAGTTTGCTTTTCAATGGGACTTACTTCCACATATTTTTCATGGTGAAAAGTGTATTTTCTATTCACAAAGAGAGGAAAAATGAGTTTCGAAAAACCTCTGGACGAGAAGTCAAAATTCGGACAGGATAAAAGTGGGGAAAAGAAAAGCTGAAAGCTTTCTACTCCATCGACTTCATTTTCTGTCAATTTTACCCACAAGAAACCGGAACACGAGTGTCGGGTTCTGCGAAATATTTCATCTGGTTGGAGTTCTAGGACTGATTTTTTAAGCAGAGATTTACTGTGTAGTGCGCTCATGCTATTTCTAGACTGCATGGAATATTGATAACCGCTAGCACTACACATTTGCTTTTATCTTCTTTAAAAGCATTTTACACTTAGCAAAAGTAATATAATTAATCATTGGTACTTTATAATAAACTGATGCAGATTTAAGACGTAAACTTTAGATGAGATGTTCGCGGTTCCGCTACGTAAACGACTATGAAGGTGATTTAGGTGCCATTATAATGCATTTTCTGATAAGTAGGTGCTTGGAATTTTGAAATTGTCACAAACAATAAAATGGAATATTTCAAAATTATTATTCAAAAATAATGGCCTACAATAAACACAGAAATAAACTGAATAATCTAATTGAGTCACGCATTTTGAGAAAGGTAAGAAGGGCTGATAGGATGTTTAGGACAATACTGGAGTTTCTTCAGTCGATGAGTTATTTTACCCGTCAATCTATCTGCCCACTTTAGGTTACACTACTTAATGACACTGAAGAACACAACATACTTAGCAAGTATAGTTCCCACCTAAAACATACTTCATTCCGTAAACCAAGTCATATTTCTGTATATGAAAGACTGTATGTCTAAATAAATAGGAAAGGTAGTGCTTTACCTTATAACAGATGTTATAAATCACAATTTTCTAAGAATTGATTTAGACGCGTAATACTGTGACCGTTTGAATACTGTCATTGCTTCTTCTTCACTTGGCACAACTATTTTATGTGTTACCCGGTAGATAGCAATCCCTGTATCTAAAACATACTGGATTGTTTTTCCCGCTGGGATCATTTTGGGCCATCTTCCTCTAATTATAAACTAATGTTCATCTTGGGAAAATAAATAACTAGACGTTTAGAAGCATCTAATGTTTAAATCTAATTCTTGTTAATTATTTATATTTCGCGCTTAAATGATAAAATTGTTTGAAATTAAATGTTTATTAAAATATCATTAATGAGTGCATGTTTTTAATTATATGTTACTTTTTACTTTGAAACTTTTCAGTTTCTTATATAAATTCAATGTGGATAAAATATTTCAAATTTAAATTTAAAAAAAGTTACTAGTTCCATAATGGAACTATTATGTTAATTGTGTTAACTGTAATTAACATTCCCCCAGGATGCCTATTCTATTTAGCATCATTTACATGATGCGTAATAAATATTAATATGAATTAGTTAATTATCATGATAATTTTATATGATTAGAGTTTTACAGTAGTGTGTTTGCTGGCGTTAACAATTTAATGAACTTATACAGTGTGCCCACTAAAGTCCTTTGTTGTCTTATTAATTTCAGAACGGTGGGGAAATTTAATGAAGATATGCAATGTGCCTACTAAAGTCCATTGTAATTTTAGAACGGTTGGGGCGATAGTCATAAATGCATAGTCTAGGTATAGTATAGTGTCTGTGCAGCCGTTTCATTGCTACGTAATCAAAAGGCGTACTGAGCCACCTGGCGGCTAAATTCGAACTCAGCGTTCTTATCTCAAAAAAGTCTCAAGATACAGGAAGAAAAATATGTTACAAGGTTGTAGAGCATCATCAATTTAGTAAGAAATGGCATCTTGTGCAGAGTAATACGCCCAATTATGTGCTCAGCAATGCTAGAAATAAAAGCATGAAACACATCTTTTTCTTTGTCGCGACTTTTAAAACTGCATTTAACTGTCAATAGGTTCATTTATCCTTGATGGTCAAAATATTTTCCTGTAAACAACAACACACATCTGGACTGCAATTCCGGCTGCACAACGTGGCAGGTTGCACGGTATCACATGCATCAGTAATACATTTTTAGGCCTTGCATTCTACACCTTCTATTTTCAATATTTGTGTACTTCCGGTGCCTATTCTTTCTTATTTGACAATGATGAACAACTTTGTAATTGACATATATTTCGCAGCTCCCACCTTTCTGAGTAAAAACTTCGGTTTTAGACATCAGGTGGCGCTCAAAATGGTTTCATTGCGCAGCGTATAGCTACTTTATTACACCTAGACACCGCTCTTTTATAACTATAGCTTTCTCCGTTCTGGTGTTAATGGGAAGATAATGACATTCGTGTGAACACTGTAAAAAGTAACACTCATTCACAAAAGTAGGTCATGGGGGATTGTTATAATTTTTTTACTATACACCTTAAATGCATTTATGGGAATCTTAGGATTGAATGTAAATGTAAATAAGGCTTACCACAATTATGCTCCAGATACAATTTAAATTCTTCGGATCTTTTTGGATTCTAGGAATTTGTGCCATGAACCACATTTTTGTGCATGTCTTTCTGAATTTGAAATCTAAAATTTAAATGCCTGACAGACACAGCACTTTTAGGCATGTGTTCAACCTTTTTATGAAATCTCGGTGCTTCCAAATCAAAAAATCGAATTTCCACACCGTTGCAATATTACGCGACATTTTCAGATTTTAAAAGTTAACATTAAATATTTCTTGGTAACTCAAAAATTTTAGAAATGAAAAGATAATATCTAATATTTTCATCTTTCCTTTTATTTTAGAAATTAGTAGAGATGCGACGCATTATATCTTAAAAGAATGACAAGGTTCTTTATTAAGTTGACTCTTTCATTAACTAGCAACATTACTTAGCAGTTTTCTAGCTCAATAGAATGCTTTTAAATATTTCTTTTTAACACAGTCTTTAAAACTACCTTCCCTGTATAGTTCTCCGGGAAAAGTAACCCAACCGCAATTTTTTATCTGTTTCCATTTGCAGTACTACTCGCACTGAGAACGAAGTAAATGAAAACATACCACAGTTTACTGCTGAAAGAGACATCACTTTTAGATATTTTTCTTTCGCCAGAGGAAAGTCAATTTTCTATTCACGAAAGAGACGACGAATGACTTTTGAAAAAATGTCTGAGGAGAATGTCGAAAGGTTACCAGATAAAAGTCGCGAAAAGGGGCTGAAAGCACTTTCCATTTTCTAACAATTTTTCTCTATATGTATTCCTAAGCCTTATGTGGTGTTTCAACGGTTTAGCCAGAGCTGCCGACCATTTTGGATTCTTTGGAATTATTAAACATTTTAGCTTACAATTACGGACATTGCTGTTAAAAATTATGGAAAAAATCGAAAATGTAGATGAAATAACATCTAATTCAGTTAAAATAGCGCAGAAAAATTAAAAATTCGTCTGGAGTAATTCAGCAAAATTAGAAATGATTAGCAGCTCTAGTTTAGATGATGTACTTTCATGGTATCAATAAGTACCTAGTACAACAGTCGGTATTATTACTAATTTCAAGCTTTCTAACTCGACAAACTCATTGAACATTTAACTAGTGAAAGATTTAAGAAAATACTTCCGAATAATATGAAAGCATCATTTTAAAGATTTACCAACAACGTTGATTAACTTTTAGAATAATTCCGCAGTAACGAAAGTACCGTTCCTAATTTTATTTTTTTTCAGTATTTCAGAGGTATAAAGGACTGTCTTTGTGATACAGAAATGTGAATTTCCGTATAAAATAAAAACAGGTCACATTAAACACATGTTTTATAATATTCAACACAAAATCTTATTACCCTTTTGATAAAAAATGGAAATTTAATATAAAATTGACTAAAGTACATAGTCGAGCTACAGATATCGAAATTACAAATCAAGTACACTTTTCATTATTGACCAATCAAACTATGACGCAATATCTAAGGGGTATTTTAATGGGTTTGAGAGACCAACATCCCATTTCCGTGCAAGGCAAACTATGGATTAATATCCACAAGAATTTATGAGAAGACTGGAGAGACTAAGATCACTAGTATGATATGTCCACTATTTGTCAAATAAAGTTGAGGATTAATGCAAACGAGGACTTCTAAGCGGGTTTGGGAGATTACAATTCCATTATTACGATTCTCATACATTTCTCTGTCAAACTTTATATGAAGTGTCGTGTTCTATAAACAGCTAATGCTAAGAACAGATGATTTAATTTTTGCCTTGGAAAATTCTTCGAAATTCCGTTTTGCCTTCATTGGAAAATAGTTATTAATTGATATAAAAATAACTCTAATCTACATAGGGTGCGACCTAAAGAGTTCTCCCACATTAAATCGAGCTCTGTATGTCAAGTATTCCAGTAAAGTGGCTATGTGTCACAAAAGGAGATTGGCTGTAGCGCCATCTGTAAGCAAACATAAAACTTGGCGAAAAAAAAACACCCAAAAAACTGGTGTTAAATGATAAAATAAATCAAAACTTTGTGAAAAAAACACACATAAAATGTTACTTATAAGATGTTACGATCGTTTCGACCAAAAAATTCTTTCGGTCTTCATCAGACAAGCCCTTCAACTCTGAAGATGTTATATGCGCCTCCTTCTACGGAGTTGCGTCTAACGTCTCTCGAGTCGAAGGGCTTGTCTGATGAAGACCGAAAGATTTTTTTGGTCGGAACGATCGTAACATCTTATAAGTAACATTTTATGTGTGTTTTTTTCACAAAGTTTTGATTTATCTTATAAAACTTAGCATTCCTATTTCGAAAACGGTAAGAGATACAAAAAAAAATGCCTATTACACAGTTGTAGCGGGACATTCGACTTAGAACGAAAATACATCTTCTGCACTCTAACGTCAAGAAAAGCATGCTGGGTTTAAAAAAATAGTTTTCATTAGCATAGACGTTTTACCCTCGGTGTTTCATCTTTCAACAGTAATGCCTGCTAAATTTTGGTCGGAAGTATCGTCTTTCACCCCTTACGCCCGCTTAAAGCAACAAAACAAATTCACGGTTTGCATGTTGCCTTCTTAACATGAAACTTAGCGAAAAAAAAACACCCAAAAACTGGTGTTAAATGATAAAATAAATCAAAACTTTGTGGAAAAACGCACACCTAAAATGTTACTTATAAGATGTTACGATCGTTTCAAATAAAAAATTCTTTCGGTCTTCATCAGACAAGCCCTTCGACTCTAACGTCATTCTAGTATATTTGAGTTGCTCTAGTATATTTCCATATTAAACTGATGATATTATACAACTTTATGCTATTTACAAAATAATTGTTTTCTGCTTAATCATAAATACACCCACTCATTACAACAAGATCGCAATTGTACTTAAATTAAAATACTATTTGAAATTAAATAGAATTAAACAATATTCGCTATGCAAAGAATAACTGCCTTAGTAAGATAAAAATCGTGAAGTTTTGAAAAATGACATCGATTCTTCTATAAACCGAAAAAAAAAGATTCTTGGTGATATAAATTCGCAGAGCAAATGTGATTTCACAGTAAATTTAGTTTTAATACTTTGTTCAATAAATAAAAATGATAGCTTACAAAATAAATAAAAGGCATAGAAATTTAAAAAGAAAATCTTCTCGTTCTTTTAGGAATAAATGTCCAGCTTTCTTTTAAGACAGAAAAATCAGTCTGAAGAAAATTTCGAATGAGTGTCAGATCTAAAATTTCAAGAATTGAT
This sequence comes from Cheiracanthium punctorium, assembly GCA_038373885.1. Lineage (NCBI taxonomy): Eukaryota > Metazoa > Arthropoda > Arachnida > Araneae > Cheiracanthiidae > Cheiracanthium > Cheiracanthium punctorium. The sequence continues at coordinate 386,145 of JAWZYV010018786.1, read as the reverse complement.
CCAAGATATTTTTTTCTAAACTGATTGGATTTTCCACTTCCTTTATTCCCAATAAATAAATAAATTCGGTTACGTAATAATTACAAAAAGCAAATAGAGTAGGAAAATTGGGATACATTTTTGTAGTATTCATAAATGATGTATCTACCTCTAAACGATTAAAAACATAATGAAGTAATTTGATTTATCATTCAATAATATGAAGTTTTCAACAAGAACATGCAAAACAAACCCACTTCAAGCGTTATCAATCTACTTGTCTACTGAGACTGATATGCTTAAGCCAAGTGATTTTCTTTTGGTACAGAAGTTTCATATAAAAAACGGTAAGAAGTACATAAGAGCTAAAATATATAAGAGAGCACATCGCCATTCAAAACCAATTGCAAAAGTGAAGAAACTATGAACCGCGTGACTAATGGAAAAGAAAATACGCCCAGAGGCTAAACTTGTGTTTTATCGCCACATTTGGCGGGTGGTAAAGGTAAAAAGTACAAACGAAATTTGCTGTCTGCTTACCCATTACAAACCCTCTTGGCGTAAAAAATACTGTCAAGGCTTAGTTGTCATGTATACGATGAAATATTCTTTAATTATAAAAGTATGTTTTAAAAATATGAAAAAAAAGCCACTCTCCTGTGAAATGTTATTCCACAACCTTTCACAAATCATAAGTTGCATTCGGATGCAAACCAGCTATACAGCATTTTATCTTAAAAACATGACGACGGAAATTGACACTACCAACGCGGTAGTGTAGAATAGAAAACTAAGAAGAGTTGGATGGGCAAGAATCTAGTACGAAAGATCTTGACACGTCACCTACTGGGGCAAATGCCTAAAGTTAGGGTTATCGAAGTGCTCTCTGTCCCTTACACACAGTAAGCAGAACTAGACCAACGTTTCATCATTAACTGGAGCTAAATTAGCTGCATACTTTCTACGGAGACACTTTTCACCCTGATTTGGTTCCATTGAATAGTTTAAACACCAAATCATCGTCTCCATAGCAAGATTGCGGATAATACAGCATCATTTTATGGTGAAATGTTTCCTAACAGTGTATCTACTCTATGAGAGATACAAAAGTGAATTACAAAAGTAATAGGGAATCTTGTATGTAGAACGAAAAATACATCTTCCGCTCAGCAATGCTGAAAACAGAATGTGTAAAATCCTATACAGTTTATTCAAGATTTTCAGCACTGTTGAGGCACGAAAAGCGTTAGAAAAGGAAAAGAACAGTTAGTTATTTCCTGTGTTCTACTACTGATTAACGACATCGGCTCGTTTATGGCCAATAATGTAATCTTCCCTTGATCTGACCTAGCGTCTTGTTTTAAACGGAATTGTTCCGTCTTAAGAAAGATCAGCTTCGGTAGTTCGGTTTCCAGACGGACAGCAACCTACTGCAACAGTTTCAAGAAATGCCTATTTAACTATCTGATGGTATCTATAGGTCTTTAATTTAAGTATAACTATGAATAAAATATTCAATGTCCATTTTAAATTAGTCTAACAAAAATTTTATTTTCATAAAAATCTACATTTTTTTATAAAAATATAGCAATGAAAGACCACAATTTATTTAATTTTGAATTAAGGGGACATCGTTTTTTTTCGTAATGTCATGCGAAACAAAGGTTGTTTAAAATCTCATTTCTTCAATCGATTGCCAAATTTCCCATTTTTAGGGATTAAAAACTACCGAACTCTAGTAGATGTCACCATTTTTTATCGAAAAAATAAGCGATCATATTAATGTTTCTTCTTTTGCCCGCGCTTTCTGACGTCATGGGTGTGGGAAATCGTGACTAACCAAATGCACGTTTCAAATATTCCTTTCATAGCATTACTGCACACAAGGCATATTTTAGTACTAAATATGGGACATACTATAACTTTGTAACTGGTTTTTCTCCCAGTATCTCTTGTTGCTCTTGAGAACAACTCTCGAACCTTTCTGTTTGCGACCAGGTGGCATTGAAACAGATGTTCATTATGTAGCTCACAGCCACTTCACTATACATAAATACTACGTTTAAGGCAATAACTGCATCTACAATTATTGTATTTAACGTGGTAGACAATAAACACATTCTCAAGTTGATGTGGTGAGTTGGGAGGACTTTATTGGGTACCATGTATACCTAAACTTGAAAAATTTACGTATAAATAAATGCATGAATGATAGTTTCCTGTATAAAGTTGTACTATTTATCAATACAACAAATATTGGAAGCATAAAGAAAAATTCTTTCTCTCAATTTATTTTTTGCAATTTTCGCAAAATAAGTACAGACTACACAAAAGCTTATTGATGTTCTTTGAAGTCGTTTTCTTTGTCAAATCCTTCTGAAAAGTCAAATCTTTATTAAAAATAAAACAGATGAAAAATGATTTTGAAAGACTCGTAATCGTAATCGAAAGAAAACATTGAGAGAGAATAAAGTCTAAAAAAAATCTGTCTTCATTTTTTACTAATTCCGCTTGAAAATTCTGAATGTAGGAAAAGATTTCGAATGTCTTGTTGCTTATCTGTTATATTTTGTTATAGCTGTCTTGTACGTAATGTAATACATGAATTTTAGCGCAACAAGGATCGCAAAACAGAATTTCTCTTTAAATGCTGATCATTCTAAATATGCTAACAGGGAATTTGATAACCACAAAATATTTGCATCATAAAGTGTGATATTTTAATTATAACATTACCTGTTTGATTGCGTATTAATATTAAAATTGAACCGTTAGAAAAATTTGGTTACAAAATTGCTTATATAGCTACACTAAATACAACAGACATGAACGGATTAAAAGTTGTTCCCACATTGTCAGCTATCCAAATATTATTAACAATGTTTATAATGATTTTAAAATATTCATTTGCAATAAAATGTTGATATTCAGCTTCCTGGACATTTTATGCATTTTTTTTGTACAATTGAATTTCCATTTTTCCTATCTACAGCTGCAAGGCCCTATATTTTAGCAGAGAACATTTTTAAAAATTATATAAAACAGCTATTTATATTAAAAGAAATTTTTATTTCTTCTGCAAATGTTGCTCATGTCTGATGCAGTAATCCTTATGTTGTACATGTAGACTGTGAACTTAAAAATTTTCTAGCTTTAACTCTGTTAACTCTTAGATTTGAGAATAAAATATACAGGATGGCCAAAATAGGTGGTAATGGGCTTTATTTCTTTATTCGGTAGAGATCAGTGGGCGATGTAAACTGAAAAAATGTTCAAACGAGGTAGGAAAAAACTCCTCTCGTTTATTTTCAAAAAATAATAGTTTTTAAAATTGCATGCGATCTTACATATAAAAAAATCCTAACTAATAAAATGAATTTTTTTCTATGGGAGTTGTATGCAAATTTTTAAAGTTTAATTTTTTCAGAATTAAAGAGAGAATTTTTTTTTAATAATATCTTATCTTGCCTTATTTTGAACATCTTTTTTTTCAATTTACATTGCCCATTTATCTCTAATGGATAAAGACTTAAAGCTCGTTACACTCTTTTTGGGACAAACTGTACAGAATTACTATTTAATGTCACAGTACAACAACTTTACAGTCTATCACAATAACAGTATAAACAACATGACAAATAACTAATATGTTCGTTAAGTTCTCCAAGCTTCTGCTAATGCTTATTGACACCAACTTGAGAAAACCATTTTGTTTGTGGAAGCCTCCAAACCTTGCAAAATTCATCGTAAATCAGACACAATTCCTAACTCTTTTCCATATCCAAGCCTTCATTAAACACATGCATTCCGTATCTGACATCGCCTTGCACGTTCCATAACATCGACATATTTTATACATTCTGTGTTAAAACACTCTTTTTAACAGAAAACCATTCTCAACATTCGTAAGTAACCCAATATCAGTTTTGAAACAAAGTGATATCACATAAAAATAAACCTACGTGATATGGTATGCAAGTTAAAAAGCCTTACAGAAAACTTAAAAATATTCAAAGCTGATGCATTGTTAAATGCGACGTCATATTACACTGACATATACTTCACAACACATATTTTTCACATAGATATAGCCGAAAAATCAACAACAAAAGAAACAGAAATAGATTTTATCTAGATTTTCATTTTCCATTTCCTCTATTCGTAAAAAAACCGAGAAACATTATTTCGAATGAGCAAAATCGAAAGAAGAAGAAAAAAATATATGCAAGTATATGCATTCTTAAGCTTTTGCCCCATTATTTCTGGAAAAGTTAGAAGGGTCGCAGCATCTGGGAGTCCTTATGCATTTCTCCTTCTGCAGTTACTCCTTGCAGCCTCCACCCCTGAGCTAGAAATTCGTTTCAATTTTTCGCTCCGGTTCACTTTACAAGCGAATTCACATTTGGAAGAATTTTACTTTGAATTTTGCGTCGTTATTTTTTGAGACGTTTATTTCTGGAAATTATCATACATTTTTCTTAGGGTTTCAGTGTCATAGATTACACCTAAAGCAGTTTTTTGCTTAGACTGCAAAGCAATAAGTAAATGCCCGATTAAATGTACAAGTAAATACGGCGTGTGTTGACTTGTGTGTGAGCATGCTAATATTCAACATGCCTAGGCGAAGGGCTGCGATTTATTAGACGAGAACAAAGTGTATCTTAAGTCATAAAATCATAGGATTAATAGGACGCCATTTTGTAATTCTTTAAAAATAATGAATTATGAAAGGTTAATAATTATATTTTTTATTCTTTCATTTAGTATGTTATGTGATAGACAAACGGTAAATAAAAAGGGAAAAGAATAAAATCATGAAATTTTTCTGAACAATGTCGTGTGTGTCAACCTATAAAATACTCAATTACTTTTAAAAACAAATGCCAATAAATAATAACTAATAAAAGAATTTCTAAAAGAAAGATCTACAGAATAGATCGCATGTTTCAAAACTATTACATATATGACATATTTTAAGACTATAAAAGCCTTATTTTCTTTCCAGGTATAGGGTGAGGTGGGGTAATTACGATAAGACTTTTGCAAATTCAATTTTGTGAATTTTTAATTCTTTTAATGATAAAATGCATGAAAGGGCAAAATTTATTTTCACACAGCCAATTTTTCAAAATTGACAAAAAATAATATTGCAACTTCATTTAGGCTTACTTCTTCTAGTAAAAATATTCTTTAAAAAATTCAGCTTGTATGTAGTTTCGCAAAAGAATTATGAAAATTTTCAAATTCGAAAAATTTGAATGTCCACTCTACAGCTCTCATGAAACAAAAGAAAGTAATGTAGCCTAATTCTACTTTATTAGTCCCGATACTAGAGTCCCCGATATTTTTAATGCTTTTGTATTTATCTTCATTTAGCAATAAAATTAGAAGCCATAAAACATTCGGGCAAAAACTTGTTCAGCGAACTCGATGCACACGCTATGAATTCATGCTAGTTTGCTCAAAAAATAATGTTGCCATACATTTTGAAAAACTAAAAATTGTTTCCATAATGCTCTTATATTTATTTTAAATGCATATTTTAGATAAAAACTACAGTTTTTTTATTTTCGAAAAAAGAGAGTGTAGCCAATTTGTTACACTGTAGAGTTTTTAAAATGTAGATAATGAATATTGAAAAGTAATGAAAATATTGTTTTCATTAATTAGGGGAAAACTTTGTTTTTTGAAAAAAAAGCAAAAGTTTGTTTCGGAAGAACTATTTGCTTGAAATTCAAGGAATTTGTCGTTATTACCGAAACCAAAATTCCAAAATTGTAAAAACATGGGGTGATTAGGACTATTATTAAGGTAATTAGGATCACTTGATTTCCTTTTATACATGCGGTTACAGCTTTTGTTGGTGTAATGGAGACTAGTATTCTTGCATTTATTAGTGACTTAGTTATCCTGGTGGGGAAATAATGATACAAATTGATTAACAGGAATTATAATTTCATCTTATCCTATAAAAATATATCTTGTTGACAGCATTTGTTGAAAGTCATTCTTCATGAAGGGAAAAATATTGATTGTAAGAATTGTTGAAAAAATTGAAAGAAATTCTAGTAAGTAATGTTTTCTTGATCTTTTAAAAGCAAAATAATATCAAAATAAAGAAATAAAAAGAATCAGAGTAAATGTTACTGTTCTCAGTTATGTCGTCTCTATTCATGATTATTTGATTGTGAAAAAGTAACAATTTGTTTTAAAAAAGTATCCAAGGTGTAAATCAATATTTTCTTTTTATACGTTTAATTTATTTTTATTAAAAAATCTTATCTGATATAATGTCTTAAAATGTACTTCTGGCTCTTTTCGCAGGCCATGAGAATGCGTTTTAAATATTTGAAATTTTTATAAATAATCAACAGGAAACTTTCCTTTTTATAAATTATTTTAAAGTAACAAATATTTTATATTATTTTTCCTTAAGCTTTTTTAAGTTATAAAGAGAAACATGTGCTTCTTCATGTCAGAATACCTTTTCTACTATGCTTTTATACATAATAGTCATCACTACCCACAATTTTTAAAAATTATGTAGGGTAATTATGACCACGGATTTAAAAATATTCAATTATGTTATAAAAAATAAAATCAAGTTAAAAGCTCTTAAATCCATTACCAACATGCATCATGAATCAGCTTGCCAAAAAATGTTACCTTTTGAGCCGAATAACGCTGAACACAATTCGTTTATTGAACATTTTGGCATAGTGTTGGGTTTTCAAGTGTTACAACCTTAAATATAATGATGAAAGATCCCTAGCATGAAAAATACATTATAATATTTAAGTCAAATATTTTTTTATGAAAGTTTATAATTTACAGATTTTTTTTAAAATTCCGCTGTCGTAATTACTCCTTGGCCCTAATTATCCCACCTGACAAAAGTAGCATGACATTCTATACACGCAAAATTTGAGATATATCAATTACCTAATATATTCTTCAAGAAAGGGTTAAAAAGGTACACCTATTAGCAGTATTTTTTATATCGCATAAGCTGCATAAATTGCATTTTATAAAGGAAATTTAATAATCAAAACACTCCGCCCGAAATATCCAACTATTGACGTAGGTCATGTATATAAGTTGTGACCACTTATCGCAAACTTAGAATTTTGTAAGAATACAATCCATATCGATCAAAAATAGTTAAGTGAATCCTTCATAGTAAGAGATTTTCAAAATAGGCAATCTTAGAAAAAATAAATAAATCACACAGTTTGTTTAAGATTTCAAATTGTATTATTCACATTGATTCAACTGATACCGCATGATAGCCTTATCCATCTATAAGAGTCGTTATTTCACGTCATGTAAAAATCTTTATTTTAATTATTCATTTTCAGTGTGTTTGAAGTGTTGTACATGCAGTCAAGTTTCGTTCCTTGTTCTCTAGGTTGTACGGGACAACTTTCGTGAAGATAACACTGAAAGGACACTAACTAGCGTGCTCGGTAACACGCAATTATTGTCGTTCAGATACACTCTACGGTTATGGATTATTGCATTCAACTACTACTACAAGTCTATGGTTATGGGTTATTTCATTTAAATCTCATATCAATAATTGCCTTTCTAAGAGGTGTGTATTAAAAGAAGTAAAAATTTGTGAGCATATGAATTTTAAGTTATCTGTAATCGTAATTCTTATTAACAATATATAGTTTGGCGCAGTTTTTCCTCTTTGGACCTTGCGCTGTTAAACCCCGACCAACCAATTTACTAACAATGTAGTAAGTTGGTTGGTTGGAGTACACTAAATGTGAACATATTTGTCACTAAGTAGTCTGCCAACAATGGCCAGTATGCCTCACAGAATTTTAAATAGCAACGCACCTCCTAGGGGGCAGATTAATGTTTTATGAATTGTGTAAGGGTGAACGGAAAACAATTTTATCTCTTTTTAATATTACACTGAATAGAAACTGGGGAAGCTAATAATCCGAAATTCAGCATGTCAGTCAGTTTTGTAATAAGTGCAAGATGAGAGAGAATTTTCCAAAATTTTTAACCCATGAGGAGTAGGGGGGCAAAATATTCTTTTTACATACTCCTTCTTATCTCAACAAGATATATATATATATATTCCATTAAAATGTAATACAGACAAATATTAAAAAATTAATTCCAAGTCACTTTGAAATTTTCCGTTCAAGGTGGGGGGGGGGGGGGGTTGGCCATCCTTTAACATTTTTCACACATCTTCTAGGGAGAAAAGTCACCTATGAAATTATGATTTAAAGAAAATGAGATAGACTTTTCTTTATTACTTGTTAGCACTGTAGATGCAGTTTATGTGTTTGTAATTCGTACAACACAGAACGTATCTATAGTATTGAATTAAGATGTAAAAAATATGAATCCATTCATTAAGACACAAGTGCATTTTAGCTATACACATACTAGAATATTTTTTGTTTAATTTCATGTATTAAAAAAGAGCATTACTTTCGAGTACACCTAATACAAAAATAGGAGCCAGTAAAAGGAAAATTAGACATGTTTTCCAACTGCTTTTGAGACTTGCACGAAATACCTGAAAATCAACTTACGTTCAGACTGACTAAAAACCCTTAAAATTTAACCAATCACGGTTTAGAAAATTGTGATTCTGTTTCAGCGCTTGCGCGCCTATTCCGAGACTTCACTTTTATTCAGCCGCTCATTTACGAAAAATTATCAAGCTTGAATCAAGTTTTTCTGAGCATTGAGTCTTATAGAGCTGGAAAAAGCTTAAAATTAGAGGGATTGCATGATCTAGAAAACATGAGCGGAAGTCTGATTCTCCACTTACACTGCTGACGTCCCTCTAAGCTGGACCTGATTTGTGTTTGGGCTACTATCGCCCAACTGAAATATTCAAGTTACATTTATTACAGTAATACAGTAGAAACTTAAATAACTTTTCAAAAGTATATGAGTTGTTTTCTATAATCTTACTCATTCATTGCTACACTTATTTCATCATATATTTTTGCAATAAAAGAGAGGTAAATTACGCAAAACCCCAAAAATGCAATGTCATAATGCAAGGCATAAGCATAAAATCGTGGTATTTATTTTTCATTGATACTTAGTTTCCTATCTTGCTTGACGGCTAGAAATGAATTTGAAGGTTCAAGAGATGTCATTCCACTTCCTTTACATCAAACAAAAATAACGGCATTCCAGGTATTTCATAAGCAAATAGACTGATCAGCTACTTTTTTCGGCTGTTTTAATGACACATTCAAACAAGTGGAAATAGGTAGCTTTGATCTGCGTATATGCATTGAAAAAACATGCAATATTCTAATCAAGTACCACATAGAAAATTTGTCAAAGCTAAAATAACATAGTCCATATATTTTTAAAATGTATCAAGATTTTTATTTTTATGCCTAAAGTTTTTTATAGATACAAATTACGAGGGCATTAGTATTTTAATGGCTTTATTGTGAGTCGTAAAAAAATGAAAACCTTTAGCTCTTTAGATAAATTAAAATTGCATAAATAAAAGTAATAATGATGATTTATTTTATTAGTTTCTTTTAAGTTTCTTTTCATGCATAGTCCAAAATGAAAAAAAAAAATCGTTTTTCTTACATGCTATAAGACATATTTTTCAGAATAATCTCACAGATAAAAATATTCAAGTATAAGTTAAACTTTAAAGTGTTTGGAAAAAATATTAATTTTCGCAAACGCTTTTTTTTCTAAATATCCTGTTAAGCGCAAAACGCCTACTAATTGATCTTGCTAGTTGAATATAATGTAATAAGTCATAACATGAAAAATATTGATTACATGTTCGCACATCAAAATGGAAGTGAATGAAAGTACAAAAATATTAAACTGTTGTTTCTTCAAATTATTAAAACTTTTCTCGCAGAAGAAAGCCTTCTCTATAACATTTATATTAAATATCCTTAGAGAATATACTCACATATTGATGGAAAACTTTATTGGGAGTGAAGTTTAGAAATATGCTTGTGAAATATATAAATTTTTAGTATGTTTCAATATAGCAGTTTTCGGAAATTCGCAAATAAAAATGATAATAATAATAATATACGCAGTTACAAAAGTAGTTACTTTATGATAGTTGGTTTTATAATTCAAAATCCTTCTTAATTCTGACTATGTACTATAGATTGTTGAATGACTCAAGAAACTAACAGTCCAGAAGAATGAGAGTTTTATTAATGAAAATAATATAGACCAACTGCGTACGTTGTAAATCTCAACGTTGTTATATAATATATTAAAAAAGTGCGACACTGTTAAGGTCGGGGAAATTTACGCACAGTTAAAAATTGACAACTTATGAGGGCAAAGGGTTGATATATTTCCAACCAAAAGCAACTTTTTCACTTTTGCGGCAGTAGAAATTTTTGTTAATCAGAAAATGAGGATTTATCCGAGATCGAGAGCAGAAGTCCTGCAATATATCTATCACAAAAAAACAAAAATACTTTAACAAGATCATTTTTTTTGAAAAATAAATTAAATATATTTGATTTGCTTAATCCCAAAGAAAAATACCATCACAGCACAGACAGACTAGGCGACAGTTGTTGTGCGGACATTCAACAAACATCAGCTGCTCAAAATATCGATTTAAGTCTAAAACGTATTCCTACGGTCAGTACCCTTTCCTTTTCTCTGGAGAGAGAGATGAAAAAAAATAAAGTAATTAGATTTACACCAAAAGAGCGGAACGGTTGTTTCAGAAAAAATATATTGATAAAAGAAACAGTGTATATTTGATTCGGGTAATGAAAAAATGCAATTGATATGTTTGGATATTTTCATTCCCACTTTGGGCACGATGAAAATGTGTTTATTCTATGCCGAATAAAGCAAAATGTAACGATTTTTTTTGTTAAAAAGAATTCGTCGAGGATATTATTTCAACTGTGGCTTTAAAAATGTAAGTGTTTGTTGTTTCCTTGAGAAGTGCTTTTTTTTAAAGAAAATAAAATGGATTGCGAAGCTCTGGCAAGGCATTACATATATATGTGTGTTTTATTATTTTATTTCTTTTAGAATTATTTCTTGGTAATTTCATTTTTAGAAAAATAAACTTCTAATACTTGTAGTTATTGTTAAAATATCATCAGTCTTCAATTTATTTAATTGTTTTGAATCAACATTTTCAAGGGATAGTTTACAGAGTGTTCGAGGCACACCATTCAAGGAGATTCCGAAAAAAAAACATTTAGATATATTTGGGAGTTGTTAAAGCGAATAATTTTTTTAAGGAAAGAACAACTTACGCAAATATATGAGTCTAAAACGAATGGCTCTAAATTAATTAATCGATTACATTTTCTGATCTGAAACCCCAAAAGTCGTTGCCATCTCTCTACTATTGCGTTGGGCATAACAAAGCTCAGTAACGTGCACCTACTGGAATTCGCATGAACCAGCAAGTTTACGAAAATCATTATGAGGGACCATTTTGTCCTGTCAGACAACCCATTAATATGCCTTGTTTGATATCAATGCATAAACAGCTCTTCCCCTCATATTCATTACATTCTTCACCTGGTCAATTCCAGGTGATCTAGAGAAACAACACTTGTATTGCCTACTAGTGTCCACACTAAAACGGAAAGAGTGAATCCGAGGATTCAAGCTTATATTTGCGGATGTATTCACTATCTGAGGTAGTAAAAAGTTTTGTTTCACTACAATCTTTTGGAAAAAGCAAGTAATAACTTTATTGAGATGTTCTGACTCCACAGAAATGAGAGCGCAGATGCATTAACTGCCGTTTGGCTCCTTAGGATTGAATACTAACCCTTTCCGTTTTAGGGTGTAGAAGATTCATGAAAGAAATAAAAACAATAATATGAATCCGACGGCTTTCAATATCAACATTCTAGAACAGTGGTTTTTGTGCATGTTAAAAGTGCTGCAGGCGTTGCCAGCCAAACATTGCAATTTTCTGTAAATGATTCGTTTGGTTAGATCAGATAACCCAATTTAAGATGAGAAAGCACTTCCTACGCTAATCTTGGTACCATCCTCCTATCGTGCAATGTCTTGTGAACAATTAGAATCCACGTAATTCATGCTAAACCAGCCATTATTTCACGATTCCTCTAAGTTGACGCCGATGATCATCTGTGAGGAAAAGAAGACTCGAGTGCTTATCTTCTGCTGCCCTAGATTGTGAACACAAATTGAAATTTTGCTAACGGGCCTTTAAAGGTAAACTTTAAGTGTTAATGACAGTGGCAGTCAGTTATTACAGTACTGTTTATCAAGGGGTTTCTGATCAGATTCCTCTAGTCCTGTACTGCATCTGGTGTGCATGACAACAGGGTTTATTTGGTATTTGTTGTGAGTACTTCAGATTATACGACTGACACTGTGCAGTAAAAACTTGCATATTACAATACCGTTTTGCATATTACAATACCGTCTAAAATGCAATGCTTAATGCATCAAGTTTAAACTCGTATTTCCCTTTTGAACCATGCCGGTCCTCATCAGATACTCATCACTTCTGTCCAATTTTACAAGGCATTCAAAAACCAGTATATAGCTTCTAGAACAGCCTCTTCTTTTTACCATTTTAAAGCAACTAAACTCCCACTTAAAAATTACACAAAGTTAACCTATTATATTTCGCATACATATGTATGCGAAATATAATAGGTTATCGTATGTTAGGAATTGTGTTTTGGTTTTCACAATTCCTAAGTTATTCCCTGTGCTGAATAGGATACACTCAGTTTTCGGATTATTTTTTTGACATTTATAGTGGAGTTTATTTGAAATATCGCCCAAAATCTCAATGTTTAGTAATTCTTGGCATCATTTGTTTTTGTTGTAGGATCATGGGCAATTATCTACACGGGAGATCTAGGCCAGGGAGGGGGGGGGGCTAAGTTTGAAGAAAATCACGGAAAACTCCTAACAGTTAAGACAGTGGGCGTGACCTGAGTTTGAATCAGTCTCCTTCTGTCACACAGTTCAGAGCGCTATGCGCTCGGCAACTGTTGGGACATTGCATCATTTGAAAACATTAGCAAAAGATTTACCGGTATCAGTATTTTATTTCTATCTAACCCTTTATTATAATGCTAATAAATTAAATTATAGTTTAAAAAATGCGAAAATGTTATATTAAATGTACGAAAGTGTTGTGCTACAAGAAATAATAACACACCAACAACAGCAAAACAATCACATTAAAGTAATTTTGTCTAAGAATGTCGCGTGTAGAATTACAAATTTTCATGTAGCAGTTAGTTTTTGCTCACATTCGATGCCATTAAAACTTGGAAAGAACCCATTAAGTAATAAAAAACGGAGACCATCGCTTATTTTGCATTTGATGTAAATGATATTTTCCAAGTCTAATAGCTTTTGCTTACAAAACTTGATTCAAAATGGATGCACATCGTTAACAATTCACAATGAGAAAAAGTAAATGAAACAAATAAAGGACAAGAAAATCTATTAAAATAACCGGAGTTCGGTCATTTACTTCAATTTATTGGTACAATTTCTTTTCCAAGTGTTTCATTTTCTTTTCTGTCTTATTTGCAGAAAGGACCTGACAACAGACGGTATTACAGATAAATGTTCATGCGGACATTCAACGAGTGACAGCTGCTTAAAAAAATCAATCTAAGAATTGAACATTTTCGCACAACTAACATGATTCGTTTTTTCCTTCTTTTTTTTTTTAAGAAAAATGTAATAAGAGTGCCGATACTGTTGTTTTGGAAAATGGCACAGTTTGGAGAAGCACTGTATGTAATTCTTTTCATAATGTTATTTTTTTGTTATGCAATTCTTTTGACAAAAAAATTCTGTTTTATTTTTTTCTTAAGAAATGATTAATTGATTTACACACTAAAAGTTTATTGTATCTTTTTTCTCACGCTGAATCAGATACTTCAAGAAATTTTTATTCTTTTGAAAATATTTAAATATATAAGTCTTTAAGTTATTTTTAATATGGATTACAAAACAAAACTGGCTAGTTTAAGAAAGTATTTTAAATGTCTTAATAAATTATCAAGAAAACGTTTCGCAAGTTTTGGTGTTTTTTTCCCAATTAACATAAGAAAGTATGGAAGTGATGATATTGAATAGATTGATATATAAGAATATGATGATATTGGCAGTGAAACGTTCAATTAATTGAACGTTTTAAAATTTTTAACCGTTCAATTGAACGTTTTAAAGGTTTAAAATTTAATTTTTAAAAATTTAAAAATTTAAATAATTTTAAAAATTGGTTATTTACCTTTTGGAGGTTTTAGGTTCTAAAGTAGCTGTGGTAAAGTTTTAATCCATAAAAAACATGAGCTAAAGTTATTTTATAGAGGTGGATGATTTTGGAGATGAAGAGGTAGATGAATGTTTTTCACTTCCAGAGTTCACCGACCCAGAATTTCAACGGTCTGTCATAACATTCTTATCTAAAAGTTAAAAAGATAACCAATCAATTTCCACTCATATATACTTTCATATTATAAAAAATATTAACACATTCACAATAAAATATCTATTTATTTATAATTAAATGTAATTTAACAGTTCATTAACGAATGGGCTTCACGATTTTTTAATGTTACTTAACTTTAAAAAGACACTTTGGAAGATAAGAAATCCAAAAAACATAAAAACCAGCTTAAGATTTTTTAAAAATTTTAAATAATTAAATAAAGATTTGTTTAATTTGTTCTTCTTTTATACATATACAAAATGCTCAGCCGATTGATCAAACAAAGTCAGAGACGCTTTCAAAGTAGTGATTGATTTTTTAAAAGTATTTTAGCTACAATTTTTAACAATATATTTTCATACAATTGCGAAATTGTAAACTGGTCGGTCTAATGCTGCATATTTGTATCCAAGAAAAAACGCTTCTTTAATGCATGTAGGTTTTCGTTATAGCCCAATCTGTTTCATAATATCAAAAAAGAACTAGACTGCGATGAAGAAGAGTTTTGAATTAAATGCATGGATTGAAAAAAATATCTGCTAGAATGAATATGCAGGGTTATTGTTTCAATTTTTATGTAACAAGAGTTAGAAAGACTTAGACATTATAGTTAAGACATTTTCAGATTACGCCCTTTTTTGTTTTCGAGAGTTAATCGAGAGAGGGGTAATTTTTGTATCTAGTTATGTTGTTCTTATTGAAATTTGAAACGGTTTGTAGATTGGAGTCTTTATCAGTTTAGGCTTTACTCAACATCTACTGACCGTACTGTTAACTTCAAAATTCTAACACTTTTCAATAAAATGTATGCAAAAGCAATGCAAGTAAAGAGCACGAAAAAAACAATCTCTCGCGCACAGAAGTTGTAAACACAGAAATACAATTTTTTTTAGTTCGAAGTAGAAGTTTGAAAAACAAAAAGAAAAAATAAGAAGAAGAAAATAATACAAAGGGGAAACTTCATTTTAAAGTTTCCTCTTTGTATTATTTTCTATGTTAAAGGCACACAAAAATCTGTTCAGTATTTTTTTCGAAAGTGTCGAAAAATTATAAAAGAACATTGTAATTGCTACTCATCCGTTCCCATAAGAACACGAACGAAGCAGCATGCGGCTTGGCCAGTACTTGGGAGGGTCAACTTCCTGTCGGCTCGACTGCTGTGGGACCGTGTACGTTAATGGGAGCTGGTGCACGTAAAATCCGTCATGCCTCCAATGTCCTCCAATTTGTTAAACGCTACCTCTGGGGGTGCCAATTTCAGGGGGTTGGTCCCTCCTCTGGAATTGGTTCAAAATTAGGGGACCCCGAGATGAGTCGGACTTTCTCCCACTGGGGCTCATTAAAATGGAATCCGCCCTTCCGCCCATCGCCTGCCTATGTGGAGGATCTGGCACCGCCACGCCATTGCCAGAGAGCGTAGCAACATCAACAACAATTAATACTGAAAACTAAGAGGAACCCCCTTTTTTAATGGCTGAAAATTCCTGATTCCCGTACTTATACCAAAAATAATAGACATTTTAAGCACTTAACAATGAAATCTTTAAATCTGCATGAGTGAGTTAATTTTTCTTTCAGTTAAGAGCAACAAAACTATAAAGATTCTCTTCTTCCCTAGAATCTCAAAAAAGACATTTGACTTCCAATGAAACCCTATTTCACAAGAATTACCTGCCAGATTTGAGTGACAAAAATATCGATCACAGAGCGTATCGAATACCTGCCGCCTTGACACCTACATCGATATAAAAATCAGTTGAGAAAACGGTAATGAGTTCTACGTGTCGGAGAAATAGATCCCTCTTTTCCTAAATGGGGCAGACTTTTGAAAGTAAAGTTTTATTTTCCAGACACCAGCAAAAGAAAATACCATGTATAAATAAGAAGAAAAAGGTGGAGTATTGTTATATGGAAGATGGTAAAATAAATGGAAATCTTCATTTGCATTATTAGCATAATTCCACATGTGGGGCTTCTAATTTTTATAATAATCTATTAAACTAACAGAAATAAATTCCATATCACTTTTATCAATTTTTCAAGATAATTAGTATTCAGCATGAATGTATTACAGTGAAAACTGTAGTTAATTTGTGGGTTTAGCATCAAAATAAGTTTTGATCTCCCTTATGCGTATGAAGAGAGCGTGTGGTCTGAACTGGTTTTGAACCCAAGAATCTGAGCGTGGTAGGTTCAAGCTTTATCCAACCAGACGAAAGGTACCCAACTGATCGGCTTTCAACTTCTGAGGAGGGATAGACGCGAGACAGAAAATTGGCGTCTCGCAAAACAGCCTAAAAGTTTTGTCTCGTCTCGCAAAATCCCTAAATCATAATGTTAAAAATGTATGTCTGGTCTCGCAGAAAAGCTGTAAATCTCTCGCAAAAAAATCGTCTCGCGTTCATCCGTGAGTCGTGGAAGATTTCGTGTATACCAAACTACTTCTCTGTAGAGAATCAGCCAAAGGCTAATTAACGATTTGCCACGCGTTGTGGACACTAACTCACGTGCCATGAAATGTGAGCTTTGTTACCACGCTTTAAGGACTTTGAAAAATCGATAGGTTCCAACTGATGTGAAGAAGAAACCATAAAGTAACCTCCCATTTCAAATAAGGAATATTTTTGTTACAACCGTACCTTGAGCCTGTCTATAAACTAAACCTTATAAAAAATAAAATAATAGCTTCAGTTAAAAAACCCAATTTCCATTAAGTTAAATTCCGGTTAATGGGATTTCATGAAAGTTGAACTAACATTTTTCGTCATAAAATGTTTCTTACTGCTCTAAAGAAATATTGAGCTTTTTTTCTTAATTACCTTTATAATCACTATAAAACATTGGTAAAACACTTTATAGGCTATCAGACATTTGCATTTCCTCAAGTAAATGAATCTCGTAGCATTTGAACAGCGGAAATGTTAACTTCTGCTGTGACTTTGTCTGGAATGAAATTAATTTTAAAGAAAACTGTAAAATCTACTTGAAATGAAATAGTAAATTTTGATTAGATAAGGCAGTTTTCATAAAACTAACTATTATTAACTAATAAGTGTTCAATTCATTGCCTTTGTTGAAATTTTTCCTTAAAAAATGATTAATTGATTTACAATATGTGTGTGTGTTCTCTCTACACACACACACACACACATATATATACCAAGCATTTTATAATTAATCACCAGCATATTCATTTTAAAAACACGCATGCATTGGGGAGGGAAACCATAAGAATCTACACACTGAAATTTTACTTAAAAGAAGCACTTTATTAGTCAAACCTAATTTCAGTTTGTATGAAACTGGAACTCTCTGCATCATGAAACAATTGCTCAAAATAATCAAATGATAAGATTAAATCATATAGGATGATGTATTGAATAAATCTGCGTCAAAAAAGGGTCTCTCGATCTGTGGCACGCGATGAACGTTTCGATCGTCCGCCATCTTGCTGGTCGTTAAGTCGAGCGATGTCAACGGATGCCCTTTTTTCAGAGTTGGGCAATCTATTCAGCTGTTCTCGCGTTCTTCCATTTTCTCCAGCAGATGCCAGTGCTATTAAAAATAATCGTGACCATATTTTGACGGGAAATGACGTGCTAAAAAGTAAAGGATTCACGTGGAGCTATGTCACCCGCAACTTTTTTTATAGAAATCCAATCTATTCTTCGTGACTGGCAACAGTCAAAACGTCAGAATTGGGTGTTCCCAGAGCGGGATCACTGCGCGTTAAAGGGTTAATAAATTCTGTTTGTCATAAAATATTTCTTATTAATGCTACACATATATCGAATTTTTTCCTCCTAATTATCCCCGAATTTGTTAGAAGAAACACCGATAAACTACCATACAGGTACCATGAAATAATTACATTTTCCAGGTGAAAGGTGTTCCTTCAAAGTGTCTGAATAACCAGAACGTTAACGACTGTTCTTGGTTTGTCAAATACTCAACAGCTGTTTTCGGATACGATCGGGTTTATCGATCTGGGCCAGAAATCGAACTGCACGGGGTTGCTCTTTCACTCTTTAGTTCTTCTTACGAATAAAAGTTCAAACAATCTTAAGTTGCGAACGCAGATAATGCGATCTTTCTAATGCGTTTCTGCATTTAAATGACTTCGAGAATGATATATTGAGTAAAAGTAGCAAGATGATTATTAAAATTGTACCTTTGATTCACAGTATATGACAAAATGCTTTCGTAAAAAAGGAATTCTTAGAGGGTGGTTGCATCCGTCTTCTAAACAATACTTTTATACTAAAATCAGCAGTAAATGAATATTTTACTAAAAGAAAATCTCTGACTACTACACTGCAAAAAATTCCTTGGAAATAATGAGATATGTTAGACTCACAAATACTATACAGAAAGTAAACATCCCCATCTGGAAACTTTACTGTTTACTTTAGCCCATTCTTTTATGATTATTGCTTTCACAATTTATTTAAGAAACACACAATTCATTTGAAAATGACACAACTGTAAAAAAATCCAAAAGCATTCTTTGAAATAATGGGCAGCTGATGTACCCTAAAATTCCAAGGAGAACGTCAGATGAAAATACCAGGAACTTTACTGAACAACTCAGTAAGGGCCCACTCAGACGCACTGCTTAGTGTAAATTTTTCGGTAAAGAGTTTCTGGTATTTTCATCTAACGTGCTCTTTGGAATTAATTCTAGGGCATCCCAGCTGTCAATTATTTCCAAGGAAATTTCCTGGATTGATTTTACAGCGCAGTTTAATGTTTACTACAGAAACAACGAATAGCACATTCATTCGTGAAAGAATTGAAGTAAAATGCCTATTCAGACCGTTGGACATGTGGAGTAGCATTGTCTTGGATGAAAATGTTTAAGTCACTGCTTTTCCAGTTCTTGGGGCACAAAATACGTCTGATCATGTCACTGTACATGATGCAGAGGTTGAGAGGACTACATGCAGATATCTGAACAAAATAAAATGTCCCAAATATGAATGCTGTCGTGAATCCTCATCAGACAGTCCAATTTAGAGAGTGTAGGAGAATTTCGTAGAGCATCAGCTGATGTTTCTTGAACCCTAGCTTGTCTGTTTTGTGTGTTGCTTGTCTCATGCATGTAAAATTCAGTCTCATTAGTCCAAGATATATTATTCCACGTGTACAGATCATCTTTTGAAAAAAGGGAATTGTGAATGAGAGCAGTTAGGCTACTCCATAGCAAGCATCGGTTATGTATTGTGATTGTTGTAAAGGAAGAAATGCATTATATTTTATAACTTTTTTAGAATGGTGCTATAAGAAACGCAGGTCTATCGAGATATTGCGATTACACTACTGCTGTCAAAGCCAGGTGTTGTGAATTATACAAAAGTATCTTGAGGTTTTCATCAACACCAGTTTTACAGTTTTATGGCTCTTGCTGGTTGAGCATCTAATTTCTCAGTCTCCTTAAATCGCGCTACTATGGTAACGACAATTTTAGCAAGAACTGATCCAACCACATTAACTTCTTTAGGTTCACGAACCGCAACAAAAACGTTCCCCTTGATTTCGAAGAACAGCTGTACCAAGTAACACACTCTCAACTAGCTCGAACCCAGGAATAATTGCGAAAGTTTCGGCAACCTGCAGACGCTGTGTGTATAAATCACCCATTTCACATGAGGATTTCTCTTCTTTGCACGAACGGATATCTCTGAATTCATTCATTCCAAATCTATTGATGTCCAGTGGTGTGTTTTCGTGGTTTTATGCTTTACTGCTAACAAATATCCCAAATTATTTATTTTTGGATTCCGTTAAAGTAATTTTCTTTGGAATTTTACCTTTTTTAAATGAAAAGAATCATTTCATATACATCTTTTGATTATATATACATAGTGTTTGATTATATATATATAGTATTATAGATTTTTAATTTCTTAAGCAAATTACGTACATGATTTATACACCAATATTGAGGGCAATCTTGCTATTACGTTTTAGCTGTGGAATGTCGTGTGAAAGCGAAGTGTATCGATAACTACATTATACATATTAGTGGCGCACAATATGCAGAAGATTTGGTCACTCGTTCTAATTAAAGGCCCTCTACATTTTTTTGGAGACTCTTGGCAGTATCTGTTTTTAACAGTAAAATTATTACAAGGCAAGCATGTTCAGCTAAGTTAGAACACGGGGAAGAAAAAAACGGAACATAGTCATTAATAATTTTAATCAAGCGAACGTTAAAAACGACGTTGGTTCATTGTAGAAATCTAATTTCACGTCATAGTAATGTTACTTAAAGAAATTATATCAAACATCATTATATCATCATATGGTGATCATAATTCTGTTTGGCTCAGCAATGACCGAGTGGATCAGACATTTAAACATTGATAGATGGCTGAGTTGTGAAAGTCTAGGTTTCTGGCCTACCATAAATCTAAGCCTACAGTTTTGTATGGTCTTCTCCAGATGTAATGTGAAAAAGTGTTAGGATTTCTTAAAAAAATCTTCCGCATAAGGCATTCTTCCATTTGGCAGATAACTCTCGTGTGCTTTGCCTTAAAAAAATCTTTTGAGAATGAAATTTATCTTATACCTTTGGAATAAAAGTTTGTTACCTTTAACAATTACATAGAAACATTAAAATTCCTTACTTTGAGTTTTACCAAACAGATTTCTTTAGCGTGTCATTTTAAAGTCAATTTTATCTATTTTTTACCTGATAAGTTTAACTTTCTGATTCCAGCGATACAACCGTATCACTTGAAAATAACGGAAATCCGTCCAGAATTAATAGATTCGGTTTAATGAAATGAACAAGAATATCTCACTGTACACGGAGCTTAACACTGGAAATCCCCTACGTATGCACCCTCGTTAAAATGCCAAACCGTTTTCTGGTTCATTATTCCAGCAGTTTGGCTTTGGGAAGGCGACAATGACAGCTTTAATTGCAGCTGCCTGACAGAGTGTTTGCGCCTTTCACACCGAGCTGATAATCACGCAGAAATTTACTAATTACTGGCTTGTGGTGGAAACTTATTGGCGGGACGGCAGCTGAACAGTGACTAGAGGACGAAGATATAATGTTCAATATTACCGTGTAACAGATACGCGTTACGTGTGATAACTTTTCGTTTAATCAGCGAGTATAGATTGTATTTGAATATATCTTTAAACATATAGTTAGCTGTGCGTTTTAGTATGATGCAACTTCTCTGTTAAAGCCCTGTAGTCTCTACCTAGAATTCTGCAAGCATCCCAAGGATGCAGATCGTGGGATAGCAAGCTAAAGTTTACACCAGAGGTTTCCAACCTTTTTCTCCCTGCGAACCCTTTCTAAAATCTGGAAGAATTTGGCGATCCCCCTGTGTAGGCATTGTATACTAACCGGTTGGAAACCGAAGGTCTAGACAAATTTTTCGCATTTTTAGAACAATTTTTGATGTTAAAAACTAATTGATGTAAATGTCCTCAAAGCATTTTTTTTCTGATATTTTTGATATTCAGATTATCATATTTTAATTTTCAGATAGTCTAAGCATTTTAAGCCTATAGTGTTGGTCAAATTGTTGGACTCATTTCAACTAAAATTGATTTTTTTCATTTGAGAGTATTATAATTAAATTAATTTTGGTCATGATTTCTATAATTTTTCAATTTAATGAAATAAGTGATATATTAGATATAATTGTGTTTATCAAATGATATCGTGTTTTCTTTTATCACACTAAAGTAACAGCAACCACTTTAGTATTTCTTTTTTTTTTTTTTACACGAGTCCAATACTTCATAAATGGAGAAATAAATAAACGATAGCAGGCAAATTTGTGATGCAGGGGAACTCTTTTACAAATCTTCTTAAGAATTGTATCTGCTTCAAAGTGAATGACCTATGATTATCTTAGATATTGTGTGGCATTCCTTTGTAACACAAATAAACAAAATATTAATTAGAATAACAAATGCAAAACATACTAATTTTTAAAACTATTTTGAAAGATTATAGAATTATTCTTTGTACAAATTTCGCAAAGTATTCAAACTTCACTTAAGACATTATTTTTCTAGACAAAAATCAATTGTTGAATTATAAACTGATCTAAAATTTCCCGAATTGATGATTTGAGAATTGATTAAACAAACAAAAGCAAATTTTCAAACAAGCATTTTTATGCCAATGGCACCTTCAAAGTAATTTGCGTGGAGTTTTGACTTTACATTTATAATAAATGTTTAAAATATATGTATTTTTCTTGGGGGTAAAACTGAAGTAGTTCGCTCAGATTTTTAGAAACGCGTTTTGAGATATTGCCAATGACGTCTTATTTACTTTGAGAAAGAGCAATTGTAAGATCATCTAGTATTTGGGATTCTAACTAATTTTTAAAAATACTTTACTTTCGTGAAGTAAAATGATTTTATAAAATATTTATGATTTTATTAAATTTTAATGATTTAATTAAATTTTAGTTAATTTATCTTTATACTAAATTTCTTGGTTCTTTTTTTACTACTTACATCAACTATTTTACTCAATTTACTCAAGAAAATAAATTAATATTAAATGAACTTAAAAAATAAATCAACTGTTAAGTTATTAACTTATGAAGATTTTTAAAAAATAGATGATCGAAAATTTTATTTTCTAAACGTATACAAGAAATAACTCACAGTATCTAAAACCGTTTCTAAAAATATGGGTCAAAATATTCGAATTTGCTTATAAGAAATAAGCAAACATTTTTAGCAATTATAATAAATGTAAATTCGAACATTTTTCTTGTATGAAGTACTGCTTGAGCAGTACGTTGCTTCAGTAGGATAGGTGACTATAATTACTTTTGTATGTTACTTAAGCAGTACACTGAATACGTACTTTCGCCATTAGCACAATTAATTTATGAATATATAATTTGTATAGTTTATTCACTATTGTCAGTACGGGAATTTTTAGGGTGTTCTTTATAATCAATGTAACTCTAAATTAAATGATTAAAGTAGCATTTTATTATATTATTTACGTATAATGGTTCCTTTTAGATCTGTACAGAAATATAAATGTTGAAATTAATACTTTAATTTTTGTACTTGTGCTGCAATAGAACATGTGATTTTTATTCAGGGTTAACGGAGACAAACTAATTGTAAACTGAACAACAATACTTCACATGGTACATGATGGAATTAAATGCTCCCTACACATGCACCCTCTTTAAAATGCTAAACTGTTTCCTGTTTCATTATTTCAGCAGTTTGGCTTTTCTAAGTTGACAACAACAGCTTTAATTGCAGCTTACTGATAGAGTGTTTGTACATTTCACTAGAGCTAGTAAACACGCAGAAATTTACTAATTACTCAGTGTGGTGGAAAACTTATTGCTGGAAGACGTGGGGCAGTGACTAGAAGATGAGGATATAATATGCAATATTACCTTCTAACAGAAACGTGTCAAGTGTGATAACTTCAGGTTTGATGAATGAATTTGTTATATAATGTCCAGAGCTGCTGATGGAGAAGATTAGAAATGCGTTTCAGGGTAACTTACCTTGAATGTGAAACACGATTCACATTTAAAGCGTTTTAAATCAATGCATCAGGACATTCAAAGGTAACGCGAGACAAGTTAATAGTGAAATAAACATCAATACCTAGCTGTAAATAATGAAATTAATTTCGTGAAATCTCTACACAGGCTCCCTTTTTAATTTCAAATGGTTTTGGGTTCGTTAATTCAGCAATTTGTCCTTTGTAAGGCGACAACTCAGCTTTAATTGCAGTTGCTTGACAGCGTTTACACATTTCACTAGAGCTGGTAAACACGCATAAATTTACTATTTACTGAGTGCGGTGGAAAAATTTATTGTCAGAAGACATGTGGGCTGTGACTAGAATATGAGCGTATAAAAGGTAGTATTTTCTTCGAACAGAAACGTGCCAAGTGTGATAACTTTTGGTTTGGTGAATGAATTGGTAATTTGATCTCCAAAACTGTTGAGGGACAAGATTAGAAATGCGTTTCAGGGTAATTTACCTTGAATATATTACGCGATTTATATTCAGAGCATGTTAAATGAATGTACCAATTAATGTATGGACATTCGAGCGATATTGATGTGATATGTGGGATCAGGCGCGTAGCCAGGAAAATTTTTCGGGGGGGGATATGAACCTATATGTGTTTAAATTGTGTATAAATAGACGGAATTTCATCACTAATCCAAAAATTTCGGGGGGGGGGATATATCCCGATATCCCCCCCCTGGCTACGCCCCTGTGTGGGATAGCAGAATACTATTCCGGATTTAAAATACAGCATATGCCATCACACTACCGTAAATATGATTACTTAAACCCATAAGATTGCTTTGCCCCCAAAACGAAAAAAATAATAAAGTCATGAGTACTACAAACTTTCCAGGCAGCACACGCGGGTTCTCTAACGTCTATTAACATACAGAAAACCTGTGTGTGCTACTTGTGTTAGCTTTTCAGGTTCGCATGGTAACCGGATATTCCATCATTAGGTTTCAGCACTGATCAGGCAAGCCCAACTCTAATATTGCTAGATTCGTTCCCACAATGAGTAACTAATTCTTCAAAAATGTTTTGTTCTGAGCTCTTCTAAATTTCACTCCTGAAAAATCACACAATTCACACTTTACTAATATTTACTGGAATATTTTCAGAGTGATATTTGATGTTTGACGTCAGAGACAGCTCAGCTCATATCGGCGAATCTATACCATACAACAACTTCTGACTCCTGGAGAACTTTTCGCAATTCATATGCTCATCACAGCTAAAAGAATACTTTAATATTAGCATTATTAGGAATTTCCAACAATGAAGGTAACTTATTTCAGGTCTATATGTTTCAAATTCGTATGACCGCATACAAATTTTTATCTTTTTTTATTTACTGAAATGAAATCTAGGACTTCCAAACATACACCCTAGTAGCTTTGTGAGAACTCAGTCTGAACGTCTTTTGAACTACTTGCGCTACTTGGAACCCCTTAAAAGAGTTGGAACCCCGTAAAAAGCCCTCCTACCAACGCACCCCTCCCCCCAGATGGATGCCTCTCGAGTAGGCTTGACATGACACAAAACTCAAAATCCAAACATATATCGTAACGGTCTATGACTAAAAGACTACGATAATTCATTTTATAAGGCTTCGGTCTACTTTCACTAAATTTTGATGTATAGGAATTTTTATGCAAAGATAATCAACTACTAGCCATAAAGTATATAAACATTGCATTTGGTGGTACTTTTTCGAATTACAAGATTTCTATAATGAGGGTGGTCCACAGCGTTTACCTCAAATAATATTGAAGATAACTGTTACATATTTATGTGCATGCAAAAATCACTGCCTGTAATTTCAAAGCACTTATTTATAGAGCTCAATTTACCGTTTTCCTCTACATTCGCAAAGATGCATATTTTAACGACGTAGTCTGTCCCAAAGAGTTAATTTGGAGGTGTCAATATTCTATTCCCTACATGTTAATTCATTTCGCTCCGGAAGGCATATTTATCACTACGTTATCGTTAATCATTCTAGCAAAGCCAACACCAGTGAAGATTAATTCTCGGTGGTTAAATAACATGCCTTTTCACCAAAATTAAAGAGTAAAGAGCGGCAACACTTATACATAATTATGCTTTTATCTTAATGTAAGCAAATTGGGTGAAAAGAACAAGAACATTGCGTAAGAAAAAAATGAATGATAACAATATGAAAATCTTTATTAAAGTTCTTTATTTCAGTTTCTTTTTCAATTTATTATTAATAATATCTTTATAGCTATATTTGCATCCACACCTTCTCCAAAATTCACGCTGTGTTTCTACCTTCCGAAGTTCAAGAAAAATAAAACTGAATCTTGGACAAAAGTTAAAATTTTGTTTCACCTGAGTACTTTGAACCTTCAGTATATATTATACATAAATTTAATTGTTGAGGAAATTTTTGAACATAAATTGTTATGCATGAACTGTGATCCGTAAATCTAGAGTAATGATATGAAACAAAATAAGAAATGTTTTTAGGGATTTTTGTGGGATATTGAACAGACTTTTAAGTTACTCATTTATAATGTAGCCAATGAGTTTTAAACGCAAGATTTACATATGATTTATAAAAATATTTGCAATTTAGTTTGCACAATTAATTTTTTTATGGAAACAAATAAATGAAACAGATAGCTATTTACAGAAAAAGAGTGCTTAAATATTTTCCATAAATCACTTATTAACGTCATAAAACTGACTTATGTAGGTTGAACAGTGAATGCTTGTTGTGTATATTTTAATGGCAATCATCATTCAAATAAAATTTCACAACTAAGAAAAAAAACTCAAATGAATGAACACTTAAAATAGTACTTAAAACAGTATAAAATATTAACTCTATAGTTAATTTCAAATCAGTTCAATTATTCTCTTTCTCTAAAAGTAACATTCAAAACTAATTGTGAAAAACAACAATATCAAGTCGTTTCCATTTATAAAACAATTTATTATTTTTATAAAATGCATGTTAGTATTTAACATAGAATATGACTATGAAATTTAAATAATATTAAAATTAGACTTCAAGTAAATACAAGAAAAAAATTAAATAAACATATAAATAGAATTACTTTCATAATGTTCTTCTTGTAGAGGCCATCCTTATTATAATATAACCAAATGCACGGATATATCTTTTCTCTATCTCTATCTTTTACCATTTATTTATCTAAGTTTTATTTTATTTTTTACTCATCCTACAGCATATGTTTATGATATCTCGTATTTTTCTATGAAATGAAATAATATTTGAGTAAATTGCTCTTCATTGGTGAGTGAGAAGTTCTTTTTTTAGTCTAATGACTAAAGAAAAACACTTTTGCAGTTTGTTTAGTCTAAAAACCTTCCTAAAACAACATTATATCATTAAATTTCAAAGTAATAACGTTAAGTAAACTATTTTTCTGTGAGACTCAAGAGGTTGCCGACATTGTTTTTAAACGAAGAGAAAAGTTGAAAAATTGCCCTTTTTTACATAAACTCTTTTTTCAAAGATAACAAGCAAAATATTTTCAATTTCTATAAGCATCTTCGAACTTTTTAGTTCAATCAGTTGTCTGATCTTTTGAACGTGTATTTTGCATAAATCATTCTAATATGAATATTATGTTAAGGTATATGAACTGGCCTGAAGCAGATAGAAAAAATAATACAATCGTCTATTGCAGGTCATTGAAAAGTTCAATTTTTATTTATACCTTACACCACGTATGGGCAGCCTCGGGCCCACTGGCTGGATGTGGCCCGAAAAGACTTTTGATACGGCCCGCGGAACATATCAAAACCCAATATAAACCATTCAAATCCCTTATAAATCCCAATTATACGGGCCGCGACACCGCTAGCATCCTTAAACTTTGCCTACAACTTTCCAAAAGTTGCCCATACCTGGTTAATTTCAAATAAGTACGATAACACTAAAAATTCATTATTCTAGAAATTTTTATTGGTTTTTAAGTGATTAAGATTATCACGTTCTAATGATTTTGATTATAACTAATATTTTTAAGCACTAGAAGTAATTGTAATCGATTAAAGGTTTTTATAATCAATAACAGATAGTTCTGTGCATGATTGGTGGCTGTTTTAAAATGCTTATTTTTCAAAATTAGGGAATGTATATTCCAAAACCCGAATGTATTTTCAAACCTAAAACCAACCTGACAACTGTGCAGGTCTACTCACTTGTCGCTACCGAATGGCTATGTGAATGGTTTGGCTTTACGTTCAATCCCGTCAATCCATATGCGTAATGTGTTCATTCAAATATTACGATTTAAAATTGTACTTCGAAGTAAAGATTATCTTGTACTTAGGGGCAACTGAGATGAAGGTCTGAAAGAGCCGTTGATCTCCATAAACTTTCTGTCCCAAATTCCTAAAACCATTATATAAATGCGCTTAGCTGCCTAATTTATAAAGCTTTTTAATCTGTTGTGTGATGTAAAATCAAATGAATATACTGGTTTTCTAGGTCATTAATTAACATGATCTTCAGGTGACCTATCTTCAACTGATTGTCACCAAGGAAGAGCAAAAACATTTTGCTTTAAACAGCTGTGTGGCCGTTGAAGGTATGGTATTATTTTACAAAACTTTATGGTATTATTTTACAAAACTTTTTATTATTTTATGTTATTTTATGATGAATTCTGTATTTATAGAAGGTTAAAATTGTAGCTGTTCAGGGCAGAGAAAAAATTAAACCAAAGGGGGTTAATTTTAACTGCAAATAAAGAAAGGCACATTTTTAATTATTGAAATGTTTTGTTCGTTTGTATATAGTAATTTTACAATATGGGTACTCTAAAAATTAAAATAGAGCCCAAGTTTTCAAAGTGATGACGATCTTATTTCTGCATTTCATATTTGAAACCAGTACGGTTTAAAAAATTCATTTTTTAAGTATTTTTGAAGACTAGTGTGTGAGTTAAAAGTACAGAAAAAATACCACTCTGATGTTCAAGAAAATGTTTTAATTTTAAGCCAATTTTTAAAAATATTCAATGAATTTCATCAATTTTTTATTTCAAGGTATATTTTGAAAAGTGAAAATGTAACGACGGTGACTATTTTGAGATAATTTTTTTAATTATGAATTATTAATTCATATTTCAAAAATCTTAAATACGAAATTGCATATGTTATGATCCGTATCACTGTAAAGCTATCAAAATTATAAAAGCTATCAAAATTAATTTTGATTATATTCGGATCAATAGTTTAGAATGTATCAGCTAATATATTTAAAAGTAACAAATGTTAGATTAAACGCATTTCAAAATTCACTCAGTTTTTAACTTACAATAATAAATGTTTCATAACGACAGAAATGGAGTCTCCTACAAAAGCAACAAATATTGTTTATGCAGTGCACTGCAGGAAAAAAAAAAAAAATCTGCAAATTTACAGAAAAAACTGTCAGTCAGGGCGCCAGTTTATTTCATCCTTTTTTACTGAAGTCTTCCATAAATTTTACAGATTCTCAGTTTATTTTACAGAAATCTTCAAAATAAGGAAAAAATACCGAAGACTTCTGTAAAGTATACGGAAATAAACTGACGTTCTGGCTGATAGTTTTTTTCTGTCAGTTTAACAGACATTTTTTGCAGTGTAATAACTTGGTACTCTTCCTGTTTAGTACTATTTTAATAAGCATATTTACGTTAAAAATATCTTTTATTATTATTTATACACTTTGTTATGTACTTTTTAAGTGAAGTTCACACTAACTTGACCAAATCCAAGATCAAAAACGGCATTGTTAACTTTAGATCCCTCTTTTTAATTTCAAAGTATGTGAACTTTCTAAACAGTACATCCAGCATAAAAAATTTCTTAAATTTAGACTAACCTATTGAATGTGTAAAACCTAATAAAAGCTATAGTAGCAGACTCCAAAACTTACTATCTCCCCATAGGACTCAAAAATCCCTCCCAAAAAGTATGGGAGCAGTGTTGAATAGGAATGGAACGAAAAGTTACATCTCATTCTTAACAGAAAATACAATAACATAACATTTAAGTTATAACAATTAAGATTTTTCTTCACATTATTTGTTTAATACATTAGGCATATTATTTATGAATTATTTGAATTACTATTTTTGTTTGTCAATGTCAGGCATTTAAATGCAGAGATCCATCAAAAGCTAATTCGAAATTTTGCTGAAATAGCAATTACTACAATCGTAAAGCTAATAAAATAGAAAGACGTGTGTGTATAACAAATAAATATTTATTTAAATTAAAACGTAGCTTAGTAATTACCATAAATTATACACATCAGATAAATTGCACGTGCAAAACAATAGCCTTCTGAGAAATAAAATTAAAGCGAGTTTGTCAGAACAGAGAATTACTGTGAGGAACTCCAGAAAAATCTGACTGCTTTCTCAGCAAGCCAATCATTTCACCCATCACTTAACTGCAGTTTTCAGAGCGAGTTCATCATAACTTGTCGTCGGCCATTATGCCTCTAAAAGAGCTCGAAATAAAATCACAAATTTTTTTTTTTCCTATTTTGGCGTAACGTAAAAAAAAGAGAGAAAAATAAAGAAAACGACATTTTCAACAGGTCAAGCATCGCTAGCCAGAAAAAACTTTTATAAAGACCTGGAGACTGTGTGTCGTCACGAGTGACTGGTAATGGATCAGATTTCCAAGGTCAGTGGGGACAGGTTGAAAGAAGAGTCAGTTAGTCACTAAAGTAATCGAATCTTGTAAGATTAGTGGAGCTGAATCAGTTTCAGTGGTTCGTTAAAAGAGGGTGCGTTGTAAAATTAAAATTGAAGAACGATACAACTCAGATATTAAGGAACTGTATCAAACGCATTTACAATCGAATTTTTTTTTCTCCACATCTATATTTTGTGTGTGTATGTATTTGTGTGTTCTGTTTGCATTTCTAAGAAATAAAACATTAAACATACATTTAGAAAATAGACTGTACTAGCAGCAGATTTATATTCTGCAAAAGCGAAAAATATATTTTGATCTAACAAATTAAATTTTTGAATAATGGAATAATTGCATCAAATTTTTACTGCTAGAAGACTAGATCGTGATTTATTTAGTAAGACATTTAAACTTTCAGCAAAAAACACAAATCATGAAATGTAGCACTATTACATGAAAAAATTATATTAAAATAAGCGTGTTTATCGTTAATGCTTTAACGCACTGAAAGTCATCAAAAGAAAAAAACTATAGGGTCATATGGGGGTTTTACGGGTCATTCTGTTCCCGGGGAAAATAATGGTCACTCACTTAATAGCTTTTTTTTTTTTTTCAAACCAGCTAAATTATTCCACGTCATGCTTAAACATTCGATTTTCTTATATCAAGTTTAAAAGCAATGTAACTATAAAGCAAATGAGAGAGAGAAATACTTTTTACATTACTATAAAAAATCTTCAAAAAAGATTGTCTCTGAAAGACAATTTTTTTTTTTTTTTTAAGATTCATGTCAGCGAAACATTTTTGAAAAAACAATTTTGTTGCTGCTGTTTCTTAATTGCAGATAGTCTAAGCTTTTCATAAGTTCATATATTTTTCCTTCATTATTTTTAAAATTATTTTTTGTTCATTTATCCCCTAGTTTACTGGGGTAATTCTGGGTCAGTGACATTTTTTGATATTTTATGTGACTTTAAAAATTATTTAAAGTAAATACTAATATTTATTTGTAATAAAATTAGTATTTACTTTAACTGTTATACTTTACTGTAAAATTATGTTATACTACTTTGAAAGATATCGTCAGTCCCCAGCATGTAAAACAAACTACTTTGAAACGATTTAGTGAACTGTCTGATGACAATGAATATAAGAATGAAGAAGCTGCAATAAAAATTCCTCCTTACAAGATTCCGTGCTACAAGGAATTCATACTGTACGTGAAGAGCAGAAATATTTTGCTGTGTATTAGGATTAAAAAGACCAAACGTTTCGGGGACCTCCAATTTTAGAATATTTTTGCAATTTGTCCCCAAAATGTAAAACAACGATAGTGGACAAAATTTTAATTAAACAGTAATTTCTTCTCAATTAAAAAATAAATCAATCATGTTTCCTTTATTTTATGAATGTTAATAATGCTCTACAATCGAAATGTTGAATAAATAGAATATATTTTCAGAAGAGCATTGATATTATAAAATGTCCCCAATTTTTGTTTCAGAACTGGAGACACAACGCTGATTTGTCCCCAATACTTTATTTAAATTATTTAAATTGTTTTTTTTTCCTTAAATAAAACACATTAGATAATTAAAAAATATGTTTGCATGCTGAGTAATGAAAATTTATAATACTAACCACTTTTGCTATGCATTACTATAAAAAACGGGGTGACTCATATTTACCCCATATCTGACCCATAATTGACCAACTCAATAATTTGAATAAAACTAATAATAATTCAATTTCAGCTGAAGTGATTATTTGAATAATTTCTTAATTATTTAATCTTACTTCATGCCAAGTTAAATCATTTTACCTTTCATACTTTAGAAAATATTGAACTGTTGTTGTTGTTTGACCCATAATTCTCCATATGACCCTACTTCAATACAATTTTGTCGAATTGTTGGGTATCTTAAATCACCATTTTACTAAGTTTAAATGTAAATAAACGTCATGTTTTAATCAAGTAATTGAAATCCGACACAAAAATGAAGCATTCGTAAATCAGTAATTAAAAGTAAAAATTAATTATCAAAGAATTACATATTCAAATCAAAGTGAGTGATTCAATTGAAATCAGTATCAAGTTAATCAAATAATTAGATACATAGTCTGTCAACAAGTTCTTCAACGTATTTTTAGTTGAATATTATTTGAACAGCAAAACTATTGAATTTATATAATTTTGTTATCATTATGTCCTCATGGAAAATGCTTTAAAATAACTTACTCGCCATCAATGTACAGTGCACTGAAACAGAGTAAAACGTTTCCCATAACAAACCTGATAATCAAAAGTTACGAAAACGTATAACAACAAAGCCTATCTTAAGTTTCTCAATGACTAAATAAGATGCAAAGTAATCTTCATTGAACTTTTGTACCGACATGTTTTATAAACTGAAACAATGTCACTATTTTTCAAATTTAAAGCTTGAGAATAATTATTAAAGGTATTTTTGTAACACAATTTTCGATCACAATTTATTTAGTTGTTTAAAAACTGAATTGTGCGAACTCAGAATTTTTTTAAGAGGGAAGTGATGATTTTTTTAACGTGGCATTCTTGTTGCGCACAGTTTGTTCAAAAAATGCAACAACACAGATTCCTATTATTCGCTGTTAATATTGCTGTGCATTACAGAATTGGTCTTTAAAGTCCACCGCACAACAAAGATCAACAGGCTGCAATCTGTAGTGGGTGCAGATGCTGCTGTTCACATGCTGCAGCACACACACCCAAAATATAAAATACGTCTTCTGCATCTTTAGCCAGAACATGCATCGAAGTAAAGCATGCATAAAGAATCGAATCGTTCTCCATAATTTAAGCAAGCAAAAATTCTTGGCAACGAAGGCATCCCTCTGTTATCGTTACTTGTTCATATAAAAATATTGGCTTACTAGTTCATATTATCATTTGAATCCAGAATACTATAAAAATGTCTGGATTCAAGGACATACGAGATCCAGCAAAGTAATAAACATGCTGAATCCGCAATGCAGGAGACGTGTTTTGCATATTGTGTGTCTGCAGCATCAATGAGCTTACTCACATTGCTAACAAGTGTTCAAAGCGTTGTGTGCAGAGCGTACGTCTTTACTGTGAGGATTGCCTTTGTTTCGGAGGTGAAGCAAATCTTGGCACGTAAAGGCAGTCTCCGTATCTATCTCTTTGAAGGAAGCAAAACTTCCACGATGGAGTTCTTATCTCTGCACGGATTTACCATGGAGTAAAAGTAAATGTTTACCTTTCTCTAGTATCTTCGAAGGAATTTACAAAAGTGAAAGGGGCTGAACATTTACTGGTTAAGCCATGTATTCGTGAATAAAGTTCCATTTTGATCCCGAGAACATGGACACATTGAAAGAAAATTTTCTTCAAAATTTTCAGTCCAATGAAGCAATCATATAAGGCGTATTTTAAGTTAAATGTCCGTTGAATAAAGGTGTATTATAGCTCATACAACAGGACACAATACTAGAAAGAATTCCATTTTAGTTTGCTGTTAAGAAACCTTCAAGCCAGATTTCATATTGACAATCTTTGAAAATCTCCAGTAAAGAAGCCAGTACAAAAAAAGCTACGCGTGTGCAACTGTCCCCAGGAAACACATCCAAAAAATTTGTTTTTCATCCGAATGCCGGTGAATGTGCTACAGCTTAAAGCAACTCCAGGTCGTCAAACCGCACACTTTTCCCAGGATTTAAGGAATCAAACACGTCGTTACAGGGCTTGTGTCTCGCCGGTGGAAGAGTTAAGAGAGAGTGCCTTTAACAGTTCAGGCTTCGTTTCCCAGCAGAAAAGTTGTTTCGTCACGAACGAGTAATAATGGTTTTTCCTTTCAAGGTCACCATTGGATAATATAATCCGAGATGCATTTCAACGACAGTACAGGAGCCGCGAGAATCTATTTATGAAGGAACAGATTCTATTTTAGGGTAATTCTTATGTACTGAGTACAGTAACGATCAAGGAAATGGAATCAATCAACCCGCAATTACGCGCATACGTTTTTGGTATGCACGTGTACGGTCGTGTGACTAACTCTCAGAGAGGCAGCATAAGTTGGCAAGATATCTCTTTTTATGTAAAACAAAACCATAAACAGCGTTTTTTTTTAAATAATATCACTATAAGGTTGCAGTTTATTGAAACAAGGATGTTTTTAAAAAAAAACCTAAAAGCTTTTGAAAGATTCAAAATTAACATATGTAAAATATGTACCTCAGAACCAGACAAACGTATGTCACACTAGACTAACTTTTCAGGAGGGCACCAAAACTGTAAGAAATGAACTCTATAGGTCTTGTTGCAGAGCTAATAATTGAATCAGCCAGCAAAAAATTATTAACATTATTAAATTTGTATATACTTAACACATTCATAGGTATTTCGTTTAGAATTAGCGTTTTAATCTGAATATTGTAATACTCTATGGACTTACGTTCGTCTGGTTCTGGAGTACAGAAATGAATCTTTCATAAATTATAACACAATCATTATTTTTCATATTGTACTATTTTTGTCTATCATTATCATCTTTTTATTTCTGTCGGTCCCCTTGCCTTTAAATTTGCCATAATAAATTGCTTGGCGTGGTTTTTCTTTCATAGTGTCTTTTTACTTCTAGAATATGAGTTAATTTCATATCTTGTACAAATGCAACATTTTATTATAGAATAAATATATTTGAAAAAAAAAATGTGTTGATAAATTCAGACTTTTATTTTTTAAAGACAGGTAAGCCGAACACTAACTTTTTAGTTACCTATGCTTAATATTGGATATCTCTTCTGGTTTTTAACTAAGGAAGTGCCGATTATGTAGTATTTCAGAACATGTATAGTTTTACTAGTACTAGACATCTCAAAAATTGTACAGATTTCCATGATGATTATTAAATGTTAATACAAGCTATACCCCCATCAATTTCAAACTTGTGTCCTTTCATTCACCAAACAAATAAAATTAAATTTTGGGATAAACCGAAAAAAGTATATCCGAACTCACTTTAGGGTAATATGGAACTCGTTCGCGCTTTATATATATATATATATTGCATTTATAACAGTTGAAAATCAGCATACAGCATTATTTATCGTTCATAGACGAATTGGATTAAGACAAAATATTTATAAAACAGAACATGACATCAGGGCCTGACTATAACATTTTTCTTCTCAAGGCACTTTTCAAATTTTGCGCCCCTCTATATAAGCAGACTTGACTTTTGTGCCCCTATATATAGCCTTACACTTCGTTTTTGAGCCTATTTCTACATGTGTGCCCAGGGCGCGGACCGTGAAATAGTCAGCCCCTGCATGACATGACAGTTTTAGCGCCAAAAAAAGTGAAGCATAGATTATTCCTCACACGTACTACATCGCCTGAAATGTAAATGTATAAGATACAGCACCCGAACTAACCACTGCTGCGTTTGAAATATTTAGCATCTGAGAAAAACAGGCTGAATAAATGTGGCTCTAAATCAAAAATTTCCATCGGTATTCCATTTTTCAAACAATACCTTCTTGTATTTGAAATAATCAAGAACAAAGATTTTCTGTGGGGAAACAATATAATAGAACGACTGAAAACTTTTTTAACATGACCCTTTAAACCTATATGTAGTTCTGAAATGCATTAGCTTGTCATTAATACATAAAAAATTAGACTTAGAGTTTACCATCTCAAAGTTCTAAATAGGCTATCATACAAATGATAATTTCATTGCGAAGCCGCACAGGAAGCTGAGAAACATACATAAAGTGTCATTTTTATTCATTGAAGCAGTTTCTGCTAACTCATTATCAATTGCTACAAAATATTAAAGTATTCCGTAATGCATTACCATTTTTTTCCAATTGAAATAGTGAAAAAACATTTGTCCTCTATATGCGAGCGCTAATGAACGAAAATTAAAAAGCACTAAAACATTCTATTGTAAGTTGTTTGATCCCATTTTTCGCATGTGCCAGTAATAATTAGGCAATCTTCAACATTTTTAGTCAAGAAATAAAAAATAAATAATATAAAACATTTAGAGAGAAAAGATAAAATTTCTTAACAGCAATTATCAATCACCAGGTCTGGTTGGATGAAAACATGAAGCAAAACGTAACAACTCAAAAAATATGCATATTTGTAGGAATATAATATATCACATTATTAGTTAATGTTATGATAAGATCAATTTCCTTAAGGGAAGAAAAAATATATTGTCGTTTTGTTTCAAATAAAATGCTCCAATTACATGATTAACTCATAGTTATATTGAATAATAATATGCTTTTCTTCATCGAGTTGCATTTGTAAAACGCTATCCTAAACGAACATAATAATTATAAAAGTATATCATTCTAATCATAAAAAAAAATATTTCCATTTTGAAAATGAAAATGAGCAATAGTTAAGTATTTTTTACTGACAAAAAAGTTTGCTACAAACTGAACTGAAGTGTTTTAAAATCATTTTAACAGTTCGCTCAGTTATTAAAAGGCATCCAGCTTATTATTTGAAACGTTTTTTAGCATCCCCATAGAATAATCAAATAAGATTTATTGATATAAAAACACAAAACTATATCCGTAAAAGAATCATTGTTTAAAATAGACAGAGTCACTAAAAAATGCCAGACATAACATGTTCAGTGGTGAACTGCTTTTTTTACGAAAAAGTCAGAGAAATGGTAGAAAGAGAGCCGCCCGTCTTCTTGTTTTTTTATCTTTGAAAAATCAGTAGTCACTCGTGCAGAAAAACAGGATTATCTAAGTAGTAGTTCTCGGCCATTTTTCACTGTTACCATATGTGCGAACATCTTGGATCAAAGATTTCCTTATTTCTCTCAGACTGTGTAAAGTGGGGTAGATTTTGCTTCAAAGACATTCATATTACCAAGATACCTCACATTTAAATTGAAAGATGTTCTTCTAAAATTACGATAGGCTATATATATTTTAAACTACCTTTAGAATAGAAGAGCAATGCAGGAACTAGTATTCTACCACTTCGGAGAAAAAAGTCTTTTATGTTATAATAATGTGTCGAATTTAAATGCTTCTAAAACAAAAGTCATCAGCGACATGTATGAACTATGTTACCTGGAAAGACCATTTTAAACAAATTGGAATCCCAAATGTATGACGTCATTTTCACTTGAAAAAGGTAATTTTGTCACGCAAATAATTCACTTTTTTGACTCTCGGAAATAAAATGGAGCTGTAAAGAGCGAAAAATCGCTTAAAAATGAGGGAAAGGGTGGATTTTGAGATTTTTTAAGTAGTTATTTTATGTACTTTAACGTACTTTATTTTATGCAAGTTTTCCCCTTTAGGGGATCACTTTGGGCCACCTTATCCTACTTATAATACAATTAAGATACATAAAAGCATAACGAAAACGTAATAGTTGATCATTTATCAGAATAAATAATTATTAAAATTTGTCAGCTTAACATAATATGAAATAAAACCATTAAATGTGCTCTTAAACCATTAAATGAGATCTTTTCTCGTATTTATAAAGACATTTAACTTTATGAAGAAGTTCTGATTTAAATATAACATTTATTTTTTTAGAAATGTCTGCATAAACCATTAACTAATACACACTGAAAAGACGGGATCGTCTACCTTAGAATTTTAATTCTTAAAATTTGAGAAAAGGAGAAATAAAAGATGTTTGAATTAGCAATTACGGACGATGAATTTTCAATTTAATGCATTGAAATCTTTCACCGATTAAAATTCGGTGTAAGCATATTAAGGGGTATCCATTCATTAAAAACAAATAACATTGAGTAAATGGTCATAGTATTTAAAACAAGAAAATATGCATATATCTCAACATGGATACATTTAGGGAAGAATATTTAACTTAAACATTAGATCTGAAGAAAATTATAATTGAAAAGTAAAATCACCTCAGAAAATTTTCACTTTAAGAATAATGATAATAATTAAATAAAGTAATTTAAATAAATTATATTTTGTTAACTTCTCAAATTTTATTACATAAACACGTGTAATTCTTACCGCTAAAGTCCTTATTTTCTTTTAAACTTGTGTAAATTGATTAATTTACATTATTTAAAATCTATTGAATTTGAAACATATGTAGTAAAACTCATTTCTTATGTTTCCGCTCAAAAATTTTGTTTTCATTTGATGAAATAAATAATGTTTTAAAGATTTCTACTATATGTGCTTGAAGTTTAAAAAAATTAACTCATATATCATTTCCAGCTGGTTTCTGTTACACTAATTCATGCAGAAATATATATTCCCTGTGCAAAATGCAAAACTCCGGATTCATTTTTCCATAAATTTAAAAAGCGTCTTATTTTGAATTCAGTACATATCTTCACGCTTAATCAACGTACGAGGTTTCTGATTTTTATTAGAGATAATTATGTTGAAAATTTTTCTGAAAGCTTATTTTATCTGGAAAATTAAACGCACACTTGCATATAATGCTTATTTATTCTCTTTTGTTATTTATATAACGCTTTCACGTAGTAAAACCTTTTGACCACTGGTAGCATGTAACAGTTCTTGAACTCAACTTTTCTAATTTACCATACCTATAACTTTTTAATCCTTTGAGGCGCAACCCTTTCCCAATGCTGAAAAAAGGGCAGCCGTTGCCATCGCTCGACTTAACTACCAGCAAGATGGCGGACGATCTAAACGTTCATCGCGTGCCCCAGATCTAGAGACCCTTTTTTTACGACAGCTGGCTGTGCCCGCGCACAGCCATAATTTATTAAAATCAGTACATATTCACAGCCAATAGCAGTATCCGACACTTACAGAAGTTTCCTTTTCATTGTCAGTAAAGAACGCGTACATTAGTTCTATTTCACCTGATCTCTTCGTGGGTAATACGTATTTAAAAGATTCAAAATTCGCGCCCTTTTCTGGAACCACCTGACCATGAAACAACAGTCACGCTAGACATGTTGATCATATCTTTAGTTCTGGTCATTCTCAAAACTTATTTGGAGATGAGATAAAGAAAAATATAATAATGATCAAACACTTTTTCCTGCTACCTCGCTGACGCACGCACGGAAAACACAATGTGAACGAGGAAAGTTATGTCACCGAGTCTTCCACACTTCAGATTTGTTTACAGATAACCAGCTTTGTAGTCGAAATTGTTTACATGTCCTTTTATTCCTACGCATTGAATTTTGTTTGGTAAATAGAGATGTCTATTATGAGGTCCTTTGAAATGCCGAGTTATTCCCTGGCAGCTACTTTATGCGAATAGAAACATCTTACAAGATTTTTTTTCTTTTTATGTTTATCAATTTATGACTGAATGATCATGAATGCAAATTATCACATGTAAAATTAATTAAACTTACATTTGAATTATAAATGCCTGATGAAATTAACATAAAAAATGGAAATGAGTCCACACTTTTCATTCATAAAAGTTTCACTCAATAACATGCATAGCTGCCGACTATTCCGGAATATCATTAACCGCTTTCTTTTTAAAAGGAGGATTGGGCA
The DNA here is from genome assembly GCA_038373885.1 of Cheiracanthium punctorium. Lineage (NCBI taxonomy): Eukaryota > Metazoa > Arthropoda > Arachnida > Araneae > Cheiracanthiidae > Cheiracanthium > Cheiracanthium punctorium. The sequence goes on along the minus strand of JAWZYV010018786.1, from coordinate 345,931 downwards.
AAAAATATAGCAGAAATTTTGAATTTGGCGGGAGACTTGGTTACTGTTTTGATATTCCGTTAATGATATTCCGGAATACTTGGCAGCTATAAATATGGAGCCCTTTAAAAAAGAATGTAAGCTGTCCTAAAGTATTCTGATAAAGGTAGTGCAAATGTAAAAGTATTAATGAAAATTTTTAATTAGAAAAAGAAAAACACACTTAAAAATACGATATCCGTGCTTGGATAATTGAATTATTCTATAAATACTACTTTTTTCATAAAATTCTTTTCTTTCTCTTCTGGGACTTTTTAATAATAAAAGTAGTTAGTCCTTTTTGGGACATCCGGTATTTACGTGGTGATTTGTACTCCAGTTTTATAAATAAAAATTGCATTCTCTGAGATTAGTGAAACTTACAAAAAATGCATACAATTTTCTATGATTATTATACAAACGTTAGAAAATGAGCTTGTTCTACTAGAAAATGGTAATTTTCAGCATTATATGCTTTTGTGACTACACTGAACTGCCTTTTGAAAAGTAGCACGTTGAAAAACATTAGTCAAGGTTTATCTTGGGGGGAGGGAGGGGAGAAAGAAAAGACACATGTCTGGTTTAAAGATTATTCGCTATGACTTAAACATAAACAACTATAATGATTAGCTTCCTCGAAACATTACATAAAAAATGCACTAATTTGATTTTATTCGGAATGTGAGACGGCTAACATAATGTTCAGTCGACTGTAACGGTTACCATCCACCCCGCTCGGGCAATGTCCCGCCTGTCTCAAACTTTCTAACTCAGAAACATTCAAAATCATTTAATGTCTGCGAAAACAATGTCTATAGTCGTCTTCCTGTGTTTGGAAAAAATAGTGCCCCCTCCCCCTCCCCCAATCATAGACTGGGAGAAGTAAGTTCAAGATCGTTTACTACCATAAGGACGATTGCAAAACTTCTTCTTAATTCTTTGACAGTGAAAATACACAGGATTACGCATTGCGAAACCTTATAGAAACATTATCATTATTTTGAAGAAATTTACACATTGGAAATACTGCTAACGTTTGTTTGGGTATGCTGAATACAGGATTTAGTACGTATTAAGGAAACTGAGTTAAGAACCATGCGAGCTAAAAAATTATACTTTTCATTGGCGTTTCTTAAGAGTAATTTGATTTCCCCAATGTTACTTATCAATTACTTTATTACTCGGCCTTCAAACCATATAATTCAGTAGAAATTTAAAGGGACATATTTTACTTTTTTATATTATTTATAAATAGAAAACAAATCTATTATAATACTTAAGATAACTATAGTAAAAGTTGCCTTTACCAAGAATACTCTTTGACTGGGAGTACATAAAGTTTTAACATGGTCTTAAGACACAATTGCCCAGTTCCTCATTTTAATTCAGATACGCTGTACTGTTAAAAGTTACTTTATGAAAAATATTTGAAAAATAACACATGAAGTGTTATAAATAAAAATATGTAAGCAACTGCTGACAGCTTTTAAAATACGACTATTAAAAATACTACTATTGATTTACAAACTCATATTTAAACATGTCATTTCATCGTCTTTAATAAATATCATAAAAATAAAATTTTTGCCAGTAGTATGATAATGGCCGGTAATTTTCGTAGTATGGTTGTCAAAGTTTGCAAATGATAAATAATACAACTCTAAGAATAGTAAAGAAATAAATATTAAAATTCAATCTCAGATAACAGACTAGTGTATAATTTTTAATTTTTTAAATTATGAATCTATCTTTTAAAAAAGAAAATTCGCCTCATCTGAAAACATTGTAACTCTATCTTACTTATATTTAACAGTAAAGAAATAAAATAAATAATTCCTAAACCATCAATTAAGTTCTTTTATTGAAAAACGTGCTCACAACATTTTTCCAGACAAAGATATTTTTATCACTAACCTAATGAGTTTGTTACTAACAATCGATAGTTTCCGTCAGATGTTGCCGGGTAATGTTAAAAACGGTTATTTTATTCGCCGTCAAAATAAATTTTGTTTACAAAAGATAGCGAAATTTCATTTTCGTAACAATGTGACCGTTTCGTTAAATACAGCAAAATTTTGAAGTGATTGATGGGATTTTAAATCGCCTTCGTTATCAAAAGCTTGTTACAACATTTACACATTCATTGTGCTAAATGCATAATGGTGTTAAATAGTCTATAACTCTTAATACGTGCATTTAATCATTTGTATCTCTGCTCTTGATTACGTTCATGATTTATTTTGAGATTCAGCTTAAAAATAATACCGATACAAGCATACATACGCGTACTGAACCAAAGAAACTTCAAAATATGCACGATATGAAAAATAGGCTGCTGAAAATAGGTATGTATAACACACACGCACTCGCGCGTATGTCAAGATACACGAACTGTTCAGAAAACACCACTAAGAAGTAAACTTTAATGCACACATTGAAAAAGGAACTACACGATAAACACATACAGAAGAAGAAACTATGGGGTGAACAATAACACAGGATGGGGAACTAAACTACAAATAACATGCAAAATGAAGAAAACACACATTGAAAGAGGGCAATACAGATTAACATATAACTGGGTGTCATAAAAATGACTGATGGATTCTTAAAAATAATTCCTAATAAAAAATCAATAAATAAATAAAAAAAAGAAAAGAAAAATACGAAATGCGATAGATATGTATCCCACCAAATTTCAAATTTAGTTAGCATTTCACCCACAGGTGGCGCTGAGAACTATGAAAAAATAAAAACCGTGGCACGGCATGGCCTCCTTATTCGCCAGGCTTGACGCCCTGCGACTTTTTTTCTTTTGGGTACTTGAAAGATTTGGTATATCACCAAACTCCGCAAACAATTGCGGAGCTGAAGAAGCACATTGGTACTGCAGGTGAGACAATTCCAAGTGACATGTTTGAACGAATGTTTGGAAATTTTTGCCCCAGACTGCGCCACGTTCTTGCAGCAAATGGGGGTTACATTGAAAATGTGATTGCTTAGTTTTTTGAGACAGTACTTGCAAAGTTTTCATACCGGTTTTTATTTTTTCATAGTTTTCAGCGCCACCTGTGGGTGAAAATGTTAACTAAATTTGAAATTCGGTGGGATAAAATTCCCTGATTTTCATAGCATAAGGCCGCAAATAGTACGTATCTATCGCATTCCGTCTATTTTTTTTATTGATTTTCAAAATCCATCAGTCATTTTTGGGACACTCGGTATCTATGTATGTATGTAGAAAACGAGGAGCAATATATGCACAAGCATTTAAAATTATTTTAAAAAACAAAGAACACGGAGAAAGATGAACTACTTTTAGGCTTAATCACTCTCAGTAATATTTTTATATAGAACTTTATGCGTCAGTTTTGAAGTGCATTTCTCAGAATTGTATTAACATACTTTTGATGATTAAATGCATAAACATACAATAATTCACTATTAATCAAGAATGTTAAATAAGTTGAAATATCGCATTTTTAAAGAAATTCATAGTAGTTTTAAAGTAATTCATAGTAGTCTTTCATATAGAAATCGATACTGAGTTACTGGATTTTTTAACATAAGTTGCCTAGGGCCAAACTACAAGGAAATTGTTCATTTTTACTTTTTTTTACTTTATTTATTTATTTTTGTTCATGCGCAGTATAAATTACCTTTTGTAAACACTCTAATATCCTTATGCAGTCAATATTTTAATTTTAAATGTCAGTTTGTGTTACGCGCTGATGTTTTTTTTTTTTTTAAATCTGGTACCGAACTTTCAGTGTAGTAAGTGAAATCATGTGAATGATTTAAGTGAATACAGTAAATATAATGACAAATTAATGAATGCACATATAATAATAATGAATTAATATATTAGGATGCAATAAGTGAAAGCACTGCGAGCCCCAGCGAAAGAATATATACATGACTATTCTAAAGCTCATCGCACTCTCTAAAGTGAATGGTGAATAACCAAGCCTAAAGAGCATAAATATCAGCTACATCCACTCTGTGGAGATGTAGCTATACTTCAGTTTTGATAAATTTAAAATTTAATACATTTAACTAAATTATTTTTGGAAGAGTAACAGTTAGTTTTATTTAAGAATAGATACCCAACTTTTTCCTCTACAAAGGATCTAATTTTTACGCTTTTAGAAATTAGATGTTAGAACTGCCATGCCACTTCTTAAGTATCCATCTAGATTGCATGGATATTGGTGCACCAGATTTTACTGCTGAAAGCTCGAGTTCAAATTCCGACTACTGCTTGGTTTTCAGTTCATTCATCACTTCTCAACAGTCAATGCTGGTCTGCCAATAGCGTGTCTCCATAATAAAGTGGTGAACACTTTTTGACTTAGTGGTAGTCAGTGCATATAAACGGTTGAATTCCTGTCACTAGATTTTTAAAAAATCGCTTTTTTAGAGTGATTATTCATTGGTTTCGATCTAAGAATATAAGATGCAAGGACTCTCAACATTCATATTTCTGCATGTTTTATGGCAAACTAATAATTATTTCAATATTTATTTTTCTCAGATAAAGAAATTTTAATCTGTGGTTAGTTAACTGTCAAAATCTCTGAAGAAAATGCAATTTTGGACTGTCGCTCACCTCTCTTCGTTGTTACCAGACATTTATACACTCATATACTGATATTGGTACAAAAACAGGACTTCCATCTCTGGCTTTTCTACAAAATACCCTATCCCGCCATCAAACGCAATTTATGATCTATTTTATGACACCCCCTTTCCTGCCGAACTAAATACAGCCCGCACAGAATAAGAATGAAATAAAAACTGAAATAAACAGAGTCGTAAACAGTCCGGCATCGAAAAGCGTCGAACAGGGAGTGTGTCGCCACAGCTGCAGCACTGACAAAGGACTTTTTTTATATCATATCATGTCATGTTGCGATGACGATCGCTGTATGGAATGTTGAATTTTGAATGCAGACGATTTACTTATACTAAGTAATCGTGTCTGAGCAAACCTATAAGGTATAATTTTAGAGAAGGAGGAAAAACGAATACCTTCGAAGGTTTTGAGGCCAGTAACTTTTTCAAAGCAGTCTAACTTGTCGGTATGGAAAACATTTTGTTGAAAGAAATAAGTTGGACACCAACGGCAAAAGTCGAACAAATAATCATTATTATAATAAACAAAATGTTTTGTTGAACCGAAAAATGTAATGTATGTATTTTTTATTGAACAGTCGAAAACATTAATTTGTTAATTTGTGTAAATATTTTCTTAATTGAAACAAAATATTCTATTTATATGAATTATCGACGAAATATTCAGTTGTTTGAAGAAACAGCATTCTTGTGCTTTTAATTAGAAGCTCATCAAATTTGCTACTATATTTAAAATTTCCAAATTTCATCAATAGATACCTAATTAAATATATATATATATATATATATTGTAATCAGCATCTCCAAAAAAGTCCGTAAATGTGTAAAATCTTATGTAATACTTTATTATTTTTTCCAAACGATGAAAAAAATTTGATCGTTCAAAATGCGTGTAGAGTTAAAGCTATTTAATTTTGCATTCAATTAAAACTGGTTACAATGTTATTTATATTGATCATCACTGTTATCATTCTTATTATTGGTGTGTTGCATACTGAATTATCTGTTTAGTTAGAAATTTTACGTTAAGGATAATTTACAAATTTTCTACCTTTTTAGCCTGTTTGAATACAGTTTTCTTATCTTTTTTTCCTCACTGAATTCGTGTCTCAATGATCGACATTGAAGTAATCAGAACATGGATGGACGCATAAGCTGACAAACTGAAACAATTGATACTTTTCAATTTAGTTTGAAAGTATTTTAAAAAGATTAAATGAGAGATAAGGTGATGTAATTATTTTTACTCAGAACAATATACTTGCGGCTCTCAAATTACTTGCAGGCTTATTTTTTTTTTTAATTTTGGCAACACATTAATTGGTAATCACATTTTCACTTACAAGTTCAAGACAAACAGCGCTGTGATAATCATAAAAAAACATATGCGCTAAAACAAAATCTTCTAAATTTGAATGCGCTTAAAAGATTGATCGAAAGCCTACCCATTTCCCAAAGTACGTGATTGATTTTTCTTTTTTAATTTGATCAAAATAAGCGGCCCAAGCATAAAGGAGAAAATTATCAGAGAAATATAATCCTCCGAATCATTATAAGTCTTGCAGATGGAATTAAATTGATTATTCCCCCCAAAAAAGTTTGTTGAATCAATAATGCTAAATTTATCGGTGCCAAAATGAGAGAGGGTAAATCCATTTCCACCATTTTGTGGATTTGTAGTTATGTTGAATAGGGTGAATTAACATTAACGTTTGAAGCATATCTGTCCTAGAACATTTTTATTATATAAAGTATTCTTAACTGTTGAAAAAATTAAAATTTTAGGGGAGTATTATGTGCAATAAAACAGCCTTAAAAGAAATGGGTGCATGTGCGTGAGTAAATTTTTTTCAAAATAATTTATAATATTTTTGATTTTGCTGAACACTATGATGAAATAATTCGTGAATTAAATTAAATTTTAACTGCACAAAACGCTAAAAGAAATAATTTATTCATCGTAAATTTATTCGTATTCATAAAGAAACAAGTTAGTAATTATTTTAACATTTATTAATTCGATAAAGGAGAAAAAAAAAACGCAGAAAAGAATATAAATAACACACGAGAAAATACGACATATATATAAGTATATCTCTATTATGTAACGGAAACATTATCTTACTCAAGTTATAGGTCAATATCAGCAGATAAGCATAAGCTAGTTTACATTTTGTTATCTTCCTTTTCTGATAAATGGAATAAGTTATGATTTTTGGTTGTAATACTGCCAGAAATTTTTATAGCATATACTTAAGTAAACTTTCTCTATCTGTGCTTCCAGATTGGAATAACTGTTAGAGATCTCCAACAGAAAATAGATCGCATTAAACATATTATTATGAGTGTTAACGAAAGTTTATTTAATGTCACATTATTATTAAAAGTGCCTCAGACATTAATTATCTATAGTTTTTTTTTCTTTCATTTGCTTTGCTATAATCCAAAAAGTATGTCTCTGTAACTTTTACTTTTTTTTTTCATTCAAAACGCTAAAATATGGGTAAATATATTTAACTGAATAATACGTTTATCCTCTTTTTCAGTAATTACTAGTTATATTTTTCCATTTTCTTAAAAGCGATAACTTCAAATTAACTCTACAAAAAATCTTTCGAGTTATACTTTACTTAACATTTTAAATAATAACTACTTTTGAACACTTGAATTGAAAAGTGAAAGAAATGTTCACTTTTATGACATTATGTTGCTCCAGTATAAATGCAAATGTAATTACTTTTATACAATTAAACATTTGCGTTGATAATTTTGGCACAATACGCCTTTAGTACTTGCACATCCTATAAGTCATTGTCATTTTCTTGTTATTTAAAATACTTATAAAACGGTGTACAAAACTTAACAAAATACTCTCATTTCTGTAAGGTTTCTTCTTTATCATTAAGTTTATCAAAACTGTTCCATCGTAGGAAAAACCGCGTCAAAGATAAAAGGTGAATTTTAGGAGGTATCTACGTAAAAATAATCAACATCTGTTAGATAAACAAAAATTTTCTATTTCTGAATAAACTAAAAGTAATTTTGAGCGAAAAATGCAACACGCAGCTTATTAAATAATTTGAATTAAATAAATCTCGTAAGAGAACTAATTTTTTATTGTTTATTCGGATATTTTTTTTATTTTCAAAATCTTCTTTGTATTCTTTTTGAATATTGCCAAGTAAAAAATGTTTTAAAACTAGCATATGTTCAATACCGCAAGTATATTTAATACCCACCATTTTGATGTGCAATACTTACAAATTTCATATTTAAAAAACTACTTCTAACTTCATACTTGTACTTTAATAAACGTAAAATAAAAATGCAGAAATTTATATTTTAGCTGACGAAATAAAGCTATGCTTTTTTGTAATAAATAAAAAATGAATTTTTCTGGTCAAATATAAAATTGTTTATACCGGGAAAGTTTTATAGATTTAAAACTGCGTTTTATTTTCTTATTTAAAAACTATTAGACTACAAAAGTTTTCCTTGGTTTAAATTATGCCCGTGATTAAAATTTAAAAAAGAAATTAAATCGATCGATTCATAGATATTCCGTTTTGATTTATTTACCGGAACGCACACAAATTTTATACTCCCCAGCTTAAATTGATTCGGGATATCACTTCCCTTCATAAAAATTTCCCTCTCCAAAAGGTAAACAACATAACGCTCCCTGTGAGGCCACATAAAAGTGCTTTCTTTCAAAACTTACCTTTACAACAAATCAATGAAATCGAACTTCACCGCCGATGCCACCGCAGCATCCAGAAGTAATCCGTCCAGGCGATAAAAAAGAAAAATTAAAGAGGGAAATACCTCTCGCACAGTACTAGCATGTCCTCCACCCGGCCACGCCAACCACGTGGATCTGCGGACAGACAACCTCCTTCCGACAGACGCTCCGCACCTGGATGAGACCACGCCCATCGGCAGCCAAGCACCGAGGGCGCCACAGAGATAAACGCCGCCAAACCTGCAAGAGATAAACGGATCGTTGAGTCGCCAAGCAGGTGGAAAATTGGCACTTGAAGCAGGGTTGCCAGCCCACTGTTGAATTATTAACCTTCGTAAGGTATTGGCCAGGGGAGATGTGAAGAGGTAATTATTATGAAAGTCATTTTTTTAAAGAGAGATTTCTTGTATCTCCTGATACTTTTATTTTTTTATTGCTGGTATTGAGTAGATTTGATTTCTCTGACGGGGAGTATCATATCTGAGAAACATGCTGTAATTATTATTTAGTCAAGCGGAAGATAAGTCGAACGGATTATTTTATTTACAATTTATCAGTGTTTAATACGCTTCCCGAAATGAATTGATTTAGCGTATAAAAAAAGAAAAATATCGCATTTTTAACGTTAACGTGACAAGTATAGCGGCATATAACTGAGATCATAACTGCTCATTCATCTTCAACGTCAAATCCACTTCCACATAACAGCAGAGAATTAATTAAAAAAATTCTAAGTATGAGTGGCTATCGACGTTTTAACAGCAAAGTATCAATTAAAATTTATTAAATTTGTATACGCGTTTAGTAACCACAAAACTAGGGGGCAAGTCCTTCGAGAAAAAAATTTCGATTTTTAACAAAAGAAAACTCTTTTACTTTGATGAGTAAATGTGGATAGGTGTCTTTAGAAAGCTTATTTTTCAGTTGTTATTTTATTTATCGTTTAATTATCGTGTATATTTATACAAAAAAAAAATTAACTTCGTCACTTAAAGATTTTACTGTTCTGTAACAACTTTTCCGATACCGTGTGTAAGGATATACGGAACTGCATTTTACAGTCAAGTTCCTATAAAAAGTTTTTCTTTCATGATCATACATCTTGTAACTGCAATCAGAATTTCAGATGGGACATTTTTGAAGCATTTTCAATATATCTTTCAATGTTCCCGTTTTATGTTTTTATTTCTAATTCTACTATTGTTTTCATACTGTTTATGACAAAAAAAGTATGGAAGCAATGAAGCAAATCAAATTCAGTTTACACGTAATTCAGTTTTTCACATTGTAAAACTGCAAGGTCAATCGGACAGAATTGCCCGGGGTAGTAACTGGCGTATTTGTTCCCCTGCGTGAACTGTATTAGAAACGAGAAAACACATTTACAGGCAAAGGTCGTTTTTAAATCTTCCCTCCAAGAGCAGTCCTATTTAAACGGTTACCGTCAGAATGACAGACGTAAAAGCTAATTTTGAAGACAGTGAAAATTTACTTTAAGTAATATGTTTTCACTAAATATAATTTTCTTCAATTTTTTAAATTTTATTTATTTATTCATAAGAGATTTTTATTTAAGAAACTGATAAGGCATTTTCTTAACAATTCAGTTTTCATCCAGAAACATAGATGCACAGATAGTTGTATAAAAACTATCGGGATAGTGACAGAAATAGAAACTTTTCTTTCTGAACTCTATTGAAATTTGGAAAAACACATTTAAGGGTAATTTTTTCCCTAGTTATAATTTACTAACCCGTACACACTTTTGCATTTGTTAATGGCAATTCCTAGTTGTGATTACAGCAGAGTTAATTTTTAAAAATTAAGTTTATAAAATTTTACTTAAAAATACTTCCAAACAGCGTTGCTATTTATTCAATTTAGACATATTTTTGTCATTAAAATATTAATTTTATTATTTTTTATTTGCATTACGAAAAAACACATTTACAGGTAAAAACAGATTATCACTTCCACCTTCTATTTTTGAATTGTTTTCTGAGGCAAACATTATTCTATCGTTAATTCAGAAATTTCATTGCAACATAGCTCATTCCTAAAACAGTGGATGTGTATTTAAAAATATTTTCTAACATAAAATATGTTTTCTAAATCAAATTTAATAAAAAATTAATACACGGCTTTTTTTTAAACGCATACACTCATCAATTAGCTAAGATCCCTTTAGTTTTGTCGAGTTTCCAAATCAATTTTAAAAACCGTCTTTCGTTATTAATTGCGTGTCCCAGAACAGTGAAATCATGAATACATTATAATATCAAACTGATAGGCTAAATTACGTTGCTGTCTAGATTACCAAAAAACACTTTTATTAACTCTTGCTCATTTCTAATTTTTATGCAACACTAACTGATTGCTTTAAAAAAATAATTGGATAGAGCATTAAATTAAAAAACAAAATTCAACTTTTGTTTTCAAATTAGCGTACTTAAATATATCTCCCCTGATAACACAATCAAATCTGCTTTTACTAATTTCTGTTTTTTATGCAACACGACTAGAAACATTACAATCAATAACACATCGATCTAATAATTCAAGAATGTTATCGTTTGTGAAACATTTCTTGAAACTCGGATTAAACAGGCAAACATTAATTTTTAAACAAGTAATTAATGTATTAAAACCAAAAGCGTTTGTGATAAAGAACATAAATTTTATATCCTCAAACTCTACTTTTTCAAAATAAATGTATTATCATTTAAAAAGTCAAAACATGTTTTCTACTGTACATACGGTATTTTGCCACATAATAGAAATTTACCTTGCAGATGATGAAAAAGTATCATTTCTCATCTACTGCACTACATGAACGAAACTTATCTATGATGGGATTCAATACACATGTTACAGTAATTATTTCTCAAACTGTAAGTGATTGAAAAATTTTTCATGTAGAAAAGTTAATCAAACTTAAAGTATCTTTCAGGCATGGCAGTTTTTTTACAAGGGGCTGTACACATTTAGAATACAAAATTTAATTTGTATATAGTCCCTCATTTCCTATAACTAATACATGGGAAAATATTGTCTATTACGGTTAAAAAAATGATCCCATGTCTCTGAGTGAAATCGTTAACGAGATATTTAATGATTAAAATGACGACTTACACCTTTTACCTTTTGTGTTGGCTTCCTTTTTCAGGAGAAAATAACTTTACTTTTGGGGACAAACAATGAGTTGATAAAAGTTGATAATGATCTCTTGCTTATAAAATGACACTAAACCTATTTATTCCTATTGTCCTTTTTTTGGGGACGGCATTTTCGCTATCAGTCGAAAACATTATTTATTTTTCCTAACCTTTATTCACGAGTATTGAACCTCAACGCCACAAAATATTTTAACATGACCCAATAGGATGGTGACATCTCAATTTTATACATAATGGTTTTACGAGGGTTGTAAATTAAGTAATGGCAACTTAGGTATAAATCAAATTTTAATGAACTTACAAGATTAATTGCATTTTATTCCTTCTATGTAATCACCAGCAAAGTCTCTAACCTTTTGCCAAATATCGGGAAGGTCTTGATGATCTCTGACAAGGTGTTGAATGTTGATGTCAGCGACGGAGGGCTCGGAGGAGTTCCTTCAACTTCGCTAAGCAATCGAAGTCATAAGGACTCACGAAGGAATAAAATGCAATTATACTTGTTGCACGACAACTAGCGTCGTCGTGCAACAAGATAGGGAGATTGTTTCGCAATAAGCGTGAACGTTTGCGTCGCATAGCAGGACGCAGATGGTACTGTAGAAATCGGCAATAGTAGACTGTGTTGATTTTTTGTCTTGCAGTAACACCATGCGTAAGAATCACATCCTCCCCACAACCAATTGTGCAACCGTCTTATCGGCAATGCACTTTCATCACAGGTTTTCAATAATCCTCAGTAACATTCTGCTGTATTTTTGCAACGGGCAATCTCTGTTTTATGCCACGGCCGCTGATCATCACCTTTTGAAAGCAGGCTTTAGAGCGATGGAAACGAAACTCTTCACTTTAACGTCACACAACAACTACCGTTCTAACTAGATCGACTGTTTTTGGACTCTACATATCGACAACAGCGCCACCTCACCACTACCATGTCCCTTTTGAGCATGCCCGCTCTTCTGCGAATTTCTAAGTTAAGTTGCCACTATTTAATTTGCAACCCTCGTAAAAGAATTCATCCCTTGCTCAAGAAGTTGACATCAGAAATTTATCTATTATTGCTTGTATTAGCAAAAATCGAAAAAAGTCGCAAAAATATCTGGGCACAAATAGGTTAACCCATTTATGCCTAGTGTCCCTTTTTTGGGACGGCATTTTCGCTATTAGTCGAAAACGTCATTTATTTTTCCTAGCCTTTATCCATGAGTATTGAGCCTCAACTCTACAAAATATTTTAGCATGACCAAGTAGGATGATGATATTTTGATTTTTATGCATAAAGATTTTAAAAGAAATTACCCCTTGTTCAAGAAGTTGACATCAGAAATTTATCTATTATTTCTGTTATCAGTAAAAATCGAAGAAAGTCGCAAAAATATCCAGGCACAAATGGGTTAAAAGCATACAATCTCGTAAAATTAACAGGTTTTAGTTTAACATGAATTGATAGGTACTGCATTGTGAAATTATTGATAATTTAGATTTAATCCTTTAGAAGTTATCCACTAATTACAACAAACTTCCAGAAAAGGAATTTCAAAGTGTATTTAGCGAATGACAGAAAGTGAGTGAGGCAATGAATTGAGTGAGGCAACTTTCACTAAAAATTGCCGAACTCGCATTATAGGGAAATTCTAACAAAAATAAGATTTTTAGAAATGAAATTCAACTGTCGAATGGCCACTAACATAAACTAATAGCAGTTAAAAAGAATATTTTCCCCACTATTGAGACATCTTAGTACTTGGCGACAAATGCTAAATTTTTAACTTGTGATATTTCCATAACTGTTCCACCCAGAGACATGGGAATTCTTTTATTTTTCTTACACTCAGTGCAACATTTTCCCAAACATAAGTGATAGGAATGAGAGACCATGTAAACATTAAATTCGGCATTTTTATTTGTATCCAGCTACATATATTTGTAAAAAATATGCCGTATCTAAAAGCTGCTCTAAATCTGAGATTTTTTTTTAAGTTGAAAGAATATTTCGATCGCTAAGAGTTTAAGAGATAATCTCTGTAACATCTATTTTAAATCACCCGGTAAATTTGATTTTATCTTTTCTGAAACTATGAGCTGATAAAAGTTGGTACTGATTTCTTTGTTGGAAAATGGCAATTAAAGGCATTCAAACTCTTGTAATTAACAGGTTTAGTTTTACATGACCTTATATATTTTAACTTCGATATGAAATCGATGTTAAAACAAAAAATAGAAACTCTATAATATTAAATTTTTAAAAGTTTTTAAACGGTTAATAGGAGATGAAAAATATTATGTTAGCACCGATACCTCAAATATAACTGTTACAGTTAACTGTTCTTAAATGTTCCAAGATTGAAATCTTAAATTAATGTATAAGTTACCTAAGTCACATCGAAAAACTTGACAGTAATCTTGAAGATTTTTATGAGTTCGCTCTCAGTTTTAAGATGCTATACATGATAATCAAAATCTGAATGAAGTAGACACATTTCATACTTAAAAAGTTTGTTGATGCTGTCAGAGAAAAGATAACTGAAATTAAACTTTTGGAAGATCGACATGGTAAAAATGAATTATTTTTAAGGTATCTCAGATAATTCATCAGTTGATTGAATTTAATATTGCGACTTGAGATTCTGGAACTCTCGGTAAAAGAAAATATGCAATAATATTATACTAGAATTTAGAACACATTTTTACACACATATTATTTTTCTTATTCTGTCTAAACTATAAAAATCAAGTAAAAAGTCTTTATTTTTTGTCGGCAAGTATAGTAAATAATAACATTCCATAGTGTTTATATGCAAAGCTTGTATTATTTATTTTAAATATCCATAATTAAAGTACCTCATTATTAATTTCTCTTCAGCTACCACCCCTTAATTTCTAGAAAACAAAACAGCAGCCGATAAAATATTTGCTTAACTCTGATCCAGACAGGCTAATTTATCGAACTCTGAAGGATTCCAAATAAGGCACAGGGGAACTAACTTTTCTTTCATACGTTCCTGATTTCTTACCTTTCCCGAAATAAACACATCACAATAATCATTGTAAACAGCACCATTATCTGAAGAAACATTGATTACCAATTCGTAAACATTTTCTAATCGTTTACGAATGCGTTTTCGACCTTTATTGGAGAAGCATTATATTCTTCTCCCTGCAGTACGAACGGAAGGGGAAGAATATGCGTTCGCAAACGATTTAAAGAACGCATTTCAGATGTTTCGAATCTTCTTATACCTCTCGGGGCCGCATCGATTTATTGACACTGGATGGACGTTTTTTGTTTCTCAATAAATCGCGAGTTTCTTTTGTTTAACGAACGAAGGTATCAGTAATATATTTCTTTCTTAAAAGATTAAAATTCCCTCGAGAGACTAAAATCATTCACATTTTTATTAAATGGTAGTTGTGAATTAGGTATGCTGCTCATGATGCTTCCAATTAAAAAAAAGTTACATGAGCATGTGATACCTTTTTTTTCTAACATTGACTGTAATTTTTAAGAGAAACGAATTAAATCTTGTATTGTTAATTTTACTGACGGATGCGAAACAAGACGAGACAAGTTTTTGAGATTTTATGCAAGACGAGACTGACAAGTGTGTGACTATTATACGGGATGCCTCAAAAGGTCGTTGCCAAAATTAACATGCTGGTCCACTATTCTATGACTAACAGAGATTTGCATTGCTACAAGAGGCAAGATGTTCGCAGGCGTGTATGGAAGCGTGATCATTTCATCCTAAGACGTTGTCGAAGATGGTTGAATCGGTTTACTAGCTGATGAGAAGTCATATTAACAAATAAGTCCTTTAATAAAATCGACGCCTCGTTTGACGTCATTTCTCCATCTCCTTTATGGCTGGGAACATTGCGCTCTAGGTACATTCGTATCGCTGCTCATCTATTCCCATCCACCATGCACGCAGCGCATATTGCCCAATTCTGTGTTAGTAAACCGATTTCTCCATCTCCGGCAACATCCTAGGCTGAAATGATTTCGCTATAAGCCCTGTGAACATCGCCTTCTAGCGGTCGCCATTTATATTACCGGACACAAGTTCCTGTGTAAATCATGTTTGTCATGGTATGATAGACCAACATCTTAAGTTTAACAACGACCTTTTGGGACACCTCATGTAGGGATTATGGGAGACGACAGCTGTTTTGGGAGACGGGACAACCTTGCTATTTGTTTTGGGTCCATCCTTAGTTTAATTTATTAACATTCATATATTACCGAGAAGTGAAAACACAAAGGTGCACGACTAAATTGCTTATACATATGGAAAATGTAAGGGAAAATAATTATAAAATTGTATTTTTTAATCCTTAAGTCAACTGTTACAAGAAGTAATACAACATTAGATTAATTTTTTAAAAGTGTGCAGCATTTCACTAAAAATGGAACTAACTTAGCAGCAACGTTCTTACGGAGAAACGTCATTTAACCTGAACCGTAAAACCAAATCATCATGAGATAACCATTTTGCATAGAAATGTTGCAGATAATTTGACCGCATTTCTTGAAGTAATATAACAATGCATAAGATTTATATACATATATAAACATAGAAAATCTATAACAAAGCAAAGATAGAGGAGCAAAGAGTAAAAGGAATAGAACAATATAAAATACAGAAATAGAAATACAAAAGCCTGTAAAATATAAAGAAATACTATGTATCTCATCTATCAAGATGCTGTGTCAACATTTCGACCTACAGTGATGCTAAAAGAGCTTTAAATGATCAAACCATCACCCCCCTCCCCGCAATAAAGGAGGTAAAAAATAACTATGAAGCTAAAAGGGGGTGGACAAATCTGAGAATCTGAGAAATTTATCCATAAAATTAAAAAATAAATTATGTCTCAAGAATTAAATTTGAAGTAAAATATACAAAAACCATAAAAATAGAAAATACAAAAATAATTCGAAGACAAGAATAACATGACTATCACTTACCACGTGTCAAAATCAAGTGAAGAAAATTACAATGAAATTTTTTAAAAATCCATATGTATGTGTATAATAAATGTTTATGTTTACAGTAAGAATTTATTAACAAATGTTATACTTGAAGTTTATAGCCTGATATTTTATTTCAAATGGGCATGCACTGGCCACAGGCCTTTACCACGACTACGCCCCGAACTTCTTCAAATTTGATTATGGGGGTCACCCATTAGGCGGTAAGCGTCAACCCCTATGAAAGGATAGACAGTTTAATACCTAAGCCCATGCCGGGAATCGAACCCTGTCCAAAGCATGATAGAATGGTTCTTAAATCCCTACAGCAACTGGATGGCATAATAACTTGAATAATGCACAACTCAATCCTGGCTATTCATGTGTTTCCGCCACAGTTTTCAAAATACGTCTCACAGGGTTGTTTGAAGAATCATCGATTCTAAACATTGTTTGGAATTGCATTCCTTCTTCCATAAAACGGCGGAATTTACCCTTAAATCGTCAACGTCAATGAAAGCAAGAATGCATTTGCGAACGATTAAAGCATTCGATTTCGATGTTTCCAATCATTCTATTCGTTTCCCGTCTCCCATCGATTTATCGACACAGTCTGAAGACTTTTCGTTCTTCTAGCATTTCGTGACTTTATCGAGTTGACAGAAATATATCTTTTCTGTTACTTTTCATCTGTGTGTAAAGGAATTTGTATCTAAATTGCTATTGTTAACACGTTTTTCCCTTTAAAAAAGAAAGCATATTAAAATCAATTTTAAAAGTTTTTGCATCTAAGTGCAGAAAAAAGAAAAATGCAGTTAGGCATAACCCTTTGAGGCGCAACCCTTTCCCAATGCTGAAAAAAAGGGCAGCCGTTGCCATCGCTCGACATAACTACCAACAAGATGGCGGACGATCGAAACGTTCATCGCGTGCCACAGATCTAGAGACCCTTTTTTGACGACAGCTGGCTGTGCGCGCACAGACAGTTAAGTCGAGGGATAGCAACGGCTGCCCTTTTTTCAGCATTGGGCAATCTATTCAGCTGTTCTCGCATTCTTTCATTTTTCAGCAGATGTGAGTGCTGTTAAAAATAATCGTGACAATTTTTTTAACGGGAAATGGCGTGCTAAAAAGTAAAGGATTCACTTGGAGCTATGTCACCCGCCACTATTTTTATAGAAATCAAATCTGTTCTTCGTGACTGGCAACAGTCAAAACGTCAGAGTTTGGTGTTCCCAGAGCGGGAACACTGAGCGGTAAAGGGATAAAGCATAAAATGTATGCAAAGCAAAATTACAAACAAGCATTCTCAAAATCCTTATCACTGGGAAAAAAGAAAAAAAAAAGCATAGATTCGCAAAATACCATCTGAAATAATTAAGTCGTCTAAGACGACCTGTTTTGGTAAAACAAAGCACACTCGTACTATGTGCCAAAGGAAGGAATTAATTGGATGGAGGATAGTTAAGGGGTTTTAACGCTGTAGGCCAGAAACCTAGACCTTGATTTCACCATCTGCCAATGCTTAGTGTCACAATTTTCGACCGTAGTTGGGCAGACGGCAATGAAACACACATTTTAAAAAGAACCGTACAATTACTGGAAACTTTCCGGGAAGTTTTGCGGAAATTCTCCATTTATAGTTGGAAAATTTTGGTACGTCAAGGATCACCTTCTGGAAACGATTCTTTTTCTGAAACTTATAGGAACAAAAAAGGAATAGTATTGGTTTCACAATTCCAGTACAGTTTTCGTTTTTTCTGCAATACTTTTTACAGTACACATATTTGTGTATGAGGAAAGAACGGAATTTTCCTTTTACAATAAAGCAACAAAATACATACATACATATATACATACATACATACATACATATATATATATATAATATAAATATGCATGTATGTATAACAACATTACAAAATTGTAATGTTGTTTTTCCACATGAATGCGTGTTAGTGGAAAGACAGTTGTGCAGGCATTCCTGCAATTTAAATAAGTACGTGACGCCTTGACCTTGACGAAAAATTTGGTAACAAATTTGGCTATCAAAAGAAAGTTCTCGAAAGTAGGGGAGTTTTGGTTGTACTTCAATTAGAAAAGAAGTTAAGAGAAATATCGAGAAATGTGACTTCACAAGCTGCTTGGAAATCACTAAATACTTCCTGTTGCATTTGTTATTAAATTCCGCATTTTTTGAAAGATATTATTGCTTCCAGTTGTCGAATAAAATGTTATACTTGCTTTTCGAGCTTACTGGACCATTTTAACGCAAACCCATATTGTTATTTTCGTAACAATACATACACATGCATATATATATATATATATATATATATATATATATATATATATATATATATATATATATATATATATATATATATACATATATATATATATATATACTCCTGTTTGTAAAAAATGCAACCGCATGAAAGAATGATTTGGCTGATCAAAAATTTTCAGGAAATGCAAATTATACTGTCTAAAGCAAATGATAAAATTTTCAAAGCGCCACTCCGCAAGCGTAAGCTGAGCAGTGCCCTCTGTACTGCTTATGAAACCGAAGTAAAGAGCTGCAGCGGATTGTTTGAAATAGTCTGTGTTTATCTATTTGTAGTAAATGTGATGTGAGACATAACTATGCCTAGTCGATGGCAGAGGCCGGAATTTGAACAATTTACGGAATTTGAACAGGGAAGAATTATCGGCCTTCGTGAAGGAGGATTTTCCTATCACGCAATATCAGCTCGTGTGCAGTGTAACAACAGAACAGTTCACAGTTGTTGTTAGTTCAGAAGCAGTGGACAGATGAGAACTCGAAAATCCGGCAGTAGACGCCGAAAAATAACGTCAATGCGTGATGATAGACACTGGGTCGGCATGGCGCTGATGGAGAGAACAGCTTCAACCAGACAGTTGTCAGCACATTGGTCCACTGCTACAGATGAATCACTGTCTACTTCATCAATTCGTTGACGTCTGCTGCGTCGTGGACTGAGTGCATGAACCAAGTCCTTTACAAAGGATCCCCCCTCAAGAGAAACCATCGAGGCTGGCGTGCAGTTTGGCAACAAGTGGTGTTTTCTAACGAATTCCTTTTTAATTTGCAGCATCATGATACCCTCATTCATAATAGACTCTATGCTGGTAAACGCTGCCTTCAGGAGTGCAATATCGAACGTCATAGTGGATGAACTCCCGGAGCTATGGTCTGGAGTGCGATTGTATATCAAGGGCGATTTCAGCCGTAACAAATTGTGGGAAATCGGAACAGCGAAAGGTACATCAGAGAAGTTATGGAGCTCGAAGTCGTTCTTTTCCTTTAAGGCATTGCTGGAGCTATCTTTCAGCAGGATAATGCCCGCCCACATGTGGCAAGGGATGTGCAAGACTTCTTTTCAGCAGAAAACATACAGCTTCTTTCGAGGTCTGCTTTTTCACCTGAGATGTCACCCGTTGAACATATGTGGGATTTCAATGGTCGGCGTATAGCTCGTGATCCTCGTCCAATATCTTCATCAGATGCGCATGTTTGCGCATACAAAAAATATGGACTGCTCTTCTCCAAGTATACATTCAAAATCTGTTTGCCTCTATGCTACGCCGTATAGCAGCAGTTATTTTAGTGCATGGTGACCACAGCAAAAACTGATTTTGGACACTGAATATTCTTTTTTTGCTTTGAAAATTTAATCATTTATTTGAACTAATATAAGTCGTTTGTGAGTCAAATTTCATTTGATTTTGAGGATTCCTTTATGGTGTTGCATTTTTTAAAAACAGGAGTTTTATATAAATAAATCGTTAGTACATAAAACTACTTTCAATTAAAAATTTTCAAATCTTTGAAGCTTATAAAATCTGATTTTTTTTTGAGGGGGGGGGGAATAAGAGTCTAGAGGTGCTATTACTGGAAATGATGTATGTATTCTAGAAAAAAAATGCGCCAAAGAATTATAAAAAATTCATTCAACCTCTCATATGAAATAATTGTACACGACACTGTCTGGAGAGTCAAATCAGTCTATTACAAACACGTCGTTGTCTGAAGATGTCTGCTGCAAAAATTTCCTAATTATTTGCGAAAGTCTTACAACATTTTTGGCCATGCATCATGCTGTATTATTTTCCCAATGTAGATTTTCATTTTTATTACAAGTAGGAATGCATTTTTTAATGATTAAACAGAATACTTTAGTGCTTTTTATTTCTTTATACAGTTTCTCCTTAAACTATTTAATGGCAGATGTTGAAATTTTTTTTATTGTGTTGGAAAAATGTCTGCTTCTTCCCGTATGAAAAACCGGTACTCATCTAGTGTATAATAAACAAGATGGATACGGAATGGTATATGCAGAATGAGCAAGAATCAAACGACCAAATATATAACAGAGAAAGGTTCATGGAACAATCAAGATCCAATATTACAGCATGCAAAAAAGAATGTCTTTTATGAAAGGCTGTGCAATTATTGTGCTGTGTGAGCTTAAAATATTAATTACAGATAGACAGATAGGTAAATAGATACATAGATAGATAGATAGGTATATAGGCAGATAGATAGATAGGTAGGTAGGTAGATATATAGATAGGTAGGTAGGTAGATATATAGATAGGTAGATAGATAGGTATGTAAGTATACAGGTAGTTACATAGGTAGATGTATAGATAGACAGATAGATAGATAGGTAGATAGATAGGTATGTAAGTATACAGGTAGTTACATAGGTAGATGTATAGATAGACAGATAGATAGATAGGTAGACAGATAGATATGAATACGTATAATGTATGTGTGACAGTAGGGAGTTAAAAAAATAATGTATCGTTTTTCAAAAGAAGAGATTCCAAAACTTTTCCTTTACCATCAGTATTCTTCAAAAAGGAGTATTTAGTAGAAGTACATTTGTAAAAATGCACAAAATTTCACTTCCTTGAAATACACTCTTGCGAAGAGCTGTTTTATTTTTCCTGAATCCCAGTGGACCCCATTCTTATCACCTTCTTTTCAAACCTGGCACATCAAAATGCGGATCGCAGAGCTCTTTAAGAGTCATTGATTACAGATCGTAAATATTTAATAATCTTTCGCGAATGTGCTTCTTCCTTTAATAGGCCAATCTTATCCTTTTCGTTTCCTCTCTAAATCTCCAATGTGTAAGAAAGGACTAATGCATCTGCAAGCGATTAAGACACGCATTTCCGAAGGTTTTCATTTTTTCACACGTTTTCTGCTCCATCGATTTATCGACATCGTCTGAAATCTTCCGTTCCTAAGATTTTCGTGACTTCTCCTTGTTTAAACAGGAAAAGTAATCTCCTGTATCTCCTCTCAATGTATCTTTTATATAGGCCTATACCGTTTTGAAAATAATGTATCATTGTTAAACTTCTTTGAACGGCACTTTTCAACTAAAATACATCATGTTGCTCACTATTTTAAATGAATCTATGCCATTTTTGCTATACAGTTTGCCTGAAACGTGTGAGTGTGGGTATAAGTGAATGTTTTATAAGAATTAACTTATGAGGACTAAACTGATTACCAGATTTGATTAGAGATACTTTTGTCAAAACAACGTCAATTATACTGCATATTTGTGCCTGAAAATGTACTGCATGCAATTGTCCTCGCTGTCTTCTACAAGGCTGCTATAACTAAACTTCTCCTCTAAATAGCATCCTACTGATAGAAAGTGTGAGTGAATTTTTCCCAACTTTAGTATATGGATGATGATAAACGAGATGGACTATGTGTCTTGTCTAAATTGTCCTTTACTAGTTCTTTGCATGGAAATATAATAAATTTAGCAAAGTAAATAAACACATTTTAAACAAAGTTTTGACATTTCTCTTGTTTTTGATTATCTTTGTTATTATATTTCCTAATGACCTCTGGCCAAGGGCATAGCGGCGCCTGATCTTCCATACGATGGATCTTGGACGGCGATGGGTGAAATGGAGCGGCTTCCATTTTACTGAATCCCAGTAGGAGGAACACCGAGCTCGGAATCTCTTAACTTTGATTCATTTCCAGTTGTGAGACCAGTGACCATCCATTGGTACCTGCAGATGTATTGTTTCAACATGAAGAAAATTGATACCACCAGAGATTTTACGTGCACCAGTTTTCTTTAGCATACATAGTCCCAAAGCAATCTAGGCAACAGAGGTTGTCACCCTACAGAGAGCTGCTCAAGTTAGGAAATCGAGTTTCAACCGACTGATACACTGCAGGACTAATCATTTGTTTACTAGTTTAAATCCTTTCTTAAAATATATTAGGCATTCTTCCACACAAAGTGTCATCTAGTGAAGATTTTAGGACAATTTTATTATTGCTTGAGCACAGATCTCGTGAATATCCCATACAAAACAAGTTCGTGGAAATTCGCTCATTCGATTTTAGTTGCAGCGTGCTGTTTATTCAATTAATCCCCTTCCAAAGTTTTAAAAATTTTCAATTCATAATTTGCAACTTCAAGTAACATCACATCATTTACACTTCTCCTTGAATGGCTGTAACTTAAAGAATACCCTTTAAGTCAGAACTAATATCCCTGCAATTTTGTTCTAATTTCAATGGCAGCTAATAACTATTTAAAGTATTGACTATACAAGTTGCTGTAACCATTGTACAGAAATATGTGTCTATGATAACAAGTGACAGCTCTTAATTCCGTTGGTGGTAATTGTATCCACTTAGCCTCACTTATAGATTGATATCACATGAGTGAGGGAATCACGGGGCAAATGAAAGTTGGAATCAAACGATATAAGAACGGTGAGAGCTGATCCAAGATTATTTTACATCCTGTCAAAATGCATTGTCTTTCTTAAAATAGTCAGAACTGTTTAGAAATTTTTGGTCGTGATGAATTTAAATATGACGTAAAAATTATTTAGCGTTGTTATGGAACTTTCACAATTTAAGCTATGTTTTAATATGCATACGATTCCTTAAAATACTCTTTATGCAATAATAAAGAGCACTTATCGAAGTAAAATTACATTCTTTTTTCAAAAAATCTCTAATACGGAAAACTTAGCTTACAAGCTTTTATGTTTAATTACATGCCTTTGTGTGCTGGCGAGAAAAAAAAATGCATTTCTAATATATATATATATATATATATATATATATATATATATATTCTGTACTCAAAATTATTTTGTTTTACATAAAACATTTCACTTTTTTCCCTGAAGTCATGTGCATTGCATACACATAAATTAACACAGTTTAGTATATGCAAAACGTATACTTAAAATGTTTTATTGTACAGAACTTCTAAAAGTGTAAAATAAATAAATAAAATGAAAGAGAGAATTAAACACTTTGTTATGGAAAAGATAGCTCTACTTCACCAACCTTTTGGAAATAAACGATAAGTCTTTTGAAAAAAGGTACACAGACCGTGTTGAAACAGCTTTTAATCAATCAAAAGTAAATGACCTTCTAAATTGTGTAAAATTGTTGGAAATTGCTCCGCTGAGGATGCAGTGCTAATGTCAAAATGAATATTTATTGGAATCATGGGCTTCAGAGTATAATCAGTGAACGACATTCTTGGTACCTTCAAAAGAAATTTCACAAAAATCTCTACAGAGAATGAAAAATTGTTTCTTCAGCGAAATTCTTCTTTATTGCCTTTTTTACATAAAGCTTGTATTAGAGAGATTCCATAAGAAATCAAATGTGTTTCCGAATTTTATTTAAAGATATCGTTAGTTTAACAAAAATATCCAGCTTTTATAGCAATAAAAATTGCGTTTAAAGCAGGAATAGATTTTTCTCGATATTCTCTTGGATTACCCCGAAAACGTGCGAAATATCCCAAATGAAGAAAATCAATAAGATAATTAAATGAGAGAAGAAGCCCTTTTATGCTTAGTACCTATTCTGCGTACAGCAAACATTTATAATTGCTGATGTCTTTGAAGTTAATAAATTTCAGTGAATCTTGACTTTTTTGAGAATGCTGATAGTATTAGTATTTTTCAGAAATAATTTTTAATAAGAAAAGTATTTAAATATCTGATGATATTCTTTACACTAAAAGAAATAAAGTTCAAATGATTGATTTTTCTAGTTAACTCAAGAAAGAAATAGATCAAATTGAAGACTAAATTATATTAATACCTGTATCAGTTAACTTGATTCATTATAGTTTTTCGAGTTAGGGGAAGGTGGTCTAAAAAGATCCACATAAGGGAAAATCATGTATAAATAACATAAATGTTTAAATAAAACTTTGGCATTTCTCTAGTATGTTTTACACTATATTTTGCATCATAAGCATATTTCAATAATATTTTAAACCAACACTGAGTAATTGAAAAAATAGAATTTTGAAATTACGCGTCTAAAGGATAATTTTACTGTCAACCAAAGGGCAAAATGATCCTTCGTTTAAAAATAATTGTAACTTGTTTTTATCGGCGAAATAAAAAGACATAAAAGATTATGACTATAAATAATTAAATAAATAAGTTTTACAATCAATAACACGCATAATTATTTTATGAAAATTTTAATATAAAAAAAGTGCCACAAACAATAAAATAGAATATTTGAAAATTATTTGTTGAAAATTTTAAAGTTTTATTTTTCTAAAGTCTCTCCCAATTTGTGCATGTATAGTGTATAAAAAAAACTTCATTTCATTCTGCAAATATCTGAAACGTAATTATCTGTATCAGATGCTTGATTTAAAAATATATTTTGTATTTATAAAAATCTGAAAAATTACCTTAATCTTGCCTAAATTAAAGATAAAATTTAATTTTCATAACCTAGGCAATAATTTTACAAAGTTTTTTTTTTTTTTTTTTTTTTTTTTTTTTCAAACAGAAACCATCCATTTTGAGATATCTAAAAGATAATACAAAAGAGACGTATTTTATGATAGTGTAGCAATTGTCAGATATTACTCCTTAAGAACATATATTTTAAGCATTATAATGTTATTTTTAATATTTTTATTAATATTTTTCAGTTGAAAATTTATGAAAATTTGTAACTCAGATTTTTTTGACAAGTTTTTTTGAATCTGATTCCAAATAACAATTGAGTAGACAGGGCCACCATTAAACTTTCAAAACTTGGGTTTATTTTTTAATATGTATAAGACCCCTAAAAACAAAAATTATCCGAACACATTTATCGAAATAAAACGGTATCCTTATTTGTCCCGTAATAGAACTATAACCCCGAACTTTCTTCTGGTTTGTTTCTTTTTATTTTATTTTTACGCACTGTACGAACGAATTCCCGTTTACTCCAAGTATAGGTATTGACATTAGTGAATTTGGAAGCTTTAATGGAAAGACGGATCCAAGAAAGGCCAAATACGTTTACACTTGGTAAAATGCTTTTGTGAATGATTTCATGCCATTCTCAATAGAAATTGAAATTCCTTTGGAAAAAAAATTCTCCATACGCCAAAGTTTAAAGACTTTAAAACCTGATATCTTATGGCTACTTATCTAGACACAGAAAAGTAAAGCTAATCACAAAGTTCATTTGAAAGTATTTTTTATCATTTTGCTTAAATAAATACATATTTGTTGGAAGCCTTGCTTCCTCGTTGGCTATCTGACCGGTCCACACAAAATTACAACTTAGAATACTACTAAGAAAACAAATTCCATCGTGAATCATGTATATTTTTGAGGAAATAAAGCGATTATCCCCCTAAACACACGTTGTAAATGAAGTCTCATATATGTTCGCCATTGTCTGTCTTCACAGGCAACTTCACCGGTGATTTTACTATCCATGTGCAAATTTAGTGTCATCAAGAAATTACCGCGACTTTCAAATAAGCAACCACGGTCTGTTCAACGAGTGTAGGCAAATCCAGCCTAAAGGCATGCTCAGAGTTACACCCGCAGAAAATTACATGGCAACCAGCCAACCATACATCCTATCACATAATAAAAACAGCCGAATGTCAACGTTTATTACTGAACGTACAATATTGTTGCACACGGTTCCTCCCGCACGCAAGAAAAATGCTACTAGAATTATAATAAGAAAAAAAAAAATGTTGTGTACCATTTTATACGGGTATGTTTCGTAGCACCTCCACAGGAGATGTAAGTGTAGAATCAGCAGACGGTATTAGGTTTATTGTCATTTAAATTGAGTGTGTTATCAAATGTACAGATAGCATTGAATTGGGATTTCAATAGCTGGCTAAAAATAACTGAGAAAGAAGTAATTATTCCATGCCAAAAAAAAATGAGGATGCTATACTTTTTTCGCAAATCTCGTAACACTAAATAAACACTTTCATTAATTTATAAAATAACAAAACATTTATTTAACAAATAAGACAATTTTTATTTTGAGTTTGAATGCATTCTGTTTCAACATTGTTAGGCGTTATAATTAAATTTTGGTTCTGGGGAGTAAAATTAGGCTAATTCAACTGAGTAATGTAAATAATGGTAAAATTGTTCTTATAAAGTAAAACATTTATCAATGATTGTCAAGAATGAGTTCAAACATGTCACGTAAATTATTTTTACCATTCAAAACTCTTCCAGATTTTATAAATTTAAAATGCTTTTTAACTTGTCATTACAATATTCACGAAAAAAATATCACATCAGCATATATTTATAGACTAAAATAAATCTCTGTGCACAAATTTCTCAAAACCTCACTGTTTTAACTAGCGTAAATTAACACATTTTCTAAGACAAAAACCTTGAGAAAAAATTATTTCAATTTTTATGGCTGTAGATAAAAAGAGACAATCGGTGATAGACTTCTATATAAGTAAAATGCAAAACTCAGAAAATACATGAAAAATATGTGTCAATTTTTTAAAGATAGTATGATCAATATTTCTTAGACCATAATTTGTTTTGATAGCTTTTTTTATGATCACATTTAAAATCATTGGTTTGAAGTAGGTTAGTAAGTTTACTATAATTTCAAAAAAGTAAGAAATAAAAAAATAAAATATTGATGGAAAGCAATAGGAACTATTTTTTTCTCTGGATTGATACCCACATTGACCAAGAATAACAGTCTAGTTTGTTTTTTTTACTTCTGTTTGTGATTTGCAAGTGTTGGGTTTTACCTTTCATTCAAAATCTCTATTGCATGTTGCACATAAAAAAAGATAAAAGAATAAAATTAAAATCTATAGAAATGAGATTTTAAACACGATCTTTATCGGATACACACTTGAGTTTTAACATCGACAAAATTGAAAAGTATTAAAGTATTAATAAAAGAAATATATATATATATATACACATATGTATGTTTGTGTGTGCGTCTGTATATTTTATGTATGAATACATACAGTATGAGTATGTATTATATACATACATATGTATGTGCGTGTGCGTGTGTATATTTTATGTATGAATGCATACAGTATGAGTATGCATTATATACATACATACACACACACACATATATATATATATATAAAATAGTAAAAAGGCTAAACTTACGAATCGAGGAAATGAAATATATATATATATATATACATATATATGTGCGTCTGTGTATTTTATGTATGAATATATACAGTATGAGTATGCATTGCTTTGTTATTTATTGCTTTATTGTAGCTATAAAAAATGTTGACGAAACTGTTATTTTTTAATCTTTTACTGTGACTTAAATCTAATAACTTGGCAAACAATTACAGACATTGGTACCGTATTTAAAAAAACTTACATCGTAGCAAATATACATCTTTGCAGTAGAACTGATTGCATGTGATTCATTTAAACAGAAAAAAAACACAAGTTGCATTAAGGGATTCAAAAAACTAAAGAAATTTTTTGATCTAAAAATGTCAATATCAAAACAAACGGGAAAACTCCGAAACAAGTTCCTTAAAGAAAATACTTTTCTTAGATTAGTTTTGAAGAAAAAAAGGAATTTTCTCATTACTTTTTATATTTCTCCATTTGAGAATTGTAGATGCGGGAGAAATCAATAATTTGCAATCGTGGAAAACTTTTAATAATTATCAGTTGTATATTTTCACTCTTTCAGTTCGACATTTATTTTTGCCATATCACCTAAAGGATTTACATTAAGTAGCTGACTTTTTGTAAGTACCAGAGCCTACTGATGGCACACTGTTAATATTTCTTCCCCATAACAGTGAATTATAGTAGTTAAAAATTATAATGTTTGTGTGAATACATCGTGTACCAACGAATACACAGACACACATTTATGCAAATCTCTAGAGGTTGCCTCAATATTTAAATGTGTTAAGCATTTATATAAATGGTGTAAATAAAAATAGCACAAGGATGTAGTTGCATAGTGAAAATTGAGTATATAACTGATTTCTTGTTTCTAATTCACTAAAGAATGAATTGCATTCTCTATTCTAATTTTATTACAGTAGGCATATTTTTTTAATTTCAAATTTCGAAATAATTAAACGTAGCATGCGATCGCATTGTTACATTAGATATTTATATAAGCAAAAAAAGTGTAATATTTTACTTACAAGTATGCCAGCATACTTCAAAATATCAAAGAAAATCTGTATTTCAATATCGATGGCATGTAAAAAAAACTATGTCATTAATGACTAAACTTTTCGCACAAAATTCCCTGCATTTTCAACGTAGTGGAAGCCTAAAAGATTTTTTTAAATGTACTGAGTACATTGCTACAAAATTGTTATATTCTTCTCCCGCATTAATGTGTGTTGTGGGAAATGTGCGTGTGTGTATTGTTTTCCTGAATTAATGTGACGCGCTCACCTTTGCGACAAATTTGGAGACCATTTTGGCAGCTTGGCTACAACTTATCGACTTTGGCGACAGTAAGAAAGTTCTCGAAACCAGAAGAGTTTTGACTGTATCCATTTAGGAAACAAGTTACTGGAAAAATCTAGAAAAATTATGTCACTCCTATGTGACGTCACTAAAATTTGTAAATAAAGGAGTCACTCTCACTGTCATTAGTATGTAATAGACTGTGGATATTGAGAGCTAAGTGATACGATTGACATTGCGCTTTCAATAATGCTGTGTTGATGATTTGTCATTGCCTATGTTACTAAATTTTGTATCATTGAGAGATATTAGAGCTTAAATTCATCGAATAAAGTGTTAGATTCGTTTTTGGACTTTTGGACTATTTTATAGTGCATTCAGTACCAGATTTTTGTAACAATATTAGAACTTTTAGCAAACTGGTTGTTTGCAACAGAAAATAATGGTATATTTTAATGATTGAATCATTCCATACTGTAATATATAATTTTATAGTATCGTATTGCGTATAAAAGCAAAGCAACTTGATGGCTACCTGCTTAATGTAGGGTGCCTCGGGGAGAGGACTTTGTAAAGTGTTCTAACGCAGCGAATAATTTTAAAGTGAGTCAATATATTAATCATTATCCCTTGTAATGAAACTAATACTTTCTCGAAAAATGTTAATGTAAAATTATTTCAGAAGCATTTCACTAACGGTTTAGTGTGTACTGTATTTATTTAAAAATAATTTTATTGATGAATAAACTGAATCTTTTATTTTATTATTATTTTTTTTAATTTCTACTAAACGAACATTTCAAACATTTCGGTAAATTGTTTTTAAAGATTTAGTGTTACATATCAGAAATTTTATCAGAGATGTGACGATTTATATAAGAGAAGTTGCAATACTGATTAGTAAAACATTTTTTACTTTTTGCAAAAAATCTACAACTTCCTCATAAATGGTTATAAATGTTTTTACTTTGTTTCCCGTATAATATCATAAGATTGGAATCATTGGAGTGATTGTAGTTCACAATTGTTGTATATCGAGATTTCCAGACAAGGATATTAAAATGCAGGAAAGCATGCATGAAAATTGCATAAAAAGACAGAAGACGTCATGTTCTTTTGTGGCCAAAACAAGCGAAAGAGTTATGAGACTGCACGCAGTGATATACTTAGATTACAATATTTTGAGTATGTTGTTAGATAACCAGTTTCCGAGTGCGATCAGTCTTCTGTGTACTATATAAACGGGAGTGCATTATAACCCTGGTTCGTTATGACCTTTACTCGCTGCATTTAATTTTTATTTATTCTAAATCACTATGCATGTTCAATTCTGTAATTATTTATACGCAAGACTAAAACTTTTCTTAACGGGAACAATTTAAACTTTTTACTTTGCAACTCCATCCCGTTATTCAATATTTTCATTTAATAAGCGATACTGCTGTAGATACAAGAGGGCAGTCTCCTTTTCAGGAATAAAAAGAATTAAAAAAAAAACACTGGCCTGACCATTCAAAATAAGGGCAATAAATGACCCGGTTATTTCCATTTCCAACATTTATTCCGATTGAAGGTGTGACAGCTGAATCAAAGAAACAGAGGAGGGTGACGGACACCGATATTCTGTCAAAAATGAAAATGACAGATATTAAATGGGATATGATGGATTGGAGGTAACTCTGACAAAAGCAAACAATGAATAGCCTTAGAAAATGTATTCTTTTGAAAACGTTAAATTGCACGTATCTTATTCTTCCAGAAAAAAGCAAAATAACATCATTAGAGTGAAAAAGGTAAGCAGGAATCCTGTGTGTTTGTACTCTGAACTCGCATTACTTAAGAGTATGTTATAAAATGATTTTTTTTCTTTTAGCATGCCCAGAAATGAGCCTGCCTGAACGTAAAATAAATAGAAGTGAAATGTTGAAACTGGATTTTCAGGCTGTTGGTGTAAACATGTTATAACGTACTATGAAGTGTTCTGAAGATTTTTAAACTTATAAGGTTATGATCTTATAAGAGCATCAGTGGCATCAAAAGACTTATGAACGAAATCGATTATGCATTTCTTCTACATCTAAGTCATTTACGCAGGAAAAAGGTAGCAAATTTAAAATTTAAAATTACTATTAATATAACACAGGATATGAAGTAAAATAAATAACTCCGCTGCATTTCTTCTACATCTAAGTCATTTATGCAGGAAAAGATGGCAAATTTGAAATTTAAAATTACTATTAATATAACACAGGATATAAAGTAAAATAAATAACTCGGCTGTTCAAACCACGTCAGGGGGAGACCCCCCTGAATCCCCCTAATATTTTAGTTTCATTATTGCCCTATTAAAACGATATTAATTGACTATATCATTTTATCTCTCATCTTTCGTGTATTTCGCCTGGTAATCCTATGTTGAAATTTTTATAATTGTAACCTGTTTATAGAAAATTCCATGTGATGCATATTCTACAGCTTACGAAGTATTGTAACAATAGATTAAAGTTGTTGTGAACTAATAATATTTAAATATATGTAAAAAATACATGTGATGCATGATCTACAGCTTACGAAATATTGCAACTATAGATTAAAACTGTTGTGAACTAATAGTATTTAAAATATGTAAAATTATGTCGCTTTTTTATGTCGCATTTTTGGGACACATTTTTCAGAGTATTTTCAAAACAGGAGGTAACAGATAAAATGACATTGTCATTAAAATAGCTTTCATTACTTAACTTTTACTATTTCCAAAGTACATTTTAAGTATTTTAATCTCCACATTATGAACGTATTACAGTATTAATATCGTCAAACATTTTGAGGCACTGATGTTTCTATTAATCATATTTTTTTGTAGCAATGTAATACTACTGCTGTGTGTTGCTTTTTAGGTGCATCAAATAAGTCTTGCTTGAACGGTACAGAAATAATATCATAATGTATTTGTTTTTCCAATGCAGATTAAATTCAATACAAAGTTATGAAGATTACTATACATATCAATCATATGTTTCGGTATTTAACATTTTCTAACAAAAAAAGTTGAAAGCTTTAATTTTTAGTTTAAATGCACACTACATTCACATTTCTTTTTTAATAATAACATCAGCATCCACTTTTATATTTAAACATGTGGTTTAGCTCTATTTTCTAAATCTGGGATCTGATAATTTAATTTATTTGTTCCATAACGTAAGTTCACGTACCATTTGATTGAAACTGACAACAAACAAATTTACGTTCTAATTTTAGTATGAGTCAATTATGCCTTTAATTTTACCTTTTCAGTGCTAAAGCCATTTTTAATATTTTCTTTTAATTTAATTACCTTTCGTTTTCTAAACGGAAAATTTGAATTTATCAATTTTTCAATCACAAGAGTAGAAGACCAAAACGAATTTGAGTTGTTTTTGTCCGAAAAAAATATTAATTGGTATCCATTTGCCATCATTGGGACCGAAAAAGTTGAGGATAACTTAAGTTTCACGGTAGCTGTCAGTTAGATGAAATATATGTTGTAGCTGTTCGTTAAAAATACAACTAAAATGTTTGAAGCATATGTATTTGTGTCAAATTCATTTAATCGCTTTAAACGTACCAAAAGCTTGGTTAAGTTTTACACCAAAAAGATCCATTGTTATGAGCAAATGGCCGCTGTGCATGCTGGAGGATAACTCATTAGCATAAAATAATTGGAAATCCAGGAACTGCACTGGGTTTCATCACACAAATACACAAGAATACACGATATTAAGGCTCTGATTAAGTTTAAACACGGAAAATGCCCGGAGAAATATAAATTAAGAACTGCTGATTCAGTGGAGTTTAATTGATTAAGGAGTGTTTTTTTTTTCGCTCTCTCTTTAACTGGATGAATTGGTAGAGTTTAAAACATCAACAAAATTTCCGTGAATTTATTTTATCGCTCTTAAATTGAAAAGGAGAAAAGCGATTGGATAATTGGATTTGTAAATAAGGAAAAGTATAAAACTCTAGTAAGTGCAGTTGTAACTGCATTTTAAGTTTGAGAGTAAGAAGTGTTTCGAACCAGTTTGGGCAGTGAAATATTTCGACATCTTAAGTTTAATGAGTATGAAACAGTCTAGCTTTTAAAATTAAGTACTGGATATTTCCTGAAACGATTTGATTTCTCGTAAACAACTTACAGTTCTTTCATCTAATTTCCTTTGATAAATTATAATAGAGAATTTTGCCTCGTTTAGCATATGTTTATAATTTGTTACTCGTCGTAAATTAAATAGCCTGTTTAATTTTTTTAATGTGATGGTTTTGAAAGATGTTTGAAACATATGTGGTTTTGACATTTTGGGGTTTGTATTTACATTTAGGACAAATAAAGTATTTTAAGTATTTTCTTGTTATTAAATTTGAAACTTTTATGCTCATGTTTTGTAATATTCACTACTGATGTAAGTATTAAATATTTGATAAAAAGAATAAATTTCTTTGTCTATAAATGAATGAAGATAAGTCAAAAGTTTGGCTCTGTATCATACTCAAATAAATAACAGAAGCAAAGCATGATAATGTACCAAAATCTGTACAATCGATTGAATAATTAATGAAATAAAAAGCATTTTATTTCTCAGACTGTTAAAAACATCATTGAAGGTATTTACATTCGAACGCGTACTTTAATTTTTCATCAGATACTTTTACTTAATACGTGCTAAAAACGTCAAATTGATGCAATATACTTTTAAGAAATGGTAATATAAATTCTAAAAGATGCACACAAAAAAAACTCCTGTTTATGTTGCAGATACCAGTCTAAATCATAAACTCCCGTGTTAAATAAATGTGTTTACAGTCTGTTTTAGCTTACGGGAGCTTTTAGTATGTTCATGCATGTGTCAAGTCTGTTCTGATTTAAAGGGATTCATATTATAAATTATTTTAAAAAATCGCGTCCAAAAATGATTTTTAAGTATCCATTACAGCAAATCACTCTCTTACACGGTGGAATCCTGCGAGAGTGGTATATTTTTGCGAAAACCGACAGCATAGTCAATGAAGGAATACAAGTTTCTATTAATTAGTTTACTCTTCATTAAAATCTCACAGCAATTGCAATGTAAGCTAAACCTCTATTCCAAATGCTAAACACAAAAACTGTTAAACAACATTAATAAGAGTTTTATCATTCATACTGGCACAAGGCTATGTCATTTCAATGGATGTGATGCTGTCATTCTTGAGTTTTTATCCCATAGCTTAACTGCCTTTATTAATTAAGTCCACTAAATCAAGACATTGGTTTTTTTTTAGAAAGCTAAGTTCGCATTGAAAAGCGATGTTGTTTCCTTCAGGGGAAACGCCTTCTTTGCTCATCATAATCAGACGCTTCTTGCACAATAAGGGTTCTTACGCACACCTATTCATTACTATATTTTTTCTTTAGATTTAGATAATATTTGATTTTTTTATAATCAAAGAGATGTACAAACATCAAAACTCGGTTATTAGTAGTATTTCTTTCCTTCTTGAAAGAAAAAGCCTGGAAGGTTTAGATCTTTAGGGCTAGAATCTAGATCTAAAGAGCTATAAAATAGGACCATTCAGACTGTATGCACTCTTTGTGGTTACCGTCATATTTGTATCTAAACTTATTCAAAATTCTTTAGATGACTGGGTAAAAAATTTAAGTATGTGCCTACATTTTATGAAATTTCGAAAAATGTTCTGCTACTTTAATTTAAATACATAATATTTAGCATTTAAAAATTCATTTATAAATGTATCTGAAAAGTTACGCGAAAAATTATAAAAGGTACAGCAGACCGGATGTATAATTTAGGGAAATAATCCATAATTTTTGATTTTTTTTTTCAATGGGCGGGTACTTGCTCATCAAGCATTTTGCCACTACTAAAGCCAAAATTATTGACCATTTTATTATGGAAGCGTCCAAGTGGCGGCCAGCATTACAGCCTATGAAGGGACGGCAAGTTAACATTCATGCCCAACCGGGATTCGAATCCAGACCCTAGACGGGATAGAATGGTTTTTAAGCCACTAAAGCACCTGGACGACATAATTTTGGATATTCGAACAATAAAAAGCACACAGAGACAGTTTTTTCTTATTTTCAAATACAGTAAATGCTCATATTTTTCGTAAATACTCAGATTCGTGTTTCCTTTAGTTATACCCCACGGATATTCCATGAAAATGCAAGTAAAAACCCATTCTGTATTTATTTTTTCTGAAAGACAATGGTTTTTAATATGCGGTTTATGTGGCATATTATACAATCTCTACGATACGCCGTGAAATTAGTATTCAACAATTTCACTCTTTAAGTGAGCTTTTTCGATTGTAAAGTTTAAAGTCTAACAAAACAAAAATGCTGATCTCCGATCTGCAATAAAGAAATGCAAAGTTCGAAATAAAGAAAGCCATCAAATCTAATTAGAAAGAATATGAATGTTGAAGTAAATTGCAATTTACGAAGTTCTTCAGCATCATCGACTTTAGTAGAATTGATAACAAAAATAGAAGGGGAAAAAGAAGTTTATCTAACCAAGCTGAAAAGAAAAACTTTTCCCCCACCAGGCGACGAATAGATATGACATTATTTTGCCGCATGTTAAAGTTAAACATAGTAAATTGTGTGAAAAAATATATGTTAAAAAATACAGTTTCAGTGAAATTTAATTTATTGAAGGAGCTGTTTTTTCACTATTTTTCTATTAAAAGTCTTTTTTTCAGGGTGATTACTCTAAATTTATTCATCGCATTTGAAAAGAGAGAGGAAAAAACGATTACTTAATTAGATATGTAAATGAAGAGAGATTTAAACATGCTATGCGTGCAGTTTTCAGTTTGTCTTGTAATTTGTATTTCTTAAATCAAGCCAGTTTAGTTTTCTATTAGGAGAATGTTTTTAAATTTTTTAAATACATGTGAAACAAGTATTACTGAAACGTATTCGTGCATTTAAAAAAAAAGTATTGATGAAAAATATTAAATATATTCATGGTCGCCTCTTTTATTTTATTTATTACTTGAATTTTTCTGAACTCATTGTCTAAAAATATGAATATTTCTTTTAATTACCCTAAACATGAGTATTTCTTAGTATACATATATTAAAATCAAATATTTAATCAGACCTTTATTGCGTACAATTTATTTCGCATTTCACAATTAAAGATAAGTGTTAGGGGGACCGGGAAATAATGTCGTTTTCGTCGCAGTCAATACTTCTTCTATCTGAAACAACTGAAACTAATAATAAGAAATTTCGCTTACATGAGTTTTGTTTGTAACGTAGATGTAAACGTAATAAGATAGCCTAATAAGAGAAGATTTTCCAAAATTCGTAATCTGTTAGGGAAAAGGGATCATTGTTGTCTCAAAGAAAACGAGAGATATCCATGAAGTTTTTGCTGTACAATTCAACACTCACGAACATCTAAAAATCTATTTCAGGTTTTGAAATTCACCCTCCAGAAACATAACTGCAAATTGGATTTTATATAGATGTTTTCTGTATGAAGCAAAAAATCTGTTAAATTTGTTCGCGTCATATGCAAGCCTATGTCGCTGGACCGATGAGCTTCACATTTTGCACAAATGTGCTGCAAAAAAGGAGTAAGAATATAAAACAAATAAATCATACCGTACTCTGCGATTAGAAAAAACCTTTAAAAAGATTTGATTTGTGTTTATATTTCTCCTTAAATAACTGTTAACCGGTCTGCGTCCACCATTGTCCAAGACGTAAAGGCAGCGATTGCCGGTCTCTGACCGCCGTTGTTTCCCGTTAAAGTCTTTTTGAAAACGAAAGACATAGTAAAAGGGGAAAAATCCAATATTTTGAGAAACATTTATGATTATGAAGTTTAAGATCTTCTTTAATTTAATGGGCTTTTGCAATGGTTCGTGACTTCTATTTATTTATTTACAGACTGAAATTAAGTAAGAGATAAGGTTGCCATTAAACTTTCGAATGTTTATCTCCGTTTTAATATGCAGATCACCCCTAATATACAGTGTGAGTGTGAAAAAGTGGCATAAACTTTGTCAGGTGATGAACGCATCTGCACGAGCAATTTTCGCCATAGAAAGTATGGTCGGAAAGCAAACGGCGAGCCGCTAGGTGGTGTTGAAAATGGTGTAAAAGGTTGGTTGAACAGAAGCGGTGAGAAGTTAAAAGGTAGTTTTCCACTGACACATCTAAAGAATTCAAACCTCGGAACGCAGATCATCTTTTAAAAAATTCACAATCCAGAAGCAGAGTTGAAAAATCCGAGATTGTGCAGAGATGTCTCTTTTCGCCGACCCATCCCCCACCCCTGCCCTCACGTATTTCCGAGTTTGTTTTTTTGTTTGTTTGTTTTAATAGCAAATCCGGGATTTCATTAATCCTGATTCCAGACAGCCACCAGATACGAGAAGCGACCCTTCCACACTAAAAGTTTAGCCATTTTTTCAGAGTCACTCTGTAGAAATTACTACTATATATGGTTATAGAGAACGTTAAGCGAATTCAGACTATACCAGTTTTTCGTCCTTGCTTTAACTACCCAAATACTTTTCATTTTTTGAAGCGGCGTGGGGAATAAGGTTCTATGCACAAAATACTCTCCTTCCAAACTTGAAGGAAAGAGCGCGATGACAGCTGGTTTTAAACCCAAGAAATCCACTCGGTAGATTGCGGCGTTTTCCAGCCAGGCAAAAGGTACCCATGGTATTCAATTCCCGAGAAGTAGCATGCGTGGAAGCGATCTCGAGCCGCCGCACAA
Organism: Cheiracanthium punctorium; assembly: GCA_038373885.1. Lineage (NCBI taxonomy): Eukaryota > Metazoa > Arthropoda > Arachnida > Araneae > Cheiracanthiidae > Cheiracanthium > Cheiracanthium punctorium. The sequence goes on along the minus strand of JAWZYV010018786.1, from coordinate 307,828 downwards.
CCCCCCTCCTACAGGGAGAGTCGGAGGCTGACGAACGATGGTCCAAGCGTTATGGAATTTGCCATTCGTTGTGGATTTTGAGAGGTTTCTGCCACGCGTTGTGGAGGTTCAGAGTTTCCTACCATGTGTTGTGGATTTTTGTTTCGTGTGCCACCTGATGTGGACTTTGCTTCCACACGTCACCGGACTTTAAATGAGAGAGAGATGTATAAGATCAAAGCTGGTGCCATCTGTCGCTAAAAGTGAGAAGGATAATACGTGTTCGTTGTCTGGATCATCAGTGAAGGAAGCGTGTGTAAAGGGAGTTGATTTTGATCCCGAGAAATCCAGTTCCGGTGTTTTCCAACCAGACAAAATGCACCCATTTGCACAGACTTAACTTTCCGGCATGTAGCCTGCTCGGAGGTGATCTCGTGTCACCGCTAACTCATACAAAAGAAATACCATTGCAATTAATCAATGATTAATTTACAAAACTGTTTCAGACAGCATTTGTTTAATGAAAATCAAGAAATTTCTTCTTTCAATAGCCATGTAACTGAATTAATCTTCAAGATTTTCATGTGAACATGCAAAACTGTTGCAGCGCTTTACTAATCAAAATCGTTTGGCACTAATATTTTGCGCTAGATCTAGAATTTTAAAAATACCTTTTGTTTTCAGGGCAAAGTGTTTTAAGCCTTGAAAATTATATCTGTCGTACTTGTGGATCTCTTTCGTAGTTTCAATGTTGATGATCTGTATTGAATGACCTAGTATGTAAACAAAATATCCGAAACTGCAAACACTTTTACTAAATCTTAAGATAGGAGACCCACGAAAAATAAATGGATAAAAAATTTATTTAGTCCAGGAAAGAATAAATAAATAAATAAAGAGTAGTTCTCTATTTATCAATACGATTTCTTAGTAAAAACCAATCATCAATGCTAAGTAATTACAAAACAGCTTTCTTTTCCTCAATCGAAATCTAACAGATACGTTTGAAAATATCTTATTTACATAAAGTAATGAGAAAACTAAAGATTTCCCAGAAGAAACTCATGACTTGAAAAAAACTTTGTTACGTTTTCATAAGGTAGATGAATTTAGCTGTGGAGAATGCTCTTCGGGAAAAGTAAATGAATAAAACTTCTGGATGAGGCAATTCTTTCCAATTTTCAAAGACAGCCTTGTTTACTCGGAGGAACAGTAAAATTAAAGTTTGATTCTAAATTTAAACCAATATAATAAAGAAAAGAATTTGGGTAAGATAGTGTATGATACGTTTTGATTACATAATTCAACTTCTCGAACAGTGAAAAATATTTTATAGTATGTTCAATATGTTTAAAACACTTTTGAGTATACTTTTATGTCTTTCAATATTTAAAAAAAGCTTTGTGTAACGGTTCTTAATCATGTGAATTTGTTTGCTATGCTGGAAGTGATCACAATGATTTAAAGAAGTTGTTTCAAAAAACAGAACCCGTGTATATACGTACATAGTTACATACATACATATATATATATATATATATATATATATTTGTGTGTGTGTGTGCTGTTGAAAATAAACTAGCTAAGTTTTCCTGATGAGAAGGTTAAGTACAATTACCTTATTTTTTGCATATTTACCAAAATACTCCATACTTCAAGTATTTCTTCTGAATGTTTGACAACCAGTTTAGCCTGAACACATCTTTCCAACGCAGGTAACCCTTTGAGGCGCAACCCTTTCCCAATGCTGAAAAAAGGGCAGCCGTTGCCATCGCTCGACTTAACTACCAGCAAGATGACGGACGATCGAAATGTTCATCGCGTGCCACAGATCTAGAGACCCTTTTTTGACGGCAGCTGGCTGTGCCCGCGCACAGCCAGCTGCCGTCAAAAACTTGGGCAATCTATTCCAGCTGTTCTCGCATTCTTCCATTTTTCAGCAGATGTCAGTGCTGTTAAAAATAATCGTGACCATTTTTTTAAGGTAAATGACGTGCTAAAAAGTAAAAGATTGTCGTGTAGCTATGTCACCCGCAACTATTTTTATAGAAATCCAATCTATTCTTCGTGACTGGCAACAGGCAAAACGTCAGAGTTGGGTGTTCCCAGAGCGGGAACACTGCGCGTTAAAGGGTTAAAGCGAATTTTTTTCAGAGGGTCTCTCTCTCTCTCTCTCTCTCTCTCTCTCTCTCTCTCTCTCTCTCTCTCTCTCTACCTTTCTCTCTCTTTATCTCTCTTTCCCTCTCAATCTATTTTGCATTAGTTTGCAGCGTTACAAATGTATTCTCTTTCCTGTCATTCATTTCAGTAAAGTATTTGTTTAAGGAAAAAAAAAGTAAAAATTACATTTTTTGCTGCCATTAAAATGCAACATGTATTAATAGGTGCAGTACTTGCACTATTTTCAACTACGGATTTGATTTATGTAATTGGAATCTGAATAAGGAAATTTTTTTAAGGAATAGAACAGAAATGTAAAATTGTTGCGTGGTAAATAATTGTCATGACTTTAGCGTTTGTAAAAGTGTATCGTAGATAATATTTAGTGATATTTCAATAGATTTTTAAAAATACGCGGTGGTTCAAAAAGTAAGTTTTGTCTTTTTTTTTCTTGCAAGGAAACTTTATTGTACAAAAAAGTTTATCATGAACTATACACATTTCACTATTTTTCGACAGAATCATCACCTACTTTAAAAGATTTGTCGTAGCTTAAAACGAGTTCAAAGAAATCTGTGTGGTAAAACTCCATTCTATCTGATTAAAATTGTTTTGGAGTCCCGAGAGTGCGACGTTCAATGCATCTCCATAGAACAGATAGAGAGGGCTTTGGTAACCTTAACTTGAGGTACTTGTCCCAGCAGCTGACAAGTACCTCAGACGGTACTATTTTGCTATGGCAAGATCTCACGTGCATAATTCTTGCGCATCCATCTCTCCTTAGTTTTCTCTGGAGCATTTGTGGTCAGTGAGGCAATTTTCGTTCTCATTGTCTTAAATTTTAGAAAAAATTATGTACAGCTGTCCTGAATATGGATGCAATTCATTATTTTTGAAAGATTCTGGAATAACCCCAGAAGAGTGTTTTTTTTTATATCTTTAAAACATGCTTTTATTAAATTAAGAATAATTCAATGTATCCACACCCACTAAGCTAAGGCTTGGTCATATATATATATATATATATATATATTTACACCAAGAGGTTTTGTAATGCGTACTTTGGTAGTAAATTTAGCTTGGAGTGTTTACACTTACCACTCGCCAAATGTGGCAATAAAGCACAAGTCTAGCATCCCTACGCATTTCCATACCACAAGTGACGAGGTTCATCCTTGCTTCACATTTCCAACGCGTTTTGAATGCGATGCGCACTCGTGAATATGTCTACTTTCTGTGCCTCACAGGCATGGTCATAGAGCGCAGAGTTTAATTACAGTGGTTGCTTGAAACTGATCGCACTCTACGGAAAATGTCCCAATGTCCGTGGTAAGTATGTCGAAAAATAGTGCAAGCTGTATAATTCATATTGGAATGGAGTATTCATTTTGGGCAATAGTTGAAAGCAGAATGAACTGGGGAATGTTACACACGCGTTCTATGCTTTTTTTTTAAGATCGTAGAGAGATGCGATGGGATCACGGTAGACCACGGTCTTGAGGTATCCCCGCAGCCAAAAGTCGAAAGGATTCAAGTCGAAGGATCTAGAGGCCGAGCTGTAGGAAATTGCCAGTTGATGTTTCTGTCGTGGCCGAAATGACGGCGGAACTCTTGTTTCACACATCACAATTTGTGGAGGAGTGCAGTTGAACATGCGATTTTACGCTTCCAGATAGTAGCAGATAATGGTGGACATCATATCGAGCATGTTTTGTAAACTTTTGTGGATTATTTGTATGTTCTAAATAAAGCTATGATACCCCACCTAGGGGTGGTTTTTGAAACACATTGGTTTATTTTTTGCTGAATAAAATTCTCATCGTTTCATTCGGCCATTACTCCATTTTCATTCCGCTGCATAGTTTTTGTTACAGACTGCTCCTAAATTTCAAGTTTAATTATGGACACCTTGTATATAAAAAGGCAAATCCTACGCTTTGGAATAGAGACTGAAATCAACAATAAATCTGTTTCCTAGCATTCTCCTGTTTTCCGTATTTTTCTTCTAGATATTTCCTGTTAAAAATATCTGCTTTCAGCAGAAAGAACAAAACCGAATTTTATACATGGATTATTAGAAGACAAAAAGCCTGAATATGTAATTACATTATTCTTGAAACATAAAAATGCCTGCGATATTTCTGTTGAATTATTCCTTAATAATCAGATAGAACACGTAATACCAAACATACACTATTCTTCTCATACCGTTTGTTTGTCTGCTTAGAGGGATTTTTTTCCCATTCGTGAAACTAACGTGCGTTGATTTCGTATAAAAGACGTACTGGAACTATCTTTTTCATATTTCTCAACTTTGAAGTTTTTGATCTACTCTTCTTCCGTTACTTTTAACCCTCCAAGAGGTTGTGACGTAAAATCCCGTCAACTTGATTCAAGTTTTCACTAAAATGGATCTATCTTCAAATTATTTATATGCCACGTGTATCATAAGATATGTTTTGATATTAAAGGTTAGAAATAATTTAGGAGCTTTTATTTAATAATTACAAATCGTTCTGTGAGAATTTTATTTATTTTTTAATAATTTTAAAGTTGGAGGAAAATTTTACTGTGAAAACAACGTCACATTATTTTCTCATATCCAAAACGCTCAGAGAGCTAAAAAATGCTTCTGCAGTTTTAATACATGTTTGAGTTCTCATCTAAAACTACGTCAATTTTACACCCAAAAACAGTTAACATATTTTCTCTATTGTAAAATATATCTCTTCTATTTTTAGATAATCATAATTTTTAAACAAATATCTCGATAATAATATTATTACTTTCCCTTAGCTGCGGTGGAGATTAAGATAGGTGAAAACCATTTTAACAGACAGCTCAAGATGGATGGATAAAGTTTCCACTCTGAATATTCCAATGTACGTTAAGTACGTCAGAATAAATGCAAATGTTTCTGAGGCGATACATGCACATTTATTATCGAGAAAATTTTTGAGCGTATGTTCCGTGATATAAATTCAAAAAGTTCTCCGGAGAACATGCATTTTGATAAACACGCATGTAGGATCATAGGTGTTCAGGTGAGGATGAATTCGGAGTGCCAAATTAAATAAATATATGCCCTGGCCAGATTATTAGTCCACGCATGATAGAATCTGTAGCAATGTCTCTCAACAATGAGGGTTGGTGTACAAATAGGCATCGGTAAATGACGGAACATTTTGTTATTAAAATATTCATATTGTAAATAAATAAAGTAAATCGTAAAAAATGGAGAACTGTAAAAAATATTAATAAAAGTTATAAATAAAAGACCGTATAATCTTTTATACGTTATCCACGCGGAAAAATACTTTTAATAATGAAGCATGATGAAAACTTAAAATAATCTTATTTTTTCACAGAACTCTAAAATCATGTGTATTTTGTAATTACAATTTTTAAAAAAATCTCCACCGAACTTTCTTAATCGAAATGAGTCATAATAACTCAGAATAATAACTCAGTGGCAATAAAAATATGCTAAAATAAAATTATTACATATCTGCATTTTTTCTAAGAATTATAACTACTGTTATACATGCCTTTCATTCGAAGCAAAAGTTTTAAAAACTTGTAAAGGTAGTTTATCACTTATGATCTGTCGAAAGTTATTAGAGTTTTAAATGCATAGATATTTTCTAAATTCTTAAATAATATAAATAGTATTTTTAAAGAAAATGCGTTGGAGCTTAAAAGAATACATTCTCTATATGATGAAAAATAAATCCTAAACTTTTTTGGCGACGTTTATTATGATATGTATATATTATGACTGAAAAATGTTCTATTACTCATAATGACTATCTGAAAGAAAAATATATCATAAGTAATGATACGCCTCTTGTATACATATTTAAAGCACTCAATTCAATAAAGAAGTTTTTCTAATAGTGCATTTTTTATATAAAATATGTCATCACTCCTAAATTTGGAGAAAAAATACAGCAATATAAAGAAATGCTCTTCATGTATATTTTTTCTAATAAAAAATCTTTAATCCATTATTCCATTTTATTTTACTTTTCAGTTCTTTTCTTGCATTTTATGAATGGTTGAGTGATTTTCATTCATACGGCTCATTCTATTGTATTTTGAATAATAGAATGTACAAATTATACTCCAGAAAAAAAAAATTCTCTCGGGAATCAAAGAACATTTTTAAAATGTATTTATACATAAGCATTAATGTAGTCATATGTAGTCTTGAACTTTGCTGTGTTCGAGTAATTCAAGAAGCCTCATTTTTAAGCTAGACAGCTGATTAAATAATGAAGTGAGTAAAACCATTATACGTTCAAATTGGATATATTATCTCTATCACTATATATGTCTATTATATATCTACCTTGTTTATTTATCTATTTATTTTTACTTAAATTATTGAATGAATTATACAAAAGAAGGTTAATTTACAAAGCATGTTTTTCAAAACATTTTTTGTATTTATTGCAAAAGTGCCTGGTTTACAGAAGGTGACCAAGTTATTATTGATAATACTCATATTTTTGAAATTTCTAGTTTAGGTTAATTTTTTCAGCAAAGGCTTGGAGGTATGGTATGCACTTTTTATTTGTGAAAGCATTCTATATTTAGACCATAAAAGTAATATATTATTTAGGTATACCTTTTTTTCTAAAAAAAAGTTAAAATAACATTCACTAAAAATCTAATAAGCGATCTTTCTATTTGGTGATGACATTCTTTACTGCAGTTACAGCTTTTATGCGTCAAGGCATGTTCTCCGTACAAACTTTTGCATGTTGTTGGTGTTCGGTGCTGCGACTCCTTTCTCTGATTTGAGTTTCAAACCATTGTCACTTGGTGGTAACCAGTTCTTTAGAGATCGTCCATTTAGTGAGCTCCCACATGTTCTGTATGTAATTCAAGTAATAAGAGCATTCCGGTAAAAGCAAATTGTTAATGTTTTTGTAAGCTAAGAATGCAACGTCTAGTTTTGGGACCTGGTGCTGAGTCCTGAATGAAACCGTAATCGTCACCATAAAGCTATTCTTCAAGCTCTAGCAATCTGAGGAGAACTCAAAAGTGTTAATTTGTCTTTAATAATTTGGCTACGTACTATACTGTCTCGGCGTTCGTGAGAGCAACAAGCATAAATCATATTAAGTCCATTGGTTAACTATAACCCCTCCCCCACACTCTTATTTGTTCCTGTAATCCTGCATCCTATAGTTAAGTATTTGTGTCAATCGATGCTCACCGTTGTGTTTCTCGCCATGGCTTATGCCTTTTCTACATTTATGTGCGTTTTATATACAATTATTATATGCTGAACAAAACTTTTCTGTAATAAAACAGTAGAGTCGTAAATTTTATTTTTAAAAAAATGCTCTCAAACACAAATTTTTGAACATTTAGAAATGAAAATACATATCTGTGACGTCTAAAAGTGATGTGCAAATGAATGATAAAAGAAAATAAGTTGCCATCACGCTTAAGAAAAAGTATAAAGGACAGATTTACTTGCTTTGAGTGTTTTGCACCAGTTAAATGCACTGTTATAAATATAAGCTGAACGTTTCACGAAATAACCGCTGAAAGCAGAGAGTTACAAGCAATATCATACGCGTTGAACCGTATTAATGGTTCACCCAAAAATGTCTTATAAAAGCCAAGTACCGATTGAACCCAGATTTCGGTTCAACTATGAAAAACACAGTTTTCAGATGAGCTAACCATTAGCCACCATTAGCCCGCGTTAGGAGGTTAGTGGCGATTACAAAAACTAAGAAAAATTGTCTCAGGAATTCTTCGAATAGAAAAACCTTTCAAAAATGGAAGAAAGAACCTTTTTAAAAAATATAGGCTATGTACAGGAGCTACCACATTTGACATCGAATAAATACATTTGACAGCAATGGCTATCTACATTCATTTAAAAGAGGACAGAAACTGATTATAGCTCATAACTCATCAATATTTTTGAGTTACTATTACTTTTCTAAAATCACGTGTAAAATACCAAAGCTCAATATTCTATTTTTAGTATATCAAAAATAAAATGTTTTATTGCAAATTGAGGTAAAACAATGCTATATATATAATTTGTTTTGGCTAAAAGCTTTTTCAAGTGGCAGCTTAGTTGTCAACGCGCGATCGTCTGACCCGGTCATTGTGGGTTCGAGTCCCGAGTAGAACATTTTTTTTCCTTTTCTTCTAGTAGTGTGTATTAATTTTGCTATATAATAGTGCTTGATAAAACACCATTAAAATGGTGAATCTTAGCACCACATTTTTCAAAATACCGGTTGCAGCTAAATTGGCTCCGGAATTTCGGTGAAACGTTGAACTAAATTTTTAAAAGTGTGATGTCTTAAAGAAATCAGTTACCCTAATCAGAAGTGTATAGAATCATGGAAGCTAAACACAATCAGTGGTTCCCAAATCACAAGGCATGCTTATCAGGGTCTGAAACTGTATTGTGGAGACTTCAAACATCCACCAAGTCCAAACTAAGGTCGTATTAGACCATTAATGACTAATAAAGACGTACACTAAAGATTGACGGCCCCAAAATAACTGAAAAGTTAGTTTGATTCTTCAACAACACTTTCACTACTTTAGTTCTTGAACTGTTACTGCAATTTTTACCAAACCATCCGAAACCAACTACAGACCTGTAAAGTCTTAGATCTATGGTACGTATATCTTTAACAGCAGATCATCGTGCTGTACACAGAGATATGCAAGAGAGTAACTCATTTTTAGAATGTTCATAGCATCCCTTAATTTTTAACAGTGCATTTTAGTTATTTATTTGTTGGTCATAATATTGGTTTTGAAAATTTCTGTTGACCACCAATTTTTTTTTCCTCTAGCATTCCTAGATACACGCAAAATAAGTGTAATAATATAGGATGCCTGTAGTTTCTTATGACTGCACATAAAGAAAGCATTAACTCTAAAACCAGATATCAAAAAGCCGAACTCTTTACTATTATACTGAAAACATAAAAGAAAAGATCTAAGTCGCAAAATATTACATCAGCAATCCCTTGTCATAAACATCGTTTATATCTTTGTTCAAAGAAAACAGAAACATTTATTGTTCATAAATAAGTTTCAGCGTGTACCATTTTTTTTCTTATTCAATTTCAGAACTATTCGAATATATATCTCACAGCCTCAAACCACGTATATTTCAAATCTTGCCAGTCTGACCCACCCTCCCCCAATTCCACCTAAACAGTACGGCATTCAATTTATGTGAGAATTTATCTACCCCCAAATAAGCTTTTAGTATTTTCTTTATGTATTATATATCACTAAGAATGAAGTTCCTCATCTGAATAGCTGTATTTTTTTCCATATCATTCACTTTTTTTTTCTTTGCTTGTTTGTGGGACACATGTACTGAATAGCATCAATTTTTCATTGTTTTTAGATTTATATATTTGAACCTTGATTACTGTTTTTCTTTCCATCTTTAAATATTTCATCGCTATATTGTTTTGCTAACTTGCTATTTTTGTTAGGTGTCTTTGAAAGGCTTGCATATTTTTAGTCGTTTTCAATTCAGTTATCCATGTAAAAATATTATTCTCGAAAAGATAATATTGGATTGTTTGCAAGTCATTGACTTATGGGGTTTGTCTTTGAAGTTCAAACAAAAACAGCCCGTATAAATTAAAGCTTACAATTTTCTCACATATTTATTATAATATCAATGCAGTTTGTTTCGAATTAATGACTGCATTTATATCAAATTAAATTGCCTAAAATTATTCCATGAAAATTCTGTGAAAATTTATTTCAGTATGTGCACAAGTTCGTGTATCGATTAAAGTGTTATATGATGTGCAACTGATAACATAAATTAGGTTCAATATAGCCAGGGATCAATTTAGGGATAGCCAAGGAGCCAGCCGTCAATTAATTTCATAAACGAGGTCAGTGTGTGTGTGTGGTGTTAAAGCCAATTATCTGCTCAAGGAATCTAGGCCTAGGGGGGGTATTGCCCTCCGTGGGGGACTTTATAAGGGATCCTAACCCGTATTTACGCTAAGTTTCGGAGAAAACCACGGGAAACTCTGAACGGTTAGGTCGGCGGACGCGACCTGGTTTCGAACCAGGCACCTTCCGTCTCACAGTTCAATGCGCTAGCTCTATGCCACTGGTTGGGCTTTATAATATCGCGATGAAAATAAAAGAGATAAGATCAGCCATGCAACTCAAGCACAGTAATAATCAGTGAACATGATACTGAAATTGTTATTCTGAAGAAAAGAAATCTAGAATTAATTTTTCGGACGTTTAGTAGAGGATCAGAGATTGATAAACTTGTACTTCTCAAAACAATAAGTAGGCACAAGGATGAGATGCGCCACTTAAAATCATCCAATGCCTCAATTTTGGCGCATACCCCTTGATTTGGCTACCCCTGATCTAGATACACTGAATATTTTTATTTGTAAATTTAAAAAAAATCAAAGGTATGCTCTTGTGATAACTTTATACTAAAATGTACTTAAGGCATTTGAATTCGGTTTTGGTTTTGCGAACATTTATATATATACAGGATGTCCCATAACTATTGGTACAAAATTTAAGGGGAGGTAGGCTACATAATAAGGTATAAGAATCACATAGGAATGTGGGATCAGAAACGTCGTCTTCATGTATTATTTAACAAACACCGTGCTGAAATAGTAGAGAACTTCCCGTTCATTGTTCATCAAAAAGTAATGTAGATTTCTCAGAAAACACGTGACTAAATTTGTAGTTAGAAATTTTATTTCATTTCATGGATGAAATTTTTGGCTCATTGGTTGACAAGCTCATTGTTTTTGAAACTTGGTTGAGAAATTAGACAAACACTTCAATACTTTTCCCATAGCGATCATTAACAGGTAAATGAAAACGACATTTTTGAGCAAATATTGCTAAGCTATTTTAATTCCTTATTGTGTGCCTTATCTCCCCTTAAAGTTTGTATCAACAGTTATAGAAAACCTATCAATATACATGTAATATAATATTGTGTGTATTGTATATATTAAGGCAAACCTGCACGAAGGGTATCTGCCTAGGATGGGGAGACTTTGGTCGAAATACTTTCTAAAGGAATCTAGCGCGTATTCAAGTTACATGTGGAGAAAACCGACCAAAACCCACCCGTTAGATCGACATCCGCTCTACGGGTCCCAAAACCGAGACCTTCACACTTAAGCCGTCTATCATTTTGAGTGCCGTATCAACTATATGAAAGATAGTGAATCCTTCCGTAATAAATTGAATAAATTTAAAATCCAAATGTAGTTGTATTTGTGTTTGTTAACTATTACCTTTGAATAAAAAAAAAAATATTTTTTGAAATGAATAAGTACTCAGAAATTGTAGCTATTGAGTTTCTAGTTGCCGGGGGCGACAACGCACGAACTTCCCGCCAGAAACCTTTCTTTTTATATTATACAGATTTTGTTCACTCATTGGACAAGTTAAACTGTCAATCAGAGTTTCAGCCAATTAAAATTAATGTACTGCCCTTGGCTCTCTAGCGGTAAACTGCCGAAATAGAGCTATTTAACTGAAGACTCGCGGGAAAAGCTTTTCTCTGGAACCACGGTGCAGTGTTGATGCGTTAAACCTTCTTCGAGACTTCAACGCGTCGGCGGGTCTCAGCTTCTCTAATGCTTCAATGACATTGGCTGTACACGGAAGAGATAATAAAGAATTGTTGATTCTGTAAGTCGGTCTTATCCCTGCCTAAACTCGTCTCGTCTATGCATCGATGTCGTTTTTCCTGTCTTCTAACTTTTATTTATATACGTCTTCTAACTTTTATTATAACGTCAGAAATATGCGAGAAGAAAAAGTTAATTAAAAATAAAATTTTCATGTCTTAACTGAACGACACACTTTGCATGTGGCTTAAAATGAAGTATTCAAAATTTACTCTAGATTTTATTTTAAATTAATTTTCTAAAGAATCTTGGAAACCTTAATTTGTTTAATGCGACAGTTCGATAAATTTGATCAAGTGAACAATAAAACTTTATTTAGTTATTACTTCAGTATTTTTTATTCTTGGTTATCGGAAAATATTTACTTTCATAAAATACACAGAGTATGTAAGCTGCTTCGATAACTTAAAAAAAAAATTCCGTTTTCAATTACACTGTTTCTAGCTTAGAGAAGCATATCACAATTCGAAAATGACATCATTAACAAACACTTTAATTTAACTAAGCCTGTTGATGAAATATTACTTTTCATAATATGCAAAAATATAAAGTTTTACTTTTACTAGACGGTACTTTTATTTATTTTTATTATATTATATCATATTTATTATTATTATTATTATTATTTTGTTCCCAACTGGTAAAATTAATTTTTTAATAGGATTTAATATTTTCTTCAAAGTATGACACTTCAAAATAGCACTTTAAAGATTATGCATGTTTTTTTTAGGTAAACATAAAACTTTCTTACCGAAAAAAGTAATTATTATGGAAATACAGCCTCATAACAGGAAGGAAAACTCTATTAATTAGTATTTTTAACACGTAAACACCTTAAAATGTCACCCTATTACAGTTTAGTCTAATCAAGGTACCGTAATATGATTTGAAGGTCCGCAGCAGGGTTGCCATATGAATACTAGTATTCTCGGCCAAAGGTTTCATAAAATTTATCCATAAATTATATATATATATATATATACATAACATCTAATATGACATTATATGTTTGATACTTTTATAATGGTTTAGTAGTATAATATGCTCAGTGAGAAATAAAAAATTAAACAAAATATTAGTACAACAAGCTATTCTGGGGGGGGGGGGGTTAGATTAACTGTTTAAATCAAGTTTATTGCACATTAATTTTTTTAATAGCACATAACTGTGTGTTGAAAATAAACTTCAATGTTTTAACAGCAGGAAAATCTAAAATGAAAGATGCTCCACTTAAACCGTGAATTCAAAACGAGCCATACAGAAAAACGGATTTTTATTCCCACATAAATGTACGCGAGACGCGATAGCCAAGATTTAAAATGCACATTCTATAAGGCAATGAGATATGGGATGCATTGTGATGCGGAATTAGAGAATGCTATTCTTTCTGCTTACATATCGACTGAAATCTGATATAGCAGAGCAAAAGGCGCAGATGTGTGAGATATTATGTCTAAAATAGCAACGACTGTACGTATTTATAGTTCATGCAGCTTTTTTGTTGAGTTTATGCTACTTTCATTTTTGTAAAATAAATATTTACTGTTAAGGTATATACTTAGAAAAAAAAGTCGTTGATAATATATCTACATTTGATTTTATCACAAAACTATGCTGAGGGAAAATATGTCATTACAAAATATTTATTGCTAATGCACAAAACAGAAAATTTGTTTAACTCTAAGCAAATTCAATAGTTTAAAATCATGTATGCTACCAAAAGGAAAAAGCATCTTTCTAATATTTGTATGGCAAAGCATTACCAATTTATCATGTTAAAATTTAATAAAAGATGTTGCTGCTCTTTGCAAAACACTCATAAATCAAATTACTTGTGTGGCATATTTATTGTAAAGTACAGAAAGATCTTCTGTTTTCAAGGTCTCAGGAGTTGAAGCGTAAAATTCAGTTCACTGAGCTCCAATTTTCATTGTAGTACACTAATACTATTACTTAACAAACACAAAAAATAAATCATTTTAAGATTTTTGTGCAATTTCTTCGATAGGTGGTGCGTTTAGTAAAATTAAATTATTCTTTATATTTTTAAAGATGATAGACCTAAGTAGCGTATTCATAATTTTTCAAAGAGAAGAATATTTTTTTCTGTGCTTAGTCTTCAGATGTTTAACTTTTTCGCTTTTGCCGTAACAAAGACGCGACAGCAAAGTATTGTATGTTCTGTTTTATTTCTCCAATATCAGTATTTTACCTTATCCACGTACCTACGATGCATATAAACAGGTTAAACTAGTGTTTCTCTGTGATAGGAGCGGCGGGTATCATAGAGATTTTTTTTTCTTTGAAATGAATAAACGCCCTCAAACCTAGCGTATTGAAAATTTTGGGTATCCCTGTAAAAATACTCTATATACGCTATTCACAATGTTTTCAATAGAGTAGTCCATAACAATAGTCTTATAAATCTGATAGCAATCATTTATTATTTATGGCTATTAAGGGCCTTATAGACGGACGGACAACTTTTATAAATAAGTATTTAGGAAATGTTAAAAATTTAAACGAAACAAAAACAATTCACCTTTAAAACTGACTTGCATTTATATTCAATTAAAGCATGCAATGCAATTTTCGTCTTGAGACAAAAAATCTAGAATTAAAAAAGATAATCTGTAGAAACCACGACTACTATTTTTTGCGAGATTTAATAGTATAAAGAGAAAATGATACTATAACAGATAAAGCAAAACAGGTTTTATTCCCTCATAAATATAAGAGGAGTGGTATAGCTAATATTTAGAATAAACAAAATAAAAACATTAAATTTATATATGGCATGAAATATACCACGCATTGTGATGTAGAATTAGAGAATGTCGTTTTACTAGCTTATGTGTATAAAAATCGGATACGACAGCGAAGCAGCAGTTTACAGAAGTTATCCCGAGAAAAATAAAAAATAATAAATAATAAAAAATATTTAAAGTTCATGTAATTTTTCATTGATTTTACGATGTCAGCTGTTTTTGTTGAGAAAATATTTATTGTTCTTACATTTATATACTTACACTAAATAAAAATCGATATATTTTCACTCATTTCTGGCAGAACTTTTTACGCATCATTTAATTTAATTTTTATTAAAATTTATAATTAGTTTGCTCATTGAATTGAAAAAAGTATTTTCAAAATATTTCTAACGCAGTTCACTTCAAATTTATTGAGTTAAAATTAAATCAAAATTTTACTTATTTTGAAATACTCGCAAATAAAGTTATACTTCATATGTTTGTTGTTGAATTGCATTTTTTTTTTATTTTAAGTATAAATTATGTGTTTTTTCTTGGATCCCCATCATGGCCAAGTGGATAAAACTCTCAAAATGGTAGACGGCTGAAGTGTGAAAGTCCCGCGTTCGGGCCTGTAGTGTGTCTGTCGATGTAATGGTCTGCAGTTTTCGTCGGTTTTCTCCATATATAACGTAAATACGCGTTAGAACCCCTTAAAAAGAACCATCCTCGGCAAGATAGCCCTTGCGTAGCTTTGCCGTAACTCAACACTCATATATGTCCTTAGAAAAATGCTCATGTAAAATTGATTTTTATTCGTAAAAATAAACTAAATACTTGAGAGACTAAGCAAAATTAGACGATCTCTTTGCAAACTGTATTACGCACTCTCACAAATCATAATGCTGCATGGAAGGATATAATCAGAAGTTTTTTTTTTTTATGAGGAGTGAATGGAAATATTGTTAGAGCATAAATAAACAATTTTTTATTGTAACCATCTGAAAGCTCATGTTGTAGGTTTCAGAGATGATGCACATCTCCATAGATCTCCCCCTGGCTATCTCCCAAACATTTCAGAAAAATGTCAGAAAAAAAAAATCTGCATCGCAAATATTTTAGAGGTGCATTTAGTAAAATAGTGTATCCTACAAAGAAATTTTCGAATGTTTCATGATTATCATAATTTACTGGTTTTAAAAAAGCTCCTTACATTTTATTATTCATTAATAATAAAAAGCAATAGGTCTATTAGTAGGACCAATAGGTTTATTATTCATTTTCTTTCTTGACCTATAGTTTTAAAACAATAACCTTAAGCATCTACAGGGTGATCAGCGAATAAGCCCTGATTTCAAAATTAAATATCTCTACAACAAAGATCGGTAGAATTATGCGGTAAACTGTACGTTTATTAGCAAACTGTAAAAATGGTGCACAAAAGTTAAGAAAATTTAGTTACGAAAATCGTCAACAGATGGTGCTCTGCGCTGAAAACTCTTCATCTGAAAGGATTCAAAAAAAAAAAAAAAAAAACAATAAAGTGAAGCAGTCTTTGCAATCAGAATACAATTTTTTCAATGTGTTCACCGTTCGAAACAATGAGGTGGCGTAAACGAACAATGAAATTTGACATCACGTCTCGGTTTTGAAAACTGCGACGTGTTGCCATCGGACTGTGTTGTAATCGGTGAAATTCCAGTACCAAAAGCACACGTTCTTCAATGGAATACATTATTTCACTTTCTACGCTAGCCTCTTTTCACTATCCAACAGTTGCACTGATCGCTTTAGACTTCGAAGCATATTTTAAAGGCTATTGATAGGTCATTGCGATTAGAGCGCCATCTGTTGACTATTTTCGTACCTAAATTTTCTAAACTTTTGTGCACCATTTTTACAGATTTGCTAATAAACGTACAGTTTACCGCATAATTCTACCGATCTTTGTTGTAGAGATATTTAATTTTGAAATCAGGGCTTATTCGCTGATCACCCTGTATAATCACTTATTGGCGGATTAATAAAATTATATAAAACGAATTCTGTGAAACAAAATACTGTGAAAAGGAAAATCAAATGTAGATTCACTTTTGCAACAAACATTACTGCATAAACCATATCTTAAAACTGCAAATTACTCACGCAAACACGAAAATTTTGAATGAAATGCACTCGTATAGTACAAAGTAAACACTAAACATACAGAAACTGTCATTCTTCTAAAAATGGGCGGGAGATGAGTATTGTTTGAAATGCACATGGATTAAACTAATGAGATATGTCTGCATTCTGATGTAATAGTGGAAAATGCTATTTTTCAGTTTTTTATATGTACACTATTACAAGGTGGGAGTTCAGAATTCCCGCATAAAACGGTTTTAAAGCACCAGCTGCAGCCTTTGCATGGCGAAACGTTTCATCATGATTCGGTATGATTGATCAATTTAAGCATCAGAAAATGGTTAGTTTCTTTTTAGAAATATTGAATATAATTTAGCATCATTTTGTGGTTAAATCTGTATCTACTTCTATGATCGTGTACCGTGAAATCACAGATACAGCAGGAAAACAGGAGCAGAGGTTGAAATATAAGTTATTCCATTTAAAATGAGAGAAAAAAAAAAAGCAGTGTCTCAGGTTTTCTTAATTATCATTTCATTTCTGAAGCCAAGTTTTATCTCTATTATGATAAATTTGCCTAAAAGTAGTAAATCTGGTCTCATCTGGAATTGATAAATTTAGGAAACCCCGAGCTAAGTCTGTCATCCTCCAATTGGGGCTCATAAAAATGAAAGCCGCTCTTGTCCGCCCATCGCCGTTCTATATGGAGGATCCGCACCTATGGCACCACTCCGATGTTATCAGAGTGCATTTGTAACAAAAAATATTTAATCAAGTAAAAATTTACCAAAAATTTTGTTTATCTACCAAAATTCTTATAAATCAAGCTGTGATCGCGAATTTATAAATATTAATAAAACCTTTTTTAATCTCACGTTTCAATCTTCTTAACATGCAACTCTTTCGGTATGCATTTAGTACTGAAAAAAATTAATTATAATAACTATACAAACACTTTTCAAAATTATAAAAAGTGTTTGTTAAGACTACGCAGCATTCGTCATAAACTAAAGCATGCAACCGCAATTTAACGCTTTCCCGTACAGAAAACTCTAGAATAAAAAATACAGTCTATTCCAACCATAAAAGTTTTTTTTTTTTTTCCTGTGATATATAGTACATGGTAAAAACACAGAAAGAGATGGAGCAAAACGGTTTTTATTCCCACTTAAATGTACGCCGGGTAGGGTAACTGAGATTTAAAATGCACACTCTTTGAGGCAATGAAATATGCCATACATTGTGCATTTCGCCTTGCTTATTTATCGACTGATATCTGATATGGGTGGGAAACGGAAGTTATTCTTTCTAAAGTATAGACGATATAAATACGTTTAATGTTCATACAATTTTTCATTTATTGTAAGATTTTAGATAAATATTTGGTTTTATTTATATCACAGAAATATTTGGTTTAATTTATATCACAGAAATATTTGGCTTATTGAATTCGCTTATAAAAATCTAGCTGGAACCCGTCGAATTCGACGGTCACTGTATTGACTGTAATATTCAAAAATAAATGGGAACGATCAAGAATGTCGCCAAGGTCTTGAACAAAACTATTAGGAAAAATCAAAGAGCGACGCGGACGGAACATGATTTGTGACAGGAAGTAAGCAAAAGGTTCTACGCCAGTTCTTAGCAACTGTATAATGACGATGAAATGATTGTAATCTTTAAAATTTGTTTTTAACTATCTTTATTAAGTAAAAAAAAAGAAGAGTAGATATTAAATGACGAATGAGCAAATACAGTTACAAATTCTAATTGAGCATTTCGTTGAAGACGATATTTTGGGTAAAGTCATCGACCACGAAACGTCCAGGTTAATTCTCTTAAATGATCTTGACTGCCACAGCATTCTTTGATCTAACTATTGAAAGAGTGACATACAACATTCCATGAGAAAATACGGGCGCAGAAAGGTAAACGCCAAAAGTATGAAGCGAAAATAGTGAAAAATTTCGGAATTCTGCAAGAGACAAAAAAAAATCTAATCCGCCAAATGGCGATCGCTTTATTTTCCTTTTCTTAAGCTACCCTCGACGGTAAAGGTCCAGTATCAGACAGAAAACTGAAAAATGAAAGAAATAAAAGATAAATCGCTAACGAAAGAAGAAGTTTATAACTGCCGTCAATGTCGTTAACAAACCACAATGTATTTGTATGGAGAAAAGTTTGAAAAAAATCTGAAACACTTTCATATTTTAAATACTCACTAAAGTGCTGTATATTAAAAGCGTATCATAATCCATGCGCCGTCCCTATTTTTCTTCCTTCTTTCATTAAATTGAAAAGTGTATCATTATTCATGGCCGTGCCGTATTTTTCTTCCTTGTTCCACAAAACACTTCTTTGGAATCGAAATCTATAGCTGCTAAAACTGTTTTACAATCTTCGCCAAGCATATTCCAACTATACTTCACCATTTTAAATACTGTTCGGAATGAGCATCATAATCCATGAGTGTGCTATATTTGTCTTTCTCGTTGCATAAAACACATCTTTGGAATTAATATCTATATTAAATTTGCCTACTAAAGCTATTTTACAACCATCGCCAGGCATGGTTCGGTTTTTAAGTTTTTTTTTTTTTTTCCCGCAAACTTGGCGATCAATTATCAAAAATCGCAAACCTTGTCAGACTTATTCTCCCCCCCCCTTCCGCGTTATGTGGCAAACACATTTAAAAAGATTTCCACCGTGACAGTTCATCTCTACAAAACCTGTCTACAAATCATATCGACAGAATCGAGTAGACAAAGTCTGGGCGTGAACGAAATAGCACCCTAGTGCTAATAAGCGATAAAGCGCTAAAATAAAGAAGGCTTTTTATGACAGCAAAATGCATTTAATAAACCACAATGTTATTTCTATGGCGAAAAATTGCACATTTGAAGTTCCGCTACGCCTGATCCCTCCGACTTTAAAAATTTTTCTCTTTAGATGACACATCTACGGACCAAGACCTTTTTTTAGACCTCTCAACCAAATTTTTACACATAGCTGTTCTTTCAATTTAGTGGATACCGGAAAAACATGTTTCAAATTAATATATAGAAAAAATTAAGGAAATAAGCAATAAAGCGCCAAAATAAAGAAAGCTTTTATGATTTCCAGATGTATTTAATAAACCACAATGTTATTTCTATGGCGAAAAATTGCACATTTGCCGTTCCGCCATGTTTGATCTGTTCGACTTTTTCTCTTTTGATCACACATCTACAGACTAAGGCCTTTTTTAGACACTTTAAAAATTCTCTTATACCTAGCCGTTCACTAAATTAGTGGATACAGTAAAAACACGATCCAGATTAACAGATAAGCGATAAAGCGTCAAAATAAAGGCGTTTTTAGCTGCAAACAATGAGTTTTAATAAACCACAATGTTATTTCTATGGCGAAATATTACCAGTTTTGGCGAGTTATCGCCAAGTTTGTCGTCAAAAAATAAGTCTCCAAGACTAAACTCAATTTGGCAATATCTGCTACACTTCGTGAATATTTGTCCAAAGCCTTTTAATTTAGAATGCGATTAATTTTTATTTATGGTGAAGTAATTCGAAGTCGGTTTTCATTTATTTTTTTGAAATCGCGCTTATTCTAATCAGAATTTAGAACAACACATTTATTATCACTACACACTGTTGCCGCACAACATTTACAAACGGATGCAATTTCTAACAAATATTTTTCCAAATAAATCAAGCCTTACGGAGCTATACGAGGCACAATCGTTCTGGCTGTTAATAAACCACAATGTTATTTCTATGGCGAAAATTTGCAAAATTTGCCGTTCCGCCACGCCTAAACCGTTCGACTTTTTCTGATTTTCTCTTTTGATGGCACATCTACGGGCCGTGACCTTTCTTCAGAAACCTCAACCGAGTTTTTACACCCTGCCGTTCTCTCAATTCGGTTGTCGAAAGAAAAACATGTTTCAAAATAATGTATAGATAAACATTCTTTAAAACCCTTTAACGCGCAGTGATCCCGCTCTGGGAACACCAAATTCTGAGGTTTTGACTGTTGCCAGTTACGAAGAATAGATTTGATTTCTATAAAAATAGTTGCGGATGACATAGCTCCTCGAGAATCCTTTACTTTTTAGCACCTCCTTCCCCGTAAAAAAATGGTCACGATTATTTTTAACAGCACTGGCATCTGCCGAAAAATGGAAGAACGCGAGAACAGCTGAATAGATTGCCCAACTCTGAAAAAAAGGGCATCCGTTGCCATCGCTCGGCTTAACTACCAGCAAGATGGCGGACGATCAAAACGTTCATCGTGTGCCACAGATCTAGATACCCTTTTTTTGACGCAGCTGGCTGTGCCCGGCACAGTGTACACAGTGTAAATATTAAGTGTACACCTTTGCTTCTGCCGTTTTCCGTATAGATCTTTTCTATCTAGATTTTCTATAGATGGCATCAGTGGTTCCGAAATATCTATATCATAGACGTCAAGCGATAAAATTAGGCATCCGTTACCATAACCCATAAAAAAAATTAGTCGATTCGTTCAAAAGAATCAAAGTTCAACTGCAAAATATTGCATATTACGCACTAAAATAATTCTACATACAGAGTTTTCCATAGCTGTTGGCTCAAAATTTAACAGGAGATAGGGCATGTAGTAATGAACCAGAATCCCGTAGGCATGTGTGGTCTAAAACGCTGTTTTCACTTATCTGTTAATGAAAAGTGTTGAAGTGTTCGTCTAATTTCTTAACCAAGTTTCATAACCAAAGGTCTTGGCTCCGAAAATTTCATCCATAAAATGAAATAGAATATTTAAATTATCAATTTCAGTCACATGTTTTCTGTAAAAAATATGTTGGTTTCATTGACAGAAAAAGGTCGGAAAGTTCACTATTATTTCAGTACTTGTTCCAACGTTTTCGACCTCCCATTGCTATGTGACTCTTATTCCTTATTATTTTCCCTACCTCACTTTACATTTTGTTCCAATAGTTATGAGATATACTGTTTGTGGGATACTGTTATAATAGCATTATTTTTTAAATAAATATTCCAAATAGTAAATACTGATATCAGTAAAACCTTTGATAAACGGAAGGTCTTTCACTATTGTTAAGTTTTATTTTACTAAAAAGTAGGGTTTAGAAACTAAAGCAGAAGCTTCCGTAAATACGTTTGTCGCTCAAAGCATCCTGTGTTTAAGGAATATTTTTTATCATACACAATTAATTCACTTTCTTAACCCAACTCTTTTTAGAAACACTTGATGTTTACCAAGTGCTTAAATAAATGTCATCCAACTCAGTAAATAATGCTGTTAAAATGATTTGTGTGTATTGGCCGCAATGTATAAGAATACTTTTTTTGAAGCCCTGTGATAAACTGTACAAACGACACGTACATTCGCGAAAATTTATGCAGTATGTAAGACCGTTACCTATAATTTACCTTACTAATTTGAGTTCAATCGAATTCCCTATTTAGTTACTATTGCTTCCTTTGTTCGTAATGTATGAGAATTACTTTTTCAACCCTGTGAACAAACTATCAGCTCTACATACACCAAAACCTGTGCAGGATATGAGTCTGGGACCATACAGACGCTAGCACACTTTCGAGAATTTCTGTCTATGGGCCATAATGTCAAAGAACACTCATTTGTCGTCTTGCCAAAAAACTGTAAGTACTATACACAAGAAAATCTATGCATGTTCTTTGATGGTGACTTATAATATTCACACCCAATTAAAACTTATTTGAATGTACCATTTAGACATCAGCACATTTTAAATGCTTTCCATCCATAGGCCGTAATGTATAAGAATTATATTTAGCAATCCCGTGAACAAACTATCAACTCTATACTCACGAAAAATCTATGCAGACAATGTGACCGTGACCTATTATATACATACTCAATTTGCGCTCAATCGTATGCACCGTTTAATCGCTAGTGCACTTTCAAGAATTTCCGCCCATAGGTCATAATGTAAAAAAAAATCTTTTTCGTAGCTTTGTAAAAAATCTATCAGTCATATACGCACCAAATTCAATATCAGTTGTGCGACTGTGGTGTATAATATGATATATCAAGTTAGTGCTCAATCGAATGCGCCGTTTAGGAGCTATCGTGTTCACTCACATACTCACACACACGCACACACATACATGCATACATCTCGTAAAAATAATATAAATTAATTCAGAAGATTTCAAAACGTTTAAATACATCAAACTCTCATAGTCGAATTTTTTCATGATTGCAATTCTTTCCTTACATGGTACATATTCGGAAAGTAATAAGAAGAGAAAAAATCATTTCGTCTTGTAAAGTTCTTATTTCGGTCAGATTTTAAACACGTCAGATCATCGTCTCCTCGAACTTGCAAAATGAGATTACGTTCTCAAACTTGAAATAGAAATTGCTTTGAGTGACAATTGCTTTATTTTTTAAAAAAAACCTACTGCGGTTAACTTGAAAAAAATTGCATTTGTGCGAATCCACACGATTTAATTTAAACTGCTATATGCAATTTACTTTTTTTTCTAAATCATTTTCGTGTGGAAAATATCTTTTAGTAATTTTAAAAATACATCTTTCTAGAAAAAACATTATTCTTTTTTAAGTATTCGGTTTTTTATGGCTTAGAAGATCATTTATCATCTTCAAATAATCGTTCTTCGGCGTTATTTTCTATTGCTGAATAATAAAAACAGTGCACTTAAGAGTTTGACAGCTGACGAATGATCAAAATAATTACTTAAAAAGAGTTAAAGCGGCGATTACATGCATTTCAAATTTTCTTTTTGTCAGATTTTATTTTTTCTTTTTTCATTCCAAAAATAGTTTAAAAACGTGTTATTTTTTTATATTTTATTCTTTTTCTGCTCCTTTTAACTGACGTGAAATCCATGGCGTTATAATCATCTAATTACTGTACTCATAATGATTGTTTAAGTGAATTTCTGAATGATTAGTTGGTTTTATTGCATAGTTAATGAGTGATCATAGGGAATTTCAATTGCATTTTATGGATAGAAAATTTTTAAAAATCAGTTTCCTTGTGGCTTTTTACTGTTACCTCACTCGGCTTTTAGTACTGAGTTTTTTGAGTTAGAAGTTAAGTCGGAGGTGGTACAGAAAAATTATGGATCATCTAGAATTGTACTAATTAAATGCTAAGCCAGTTATTCAGTACATAACAGCAGTTAAAGCTTGTATTTTCTCTCCTAAAAACATCAGATCAACACGTAGTTTCATATCCACATCTATTGAAAACCTTTTTTCATGTGTGATCATTTATGAAGCAAACTATGCGCAACTAACTTTGAAGATATAACCAAAAAACAAACAAGATAATAGAGTAATGCTGTGCTTTAAATTTTTAACCGTTAAATGTATGAGTTTTTAAGCACGTTCACTGCTAATCACGTGATCGCCACAAATGTAAGCTAAATTTCCTATAGCGATTTTGTGAATAACTAATTAAAATTTAGAAAAATAAGCAGTTTGTAAAAAATATGTGAAGATTTTATTATTCATGACACGCGCGCGAATCATTTATTATTAAAAACTATATTTATATGTGAAATTAAGATGAAAAATTTGGCTTGTAATCTAATCCAGCAGTGGCCATGTTTTAAACATACAATGTAGATCTTCATCGCTATGCATTTAAAAGATAATATTGACTCAAATTTTAGAAAAACTTCTGATCAAAATTTTCTATTCGCTTTGATCGGATAGTGATCCTGCTTGATTTCTCGTTTTTCCACTATACCAGATAGTGAAAAACGAGAAATCAAGTAATCCTATCTATACTATAACAAAAGTAGTTCAACATTTCACCATAAAATGGTGCTAAATTAGTGTCAATATTTCTAATGAGGAAGATTTCCAAAAATGTTGGTAATATTGAGCAGCTTGAGCAAAAACATCATGGTGCAACGTTCCTCCTTAGAATGGTTGCAGCTTATTCCACACCATTTTATGGTGAAATGTGAATACCTGAAGTGACTACCTAAAGTCCGAGCCTTATTAACCTCTATTAATACGTAGACTTACAAAGAGCCATTCGACTGGACATACAGCGTTAAAACTTGATAAATACTTTATGCAGGATGTCCCAGAAAGATTGTGGCATATTTTAATTCTTTATGCAAAAGAGATAAAGGGTCAATGTAAGTTGAATAAAAAAGTTCAAAACATGGTAAGGGAAAAAAACTATGTTAAGAAAATATTCCTTCCATTAATTTTCAGAAGGTGGCACTTTTTAAATTTGCATATGACAGCATAAAAAAAATATTCTGGTTAGTAAAAAGTGCGCCACAAATTAGTGAGATGATGTGCGAAATTTCAGCCTTTTATCATAAAACCTCTCAGAGATATCTTTAAACAAAAATGGTCAGGGGCTATACATAAATTTGAATGTAAATGTTTATTGCTAGAGCACAAAAATTTATTTTCTTTTGGAATTTCTGTATGACCTCTGAAACTTAATCATTGGACGTGACTCTTTTCCCTTCGAGAGTCATCAAAAGTTGGTTCAAGTCATCATATATTTTTCTTCATATCTTTGAAACTCTTTAAGATATATAATTCGCAATTTTTGTACATCACCTCATCAGCGTATGGGACACATTATACTGAGATTATTTCAAGTACGAACAAGTTTAAAGTGTGTCATTTCTTGAAAACTATCCTGAAATAGACCATGGACAAAAGTAATCTGCTATAAAAAATAAACATTCAATTTTCGATTAATAAATGGTATTATTCATGCAATGTATAAAACATGTTACGAAAATTTATTTTAAAAATGACTATAGTAAATCCCGTAAGATCTTTTTTCATGCCTTTAGAAAAGAAAATCACCCATTACTGTTCGAGTTGTGATAATGTCTAATCTGTCCGTCCTAAGAGAATATCAATTCATCACTGATTTACGCAAAGACCTATGTCGTGACAGGTATTAAAGGTGATTTTTAAATATGAATAAACTGGGTAAAGTTCACTGCTCTAAGAAGAAGAGGGTGGGAACGGTTTCCAAATAAAAATGCGGAAAAAGCCAACCAGTGACGAGACAGCTTTATGCTCCCTTTGAATCAAGTAATTTCATAAAGTTTTCAGACAACCAGGCTTCATCAATCTTCGGACGTGAATCCAAGTGGTCTCTGATTGTAGAGATGTGATCAGTAAGGCCAGGTTTATGGAAGAAGCATACGGGCAATACCTAAATTTAAAACCTGCATAACAAAAAATGTATTGCGATTGGTCGAAATCGCCCTTTGTCATCATGAGCTTTTTTTTTAGTAGCTGTCACTGCTATGTCAGTCTTCTACGTGAAAATCACAGTTCTTAACCCTTTGAAACGCAAACACTTTCACATCAACATTGAAGACCAACTGGACAGACTGTCCAACTGCAATCGATCCATTTAACTAGTAACAACATGACGGTCGAATGAATAGGGCATCTAGCATTACAGAGCTAAAGAAGTTTTCTAACATAGATGGCTGTATAAGAAAGAGCATTTTCATAGAACAACACAGTTCCTTTACTGAGCATTCCTCTACGTTTGTTTGAATGTACGCCATACTCGTGGTTAACGTCATTGGCGGGAAGTTTCTAAGAAGAAGGCATAGAAAATCTGGTAACCCGCTACAAGTGCTTGAACATTAGCGGGAACTATGTAGAAAACTTGATTAAAGTATGGTCTTTCATTGAAAAATAAAATTGGCTTTAAAAAAAATTTCCTAATTTTTTTTTTCAAAACGGAACTTACTTTCCGAATACGCATAGTACTTCTGCCATTACTTACTGCTTAAGCCATGTTTAAGGAAACGTTTCCTGCAAATCTGTACACCTAATACTTTTCAGCCAATTTCCAAGGATATTATATGAACATAAACATTGATTTTGCAGAAGATCGATGAAAACTTCGTATTGATTCAGAACGACGCTTAAAAATCAACTTGAGATGTAACATCCTATTACTCTCGGTTCACTTCTTTCCTGTCGACTGAAAACAATAGGTCTCCCTTCCTCTTCAGAACAGAGATATCTCCGGCCATCAAATAAAAGTCAGGAAGCCCTCTGTAGGTAACAAGATAATAAAAGAGAGTATTTGGAATCAATCAAGTGTTAATAGATTCGAATGGACTTTATACCAATTTCTTTTTCCTCTCAATACGGAGTTAATGCACATTAAAAAGATTATTCTAAAAAAATATTTTAATATTTATTGTTTCTTCTCTAAAAACATTTAATAAGCTATTATATTTTATAAGTAAAATTCGTGCACTTTTTAGACATATTTTTAAATAATCGGACTGATTGAAACGACTGATATTCATAAAAAGGCAAATATTAGTTTTTTTTATGTTATAAGAAAATTTCTTTAGTTTTGCAAAACAGGCCTTATTTTATTCATGTTGAATGAATGTTGCTAAATTTTGTGTTTGTGTCTGTGTTCCGATAATTGATCTTAAAAGTACAACATTTTAAACTTTGTTTTTTTCTTTCTCTAAAAAAATATTTTTAAAAAATTGTTCACTTTAAAACTAAACTGAAAGTAAGAACTAATAAGTGAAAATAGCTATACATTTAAGAAATTTCTTCGATTTTTTATGTATAAAATTCTTTATCCAAATTAATTAAAAAGTTTTATAGAGCACATAACTATCAAAAGACAGGCGCTAAAAATGAATTTTCCAATTTTCCGAAAAAATTTTTAATAATTCCCATAATCAAAATGAAACATAACCAGAGAAAACTCTAGTTAATTCACCAGACCGAAAGCATGTAATTTAATTTAATATTACTTGTATTTAAATATATATGTACATATTTCTTTATGCAACAATTTTGAAAGTTTTGAAATCTTGCCTTAAGCATTGCCCCTGAACAGTTTGGAAATGATCAAAATACACATTTTCATCCCACATCACGTTCAGGCAGTTCATTAAAAAAAACGAGAATAAACCCAATTAAACGCAGGTTTAACGTGTACATATAAAATAATTGCGAAAACTTAAAGGAGAAGATTAGCTTTTGTGCTCAGCGCTGCTTTAGAATATGGGTTTTGAATACCTCGCTGAAGCCCAGCCTTGCTTTAGCGCCACGTTGGACAATGAAAGATTTTGCGAACGCTACTGAGTTCTGTTAATTTTAACTGAAAAGTACATTTCGGAAAAATGAACTGTAATAAAATGAGATACTATTTTAAAAATACTTTAATTTTTCAAATATTTTATACGGAATGTTGCTTAAGTTCCGTCCAAACTCTGCACAGCATTTTCTTCATTTGGAGTAGAGTAGACTCCCCCCTCCCCCCTATAACATGGGTCCATACAACACTGATCCGTAGAACACAGCGAAAAAATTGCAATCGGGTTCTCTATAACTCGTTAAAAGGGACTCATATATCGTCTGCTTTTTCTAAGTGTGGTGTACATTCAACGTATCTGAAAGAATTTTTGTATGATTTATTTTATTCTATTTCAACTTGAGAAATAAAACGTTTTATTAAAGTAAATCTGCGAATTTAAACCCGATTTAATTTAGAGGAAGTGCATATCAGTTATCTCTGGTGCATACGTAGTATCAAGTAAGCAGTATTTAAGTGAAATGTGAAATAAATTGCTCAAATAAGGTGTGCAGCGGTTGAACAGCGTGGTTTACACTCCAGGTGGAGCATATCTCAGGACCCGCATAACACGGACCCCTATATCGCGGATTCATCCAAACGGAACGTATCTACCGTGTTATAGGAGGGGGGGGGGTCTACTGTATATAAAAAGTACCCAAAGAACTGTACCAGTACGTATGGTTTTCTAGAAATATAAAGTGTGTCGTCATATACGGTGCACGGAATAATCACTTTGATTGATACAGCAACAGCAATGTTTGCAAATTATAAAGGCAGATCTTCGAAATGTCCGCCGTGCATATAGAGGCAGGCTTGAGCTCGACTTAGAATGGATGACTGCACACCTCGCAGCAACGCGGTGTTCACTGAAGTACAAACAGCATTCAGACGAGCAACTAAGTCCGTTTCTGTACTCACTATGTCTCCATACACCAATTCCTTTAGATGGCTCCATAGGAAAAAAATTATAGCGGCAAAATTATTATCGTCGGAAAAGATATGCAAATACTGCTGTTGTTGTGCCCAATAAACTGTCTTTTCCTTGCACCAGATGTGACGTCATACCTTGTTTTTCCTATTTTTCTCGAAAACTGTGAGTCGTACAGGAACAGTTCTGTGATCATTTTTTTCTGTGATCATTTTTTTGCAGAGTTTGGGTGATATTTATGCAACACTCTGCATATTACTTCAAATTTTTGATACGGAAAAAATATGTGTCCATCGCACTGAAAACTGGCAATCAGTGAACGGAATTTGATCCTCAGACAGTAATAATTGGATATTCAAAATTTAGCAGAGCAAAGTAATGACAAAGATTTTTAAAAATAAATTCTTGAAATATAATATCCTATTACTTCCAGTTCACATATTTCCGTCGCCATAGACAATAGATCGGGTTTTTTTCCTCTGCATAGAGATATCTTCGACCACCTGATAAAAGTCACGAAGGGCTCTGTCCGTAAAAAGATAATAAAGCAGAGTATTTGTGATCAATCAAGTGCTAATGAAGTTGATTAACTTTACAGTATTTTTCTCTTGGGAGGATCAACCCTTTGAGTCGCAACCCTTTCCCAATGCTGAAAAAAAGGGCAGCCGTTGCCATCGCTCGACTTAACTACCAGCAAGATGGCGGACGATCGAAACGTTCATCGCGTGCCACAAATCTAGAGACCCTTTTTTGACGACAGCTGGTTGTGCGCGGCACAGACCGGGGGTTATACATGATTCTGAATGTAAGCGTTTACTGCTGGAGTAGGAAAAAAATTTATTTCGTAATTTCTGTATGCCCCCTGAAATCCGATCATTCGACGGGATTTTTTACCTACGAGAGCCATTGAAAAGTGGACTAAGTCCGCATTGGATTTATCTTAATATCTCTGACACTTTTAAGGATATAATTACGAAATTTTCTACGTCACCTCATTAGCATATGGAACAGATTTTACTAATTCATTTTTTGTAAAGGGTTTGCATACAAATTTAAAAAGTGTAACTTTTAATAAATGAATATAGAAGAATTTTTTTCTTAACGAAGTCTTTATTTCCGACCTAAATTACATTATCCACTTATATCTAATAGATAAAAAATTAAAGCCCGTTAGAACCTTTTTGGGAAACACTCTATATGTAAATATATATATAAATATATCTATATATAGTTACAAAACCTGATATTTTTAGTCAAAAAGACAATTATTTTGTATACTTTCGTAAAATTGTGCTTGAGATCGCGCTTCGGAGTAACAGCTTCGGAGAGTTCAGATGACAAATTTTCCTCCTTGCATTCTATTACACCGCTTATTATTTTCGACTAAAAGACTAAAAAAATAAGGGATAGCTTACTTTTTTGAAATTGTTAGCTTAGAGTATTGTGTTCGCAAGAAGGATGCTTTGGAGGGATGTTTTGATCTTTTCTGGAGTTTCTGAAATAATAAACCTAATTTTGTAAAAACAAATACAGTGTAAGAGTTTTAGAAGGAACTTTTACGCTTACCTGTTTTCTAGAAATAAATTTGTAGATAAAAATTTTATATCTAAAAAATATATTTTTGATATATATTCACTATCATTATTGGTACTTATACTATGTTTCATCCAAGAGTTAAGCATTTGAAAAGTATAACTGATAATAAACTGATAATAAAATCTCTTAACATGAAATTTATATATAATAATTAAAAAAATAAACGCAGTGGCTTAAATGCAATTTCAGTTCACTATAATCAACAAAAAATATCCATCGCCTCTATATTGCTGCTCTGCTTCGTAGAAATTCATTAGTCCTAAAGGATGGTGTTGTTTCTTTACAGAGTAATCATGGCCACTAGACTGCTTTTCCAGACTACTAAGTGGACATCTGAAGTGCCTTAAATTTGATCGGGGGAATAAAACCTTTCCTATATGTGGAAAATGTGTCATCATGCAATCTGAGTAATTTCTTTCCTTGGGGCTTGATTAGGAGGCTGCTGAGGCTGCTTGGGGCTTGATACATTGCCAGTCAAGAGTACGTAAGCAATGTTTGTTAATAAATTTGTTTCTTGTTTCAGTTTGGTGTTCATAAAACATTGAACTATCTTAAAATTCAATGTCAAGTACTAAGCTGATAAACATTTTTTATTAATGTTAAAATTGTAGATTGCTGTTAACGTATACAAAAAACTTCATTTACCGTTTGAAGTCCTAGCATAAGTCACAAAAGCTTATGGAGGTGTTGAAAAATAGCCATTATCGAGAGCATATGTATTTAAAAAAAGAAAACTCTTATTATTTTTTTTATTCCAAAACTTGAAAGCAGTTAAATATTCCTCTCTAAATAAATGGAAAAACCGAGAAAAAATCTAAAAGTTTCTGGAGCTAGTCAAGTGTTAATCGATTGGAAGGCTAGCCTTCAACAGTACTTTTATTTTAACAGCCGAAGGCACGGAAACATAGCGGCTGTTTTTGACACACTAAGCACATGAAAAAATTTTGCATAAAACTACATTTACAGACATTGTATTCATACAATCATATTTTTACAAAAGAAAGCCAATTTGATACGAATGACGATGAAAATAATTATTGGGAATGCATGCTATTTACTTATATTTCATTTACTGTAGCTAGTATTTGATTGGCTGACAGTGAGCTCAGATGAAAGAATTTGCATTTCATGTAAACAAAATGTTAGCATAAATAATTAATAAATTTATTATAGCAGTAAGGGTTGAACATTCCTACCATACTGTAACACTTTCCAAAATCTCTGGGAAATATTGGTATTTATGACATATGGTTTTTCTGTTTGTTAGTTTTCCCAAACGTCCGAGCAATACCTTTCATGAAATTCACAAATATGTTAATGTTCAAAAATATAAAAAACACGTACTAGAGCATATGCGCAAATACGTTTCACGATTTCTACTCAAAGAGCTATTTTGTATCGGATGGGGGAAAAAACGAAACATTAGATTCTTAGTAGTTATTACTCCCTTATTTTCCAATATTTCATACGCAGCTATCATTTCCATAAATATTCTACAACGTATAGATACATTAACCATACAAAAACATTGTAAAGATAATTCATCGATTTCTGCGTAAAAAATACGTATAAAAACATCTTAACATTTTCAAGCACAAAGACTTTTCATATTCTTACTTGATATGTAAGAAACATATTCAAAAAACAAAGCGATGACTTTCTTTTTAAGACTATACTCCTTTATCAACAGCCAAATGTACCTCTTAAGACAAAAGAAAAACTTGAAAAAGAAAAAATTCAGAAGCTTCTGGGGTTAGTCAAGTGTTAATCGATTGGAAGGCAAGCCTTCAACAATCTTTTTATTTTATCAGCTGGGGGGGGGGGGGGGCAGAAAAAACATAACCGGTGTTTCTGACACACAACACTTCACAACACGTTGTGTACAAGGAAAAATTCTTTAGAACGCTAGATTTAAAAAAACGTGTATGAATACAATGTTTAAAGAGAGAAACATTTCTTCTGAAAAGAAAACTGTATAAAGAAAAACATTTTAGACAGATTTAAATAGTAATTAGTGGTAATGTGCGCACTGCTGATTTATATTTTCTTTGAAATTGTTACAATTGAATCCGTGAAGATGTATACAATTTATTAAAATTGATAGTGTGTTTAATTTCAATTTCAACTTTAATTTTTGAATTATTCAATAAATGTATCCTGCGTTTTGAAGCAACTTTAAATTTTTTCATCATTGATGAAAATGAACTACGAGCTGGAATGTTAGATTTCGGTTTATTTGATTTAGTTTTCATTATTATTTTCCGAATATTACAAAACGTAATTATATTACTCATATTTCATCTCGTTGATTCAAAACGATTCTCAAAATTCTTCAAACCTCTAACATGTTGTCAGTGACATTGCGGTGACCTTACATCTCTTTAAATTCGTCACATCACACATGAGATGTAAATGCACAATGTGTGTGATGCTTTTATGTTCCAAGCATGTAACGTTGCAGAAGAACGCCCAATATTACTGATAAATAGTCACAACGTGACGTGACTGTGTGACAAATAAATAACGTCTCAGTGTTAATTTTCTGTACACGTCGCTCATTATGTGACGTCTATGATGATGATCATGTAACGTCGCTAAACCTGTCCCAAGCGACCACTTGTCTGTTACTATAACCTCTCCGCGACAAACACGTCATGATGAACATGTCGCATGAAATCATGAAGTTACAGTAGGACCAATATGCGTACCTGTTGCGACGTCACGATGTTATACGGGTTCTTACAGTATTCCCTACAAAAGACACGCTGAATAATCCGTACACATTGCAGTAGAAGAGTCAAATATTAGGCAAGTATTTTAATGAGGCAATTATGTTGTAAACAAAACCAATAAAAGAAACAACCGCCACTGTTGTGTGTATGTATCCACACAAAATATTTTATTCTGCTATATAGGGATGTTTTAACCAAAGATAGATGCAACTGACCCTTTGCAGCCACTTCTGAAGTAAGAGATTTGGAATTTATACACAGACAGGAAAACATATAATCTAGCTGGGGAAAAGATATCATTGCAGATGAACAGAACGGTCAAACACTTCCATCTCGCCTCAGTGGACACTCGTCTGACCCCTTGGGAGTTCATCACATTTCCACCTAGAGCTGCTCACCAGATCGAGCGTATATTTTCTTCTTCTTACGCGTTTCTGTTATCTTAATCGAAAAAAAAAAAGAAATGTGGGGAGAGGTTCGGAGTTAAACGAAGAAAATCTTAAAAGTTGTAGAAAATTGTTTTCAAAAGCATTGATCAATATGCAGCATTTATTTCAACTTTTTATATTGTCAAAACATAACTGTTAGGGGTTTACACTTCGTTCATTCACAGGATTTCCTTAACAATAGAAAACTTTGTATAGGGGCAGAAAATTAGATATAATATTTGCATTGTTTACTAATGTCTAAATTTTGAGTTACACTACATTCAATTAACATTTCCGTCAAATAAAATTTTGCATGTTATTAAAAGAAAAAATATTTTAAATACTAAAGATTAATACCTTAATAATTGAAATCAACAGTAAATCCTAATATATTTCTTCCTCCACATTTCGTTTTGCCTGTTTACAAATTAATCATGGTGCATTTTGATGTATAACTTACAAAAGAAGAAATATTCTTATTTTGCACAGGTAAAAAACGTAGTATTAAAAATCGCATAAAAACTTTAAATAATTATATGTGTGCAAATGACATTTTCAATAATAATGAAACTATAAATATATTCTTTGAAAACAGTTGTTTTTCTAGCTTAGAATGATATTTAAGTGAGCGTGCAAACATAAAAATACGCATTTAAACAAAAAAGAATACTGTAAGAATTCTCAACACAAATTACTTAAACTTTTAATTATATTTATGTTTTAAAAAATTGTTTTTGAATGAAGTTAAATGTCTTTAACTTTTCATAACGGAAACTTAAAATCTTCGAAATACTTTTTCGCGTGTCTTGAACTGTTCATTATTTTATAAGAAAAGATACTCAATTTTTTTTTTCTGAATGGGGGTATTATTTACTCAGTACAAACTACTATGCTAAGATCAATTACTTTTATTCGGCCGTAACAGGGGCGTATATTGGTTAAGATAACATCACTTCGAGGTAAGGAGTAAATGAAAGACAACTCTTCAAAATTTCGCAAACAAATAAAAATTATATATTTTTTAATTTGCGAGTACATTGATTAAAATTCAAATTTTATTCTTTTCAGATTTTTTCGGTGTTTTTAAACTATTCGTTCAAAATTAATGAAAATTTGTGATTGATTTCTTTTTCTTTTATGATGTTCTTTGTTTTTTGTATGGGAAAAAAAACTAATTTGCTAACCTTTATTCCTTATTTTCAAATTTATTTTGTTTTTTGCATTATTATCATGTAGGTGAATTTAAAGAAATAAAACAATACTTTTTTCAGATTGTACATTAATTGTAATCTAAGAGACATTTTCATTCGGACTTATGTATAATACTCAGTTAAATACAGCACTTGTTCGAGCCCATTAAAGCCAAGTTATTTTTTCAAGGTACAAGCGTGTCCTAAGAAATATCCCTAAATAAATTTAATAAGCTTTAGTTCATGAATACAATACTTTGATTGTACCTCAAATCTAGATATATTTTTATATTTTTGGAAAATCATTTTTTTGGGGGGGAGGGGGGGATCCCACGATTATCCTGATGCCTGAGTAATCTCACTGGAGTAAAGATGTTTTTGTAGAGAAAGATTAAATCGTTAACTTCTTAACTTCATGTCCTACAGTAATCTATAGATATCTTCGTTTGAATTTTCTGGTTTTCCAAATACGAGGAAGACATATTCAATCACGAGAATACTAAAATTGTACAAATAACAATTTAGTAAAATTAATAATAACTCAACAGTTTCGAAAAAAATAAACCACACTCCTAAATCGTTTTTGTATTTGTTGTTTTGTTTTAGTTTTTCGTATTTTGCAACTACCTGGTACTAAACTAATACCAAAAACTATATTTTTCTTACCAAGCCATCATGCAGGAAAAAATTGTAATAATCAAAACTGTCACGTTTAACCCCTTTACACTCAGTGTTCCCGCTCTAGGAACTCCAAACTCTGACGTCTTGACTGTTGCCAGTCACGAAGAATAGATTTGATTTCTATAAAAATAATTGCGGGTGACATAGTTCCACGAGAATCCTTAATTTTTAGCACGCCATTTCCCGTAAAAAAATTGTCACGATTACTTTTAACAGCACGGACATCTGCTGAAAAGCGCACAGCCAGCTGCGTCAAAAAAGGGTCTCTAGATCTGTGGCACGCGATGAACGTTTCGATCTTCCGCCATCTTGCTGGTAGTTAAGTCGAGCGATGGCAACGGCTGCCCTTTTTTCAGCATCGGGAAAGGGTTGAGCCTCAAAGGGTTAAAAAAATAACAAATAGTCCTGTCTAAAAGGCGTCGCAAATATTACATCCTACTTGTTACCATCAGAATTCATGTTTTATTAACATACCATTCCCGGTCCTAAAGTGATTAATAAACTATTTCTCGTTCGCTTTAGCGATTTCCTCTAACAATAAGAAAAGAAGAATCCAGACTACTTGCAACAAACAAAACAAAAATCTCACAAACAGCTGATAAATGTGCTGTCAAAACAAGTACTTTTTATATAGATATAAAGCGCCTACTACGAGTGCGGAGCTCTAATGAGTAATGATTTACTTTACCGTTAGAGTCAACTTACTGTTAATAAGTGAGAGCCGAATTTCATTGAACAAAGCAACCCTCAAGTGCTTTTGAAGTAATTGTTTAATGCAATTCAGGAGAGAGGTTGCCTGGGTGGAATAAATCTTCAACTGCAGATGACAATTGTTCTTAATAATAGTCGCTGATAATATTGGCAGAATTTTGAACTATAAATTTCAGCAGAATGCTGCTCCAATATATAAATGTATTGCTTTTACAGTTCCAATCGCGGTAAGCTTCTAGATGAGCACAAGCGTCAATCGAAGTAGAGTCCAGGGACACCCTAAGCTAATCTGATTGTACAATACATCCACATATAAGTTGACCAATCTTTATTTTCGTAACCATTAGTCCTAGATGTATACTTCCAGTTACAAAAATGGTCAAAATTAGATGCAGAAGGAAGACATTAAAAGTTGGGAGTGAAAAGAAGATTCAGTGAAAAAATATACAATCTTATTTTTTTATGTAGTCCTTGCATTCATATATAGGGAAATCTTACCCATACAAAAATATTACAAATACAATAAGTTCAACATTTCTATTACCAGTATTCCCCGAGATATGAGAGATGGCGTTTAGTGACCTAAACCACTTTACACAAGTACTCATTTACATATTTTCAGGGGCCCAATACAAAATGAAGTACTGAAAAAAGGATCATTTCTTTTTGAAAATTATTCGGAAATCAAATCAGTCAACAGAGTAGATTTACAGAATCGCGTTTTATCCGTGGTCAGATACCTCACGCCTCTAATGCAGAGAAAAGTTTAAAAGGCATTTCAGTCACGTGTACCTGACTGAAATGCCTTGTAATGCATTAAGAAACTTGGAGCACTTGTAATGAAGTAAGAAACGGGTTATTTATTTGTTAAAATTTGTTTATTTCTATTATGTTTTGTTTTAATGTGTGTTTATGTGCAAGAAAGCACTACTTGCTATGTTATTATTTAAAATTACTAAATTTGTATGAGCGTGTGTTTTTATATCTACAAACTATACATTTTCTTTCAATAGAATCACTGTACCTCTTTTTTGTACTTGAACAACAACTTTTTGTCATGATCGTACCTCTAAGTTCTACTAATAAGGTGATATGTTCCGATCTCCATTTGTATAAGGTCCCTAAACTATGCTTTAAAACTTTGAACTTGAATTTCTCCATGAATATGGTCGTCGAGATTTTTGTGTGAGCAGTTTTATCTTATGGTAAAGATTTCTCTAATTATGAATGGAAAGATCTGGGCGTTGTTTATAAATTAAATTGTGCATTTTTTCTCTTTCTTTCTTTCTTTTTTTTTGTTTGCTCATTTTAGGCTTATAATATATTTACTGTTGATCAAATTTTGATCCTTTTTGCATCTAGGACTAACTGGTTGCGAAACCATAGGTCGGCCAACTTATACGTGATTATAAGTATGGACGCTGTATAGTAAAATTGAGCTAAGTGTATGTAACTCAAAAGCTGATTTCTTTCATGTCTGACTAGCAGAAGGACGTTCAGCATCTAAGACGCGTACTAAGAAATCCAAACTTAAGTAACAAAACACTACTAAAGACTAACTAATCACTAGATTTAGTTTCACCCGTGTAATTTAATATATGGATGACAGTTCAAAAATTCACTTCCATTGATTAATTAATTTCGGACGTAACGTCTTGAAGACAGTTTTTGACATACTTGATGTCAACAAAAGAAACATCGATTTCTTTCATTTTTGAATAGCTTTAGTGATCCCAGCTAATCACACTGCTATTATAGCACCAAAAATGACTAACTAAACGCTTCATAAGGTTGTAAGGTCTATGGTTATAAATAGGGTGGGTTTTTTTTTTAAGTTTAAATCGTGATTTTGAACTTCCATTTGCTTGACAACTTTTAAGATATTTCACTTTTAGGGAAGAAGGAGGCTTGTGTGGACAACTTGAATAATTCTGTTGTTTATTAGTGAAAATTTCTCTGTAAATTATTGTAGATTATCAACACTGATATACACTTACAGGTGTAGTTGCATGACAGTGTACCTAATAGTCTGGCAGTAATTTATAAACCAGGGTTTTTTTTTTTGTTTGAAAAGTAAGTTCTCGATTTTTTTTCAATTACTAGTTTAGACTATTTTAATTCATTACTTTAAATTAAAGGAGGTAGTATGTTATAGATTAATATATTCTTTGCATATTTTAATATTCACTTTTGGTTTGCATGATTTGAATCAGAGAATATTAAGACTAGATAAACAAATGATTCTATGGGGCTAGTCTGGACATGCCAGCACTAGCCCCATTCAACATTCAGTCGTAAAGTCGTGGGTTTTAGAATTATATTTTTAACTATTTGTTTACTAAATTAGATTTTTATAGTGATGAATTCATTTATAAAGGTTTTTTTTTTTGTTTTACGATTTTGTTAAATAAATAAGATTGATTTTTGTACAGTGATAAATTAATTTAAAGAAATTATTGTTTTCACAAATTAAATATTTTTTCATAAAATTACAGCGTGTAGAATCTTATATTTTATAGAAATAATAAAAGCTCAATAAATTTTCTTTTTAATTGGTGATAGCACGATTCGCACGACATCTCAATTGACATTAAATGTTGACATGTTAAATTACATCATTAATTAATAATAATTGTTTTCCAATTAAATAAGTAAAAGTTAAATAGCTTTCTAATGTGTTGTTTTGTCTTTCATATTCATTCATAAATGCACAGTTCTTAATTAGTAGTACAAATTATTTACTGGGATTAAAATAAATTAAAATACATATTACTATGGTTAACAATTATTAAAGAATGCATTATCAAGGTTAGAATTTATTTCATTATGGTTTTGTGTACGTTTTTATGAGTTGCATTACATTTTCTAATTCGTCCTATAGCTTGTCCATACTAGCCCCATGTCATGGGGTTAGTGTGGACAAAAATAACTTTTTTTAAAACTTATTATTAAAGAACTTTTGAGCCAAATGATTTTATATTTTAACCAAAATAAAGGTATTACTGCAAAATATTGAAAGAAAAATACCTGGATGTCTTAAAACTGACATTTAGTATAATTTTTGCCAAATTTATAAAAATTGTCCTCGCTAGCCCCCCTTCTCACCTATTTCGTTTGTGAGTTTGAGAGGCTTGTTATGTGAATTCGGTGAAAAAATTATAGGAGTTATATAATAAGACAGATGATATATTGTTAAAAGAACTTACAAAAATCAGTTTCATCATTTATTGAGGCGATGGTCCGCAGTGGAAAAAAAGTAATAAACAATGTACCTATTTACAGAAAATATATCTAACACGATCTGCCGGTGAAAAACAAACCTGCCTTACAAATTGTGCTGCGAATTGTTTCTGACAAATGTTCTGTCAAAACGTATAACATTTTTCTTGTAAGTCCCACTCCGTCATAAATTCTTAAAAGGAATTATATTTCTTCCATTAAACTCGATAAATATGTAATTATTACTTATTTCTCAAAAAGTTTTCAAGACATTGTTTGTTTAATCTTTTATATATATTTTTTACAATTTTGCTGAAAAGTGCTTGGTAATGATTTGCCCGAAATAATCTTTGTAAAGCAATTTAAAGAATGTTAAAACACCCAAAAGATAGCGTAAATTTAGAAAATATATATATATATATAGTTTAGAAATATACTATGTTCTATTTTTACTGACTTTCTCTTAAATTTATATATATATATATATATTATATGTATGTAAAATCTTTGACAAATCAAACCCTAGATTTCTTTCTATACCCTTTACTACTATATATATATATATACAGGGTGCTCTCCAAAAATATAGATATGTACAATAATTTCAAACTTACGTTAAAAAGGGTACAGAATTTTACGGTATGAATCAACATTTTTACGGGATTAACCCTTTGAGACGCAGTGTTCCCGCTCTGGGAACACCCAACTCTGACGTTTTGACTGTTGCTAGTCACGAAGAATAGATTTGATTTCTATAAAAATAGTTGCGAGGGACATCGCTCCTCGAGAATCCTTTACTTTTGAGCACGTCATTTCCGTAAAAAAATGGTCACGATTATTTTTAACAGCACTGACATCTGCTGAAAAATGGAAAAATGCGAGAACAGCTAGAGAGATTGCCCAATGCTGAAAAAAGGGCAGCCGTTGCTATCGCTCAACTTAACTACCAGCAAGATGGCGGACGATCGAAACGTTCATCGCGGAGCACAGATCCAGAGACCCTTTTTTTGGCGCAGCTGGCTGTGGCGGCACTGCCAGCTGCGTCAAAAAAGGGTTTCTAGATCTGTGGCACGCGATGAACGTTTTGATCGTCCGCCATCTTGCATGTAGTTAAGCTGAGCGATGGCAACGGCTGCCCTTTTTTCAGCATTGGGAAAGGGTTGTGCCTCAAAGGGTTAAATCTAAATAAATGCAAAATTTAAATTTTTATGCTGTCCCGCCTAGAAAAAAGTCTTCTAAAATGTGACTCATACATTAATTAGCCGATGCACAATTCTTTCCTCTTAAAAAAACTCAAAGATATTAAACTGAATATATGCTGAATTTAACAAGATTAATGGCTCTCAAAGGAGAAGAAAGTCACATCGCGTTTCAGGGAGAGTACACAAATTACGAAATTACGTAAAAATAAAAAAATTCATAAATGCATAATACTTTTGATATTACTAGTATTGTATAGCCCATCACTAAATTTGCTTAATCATATCTCTGAAGCTTTTCAAGACGAAAGGCTGAAACTTTGTACACCACCTAATTAATGTAATGTGGTACAGTTTACTAACGGGGATTCATTTTGTACGGGGTCATATAAAAATTTTCATTTTCTATTTATTCATATTTAATCTTCTGAAAGTTTTAATCCATACCATAAAATTAGGGATGGATGCGAGACGATTTTTTGCTAGATGACACAGACATTTAAAACTTTTTTGGAAGACGACATAGACTTTTTAACATTACAGTATAGGAATTTTGAGAGAAGAGACAAAGCTTTTTCTCTGTATCGCGACGCAAGGCAGGCCTATTCTTCGTCTACGTCCACCCCTGTATAAAGCCTTTTTACGCAACTCTGTAACTTATTTTATAGGTCTACAACCAATATTTAAAGCTATAACGTTCCCATTATGTTTCAAGTCTCGTAAGTGAATTTAGGAAAAGCTTGATAAATTGGTTAATCGTTATTTCATAGTAAACAAAGAAAATCTCGTATGAGATACTTACAAGTATTAACTATAATTTATTGTCTAGGATTGGTAAATTTCATAAAATCGTGTACTCCAAAGGGAAACGTCATTATACATACCTGAAAAATGAAAAGTCAGTGTTCAATTCTTTGGCAGTAAATAAAGCACCAATGTAAAGATAATAAATAAATATATGCTAGAGTATATTACTTAAAGGGTTTTCATACTTTATATGTATTAAATATATTGCTCATATAATCGAGTGTAAATATTAGAAATATCTTGTCAGAAATGTCCCGTGTAAGAGTAAAACTTCTTATTATTAATATAAAATCTAGAAGAACGAATACATAGGTATTTTTAAGTATCGAGAATGGCAAACAAGTTCGTACAAGAAGTCCGAATAAATTCGAACAAGAAGAATCACGATATTTTCTTTCCTCCAAAGAGATTTAATTTTTTTTAAGGATGCCACTTACTCCGGTGTACTCACTTGCATCACATACAACACGTGAAGCGTATACAATTTGAATTCCACGCATTGGTAAATTACGTCATATGCTCAGTGTGATTCTCATTTGATCTCTTAGTACTTTCATTAGATTTCCAAGGTTAAAAAAAAAAAATCCAGAGAATAACTATGTAACTCAAATGCCCTTTCATTAGCCCTTTCAGACCCGATTAAATAATACCTCTTTGAATTCGATATTTTTAATTTTGAAAATAGATATTACATTTGCAATTTAAAAAATGAAATTAAATATCCTGATTATTAAATTTTCGAGGAAATTGGTTTTTCTGTATGTACACAAATCAAAACATCCCTCCCGCACGATAGTATAAGGTAGGTGTTGTGTCCTCACAATTTCAGAGGCAGAGTCTGGAAGGTTTTTAAAAAAAGACATTAATAATTACTTTCAACAACAGGGGTCCCCACCATGACCGACTGTATAAAAAACTAAATATGGTAAATGGCCGAGGTGTGAAGGTCCCGCTTTCTGGCCTATGCGTGGCTGTCGATCTAGCGGTCAGGAGTTTTGGGCGCTTTTCTCCAGATGCAAAGTGAATACGCGTTAGAATCTCTTAAAAAGCCCCTGTCCAAGGTACCCCCTGTAATCAAATGCCCCTCGTATAGGTTTGCTGCAATACAAAACAAAACAAATCATCAATAGGGTGCATTTTTGACAACATTGGTTCCTACACTTCTATTACCGCTACGGTAAATGCTTTAACCAATAAACTAATTATGTAACAAAATAAAGATGTTTGCGCATTTTCATCTATGCTACATATTTGTAATTATGTATTTAAAATTCTTAAGGGGGGAGGATGAAATGCAACTTTTAATTCTGGCACAACCTCTTGCACCTTTCAGACTCTCTTACCTGACTTATTTATTCCAAGACCTCACGCATTAGTTATAATTTAATGAGTTTTCATTGTAACGATTCCACAAATACATTTTACAAAAACAATTACTCATTCATCACTCAGATCAAATTAATTTGGAATTTCTTCAGGGATCGTTGCAACGTCGCTCAGTCGTAATTCTTGATGCAAACACAGACCTAAATATTCAAAACACTGATGCACCATTACTCAAACACTATAAACCAAGTATCAAGCAGCACGCGTTCCTCTTGCACCCTACCGACGAAGGAACGGTCTCGATTACTGTTTGCATCGGAGGAGTCCTTTTGAGCTTAACTAAAGCGATGGCTAAAAGCATACCCCCCCCAGTAATTCCGGTCCCAGAATTTCATTTCTACAATAATTTATTCGCCAGCCGAGGAATGCAAGGGCTTTATTTGCATGCAAATTTACGAGATCTTCGCGCGCTCTAAAAGGAGAAGTGGGAGGAGGTAGTCGGAAAATGAGAGTGTAGGGGCTGAGGAAGAAGAGGAGTGGGGGGGTTATTGGGTACGAGGGAGGGGGGGGTGAAACTTTCACTCACTTGAATAATAGGAATTGAACGGGTCTTGATTTTACAATATTTCAAGTCGCGAAGCAAAAAGACGTTGTAGTGACGATGCAGTACGCCAAATGTTCGAGACTTTCTAATTCGACTGTTTTATAAGTATGTGAGCAAAAAACCTATCAGTTTTGTCACTACACAATCTGAGAGGCTTGTTATGAAAGAAAATCTAGGGTGTTTGACTTAATTGCCAGCATGGTACCATGCAATTTAAATTGGATAACAAGATCAGCATATTAAAATAAAATGATTTTTAAGCATGTCACAGTGGTGTAGCATGACATTTAGAGCCCAGGGCGATTGCGATATTTTCCCTCCCCCCCGCCAAACTAATTTTTATTTTCAGAAGTTTCTTCAGAAATAAATATGTACCTAATATTGTAAGCAGTAATCTGTAATCGGATATCACAAGTTAAGAAAACTATTCTGTTCCTGTACATTCTGAATTTCAATATAAATTTGTTAAACGTCCTTAAAAATAAATTTTTCTGTCGAGTGATGCCTCAAACAGATCAATGGTATCATCAAAGTTTGTTAATTTTCTCCAGTTTTTCTCTCTCAATACTAAAAATCGAAAGATCAATAAGACGATCTTGTCCCACTGATGCTCTTAAATATGTACGAATCAGCTTCAACTTACTAAAGAAACGTTCGCAGCTTGCAGTAGGCCCTGCAACTGTGAGAATATTTTGCATTGCAATGCATAAAATAGGAAACGCATCATCACTATAGGACACAATAAATGAAAGAAATGTCCAACGCACCCATTGGTAGAGCATGATTGACAGAACTTTTCACAGAGACAGCGTATGTCTCTATGAAAAGTTCTCTTATCCTATGAAAGCAACCTTTCTATGGAGAGACATTGAACCATGATTTGATTCCACTGATCAGTTTAAGCGCCTGTGGCGTCTGACTATCGTTCGACACCAGTGTTTGTTCACCAGTTCAATTGGATATCGAAGAATTTATTCTAGTGGAGTTCTGGATGTCTTCTCGTGTCCATAGATCCTGAGGACTTGAGCCAAGCACCACCTTACTCTCGCCGCTGTTCAGGCAGCATGCAAATACTGCGCCACCAGAGTATAAGAAGCTCGCACGTACGACTCTCTAAGCAGAATTATATTTTAACATGCCTGACC
The DNA here is from genome assembly GCA_038373885.1 of Cheiracanthium punctorium. Classification (NCBI taxonomy): domain Eukaryota; kingdom Metazoa; phylum Arthropoda; class Arachnida; order Araneae; family Cheiracanthiidae; genus Cheiracanthium; species Cheiracanthium punctorium. The sequence goes on along the minus strand of JAWZYV010018786.1, from coordinate 263,408 downwards.
TTACCTTGGCGAATCTTGCACTTGGAGCTTTGTAAATTAAAAGATGTAAATCCTTGTTTTTTGCTAATTGTTAAGTTTTAATGAGAGTTAGTTTATTATATTGTTTCTTCCGCCTTTAAATTAAACTTGTGTTACTGTCAACAAAAATTCAAAACCTTCGGACAGTTTAGGAGAGGCTTCCGTTAAGTTAAATTTTGTATCACCTCACACCATATCATGATTCAAGGTTTAGCCTTAGAGAGGTTAAAGCTAATCCAGCACTATTTTAAAGTGAAATGCTAAGTACCTTTATTAATAGTGTTGTAAAACGGCTGGTCATTTCATTCTAAAGTCTATAAAGGACATTCTTTATCAGACGCACAATCTCTTTCTCTGCAGAAAAACCGGGATATCTCGCCAATTCTCCGCGAATATCCTTCGTCTTCGCCTGATCCTACATTCAATTTCTATGCCCCCTTTTGTGCATTTAATCTTGCCATGACCTATTGCATTTCAACACAATTCTTCTCTAGTGCTTGTAAGCCATTTTACCAAGAGAATTTAGATCTAATCCTGTATCCTTGAAATTCATAGTTGAATCCTGTAAACTTTTCTGCACATGGTTAATTTTGTGAAGAATGTGGTGCCAGAAATAGAAAAAAACATTGAATTTAGAGTTTAGCAAACTCAGAAGCAACTTTATTGCTTCACTTCCCTTATCGGATGTGTCGTCTCTATTTTCCAATAGCTTCTCAAGAAGGCCTACTGGTTCATCAAGTCAATAAGTCTTTTACAGGCCGTGTTCTTGCTCTCCAGCGACATTCAGATTCACGCTTTACAGTAATCAGAATAATATTTTTTTAGTTCTTCCGAACGGAGTGTAGAAATAGAGAAAAAGGGGTAAATGCTCTTGACTGGGCCAAAAAAAATCACTGCAGTTGGATTTCATTTTTCTACGTAGTTTTCTGCTAAGTTGAATCTGTGATTGTCGTAGTAAAACAATGCTCGGGGATTTCTGGCGTATATCCTCTGTTGAAGCTCAGTCATATCCGACTAATTGTCATAACATTGAGTTCTATAATCTAGTATGGTTAAGTTATTAGATTCCAGTTTAACCATGATGGCTTTTTCAAGAGTGACAGAATCTTTGGCATGCAATTTAACAGAACTGACAAATGTCTCCTGGATGGGAACTTCCTTTGCAAAAATATCAACATCCATAAACCTGATGACCTCTGAAAATTGCCCCCGATGATCATGGTCAGAAATGGAATGAAGTAGCATGCCATACTACTTATTTCTTTTGATGCTACTCAACATCTGCTTCCTGACAGCAAACACAAGAAGGTTTATAAATTCGTTTTGAATTTGCGGTGAAAGATAAGTAGCTAATCGTGGTTTTTATACGACATGTTGTAAGAGGATTTCTAAAAGTGGGTCGTACTGCGCTTTAAGTTTCAGAAGACAAAGTTCCCCAGGTTTATTCATCAGTAATCATCCGATAGGCAAAGACTCTCTGCGACCACGGACAGTCAAATTTTTAGAGGCTAAGAATTTTACGCAAATGTTTCATAATATCGCGCCATTTATTTTGTTCGGAATCAATTTCATTCTGTATTTCTATCCAGCATTTATTCATGTACATATTTCTGTGCATTTACTTCCACTCCGCTTCTTTCCACATCGTAAACGATTTGCGGTGACCGGGGTTGGTTTCGGGATCCTTAACCCTTTCTCTGTATCTCCAGTTACTGAATCCTGCAGCTGTTTCAGAGGAGGATCGTGAATTCGCATTCGAGGAAGTATGTAGCAGAAAGAATAAGGAGCTTCTGGGATTAAAGTAACCACGATCGATTGATATGTGTATGCTTGGAAAAGGAATAAGCATCTACCAAAACCGCTTTGCAGAGTAGAGAAGAAGACTGCATATTTTATCATTAACTTGAGTCGATGTCTCTTGCTCTCTGTCGTCGTTGCACTGTTTGTGTGACGACCATCTACGAATAGAGCGCTGGAAATTCATGATGGCGATGAACTGGTGATGTAGATAATGAGCGATAAAGAACGAAAGATGGAACTCCTACACCAGTAAATGGTGAGTTTATTTATATGTGAGAAATTAAATAATGTTTTTCATAATTAACGTGACCAATATAAAAAAATAGAAGTGCAGGTTGCCCATAGGCTTATGCTCTCAGACGATCACCATCAAGGAATGCAAAACATTGGTTAAAAAATGTACCCGTGTCGCCACCTTGAATTGGCACCTGGAGTAGCCACCTACCGCCGCTTCTTCACTGCATGTCAAGCAGTAATGTTTCGCAAAGTGCACTAGCTTTGTTAACAATAAGAAACAGCTAAAGTTGTGAGAGTCTCTCTATGATGAGTCAGAAGTCCTTATAGTAATTAGAATGCGATGTTACAGAAATAACTTTAATAATGTGTTTTCGAGACATTCTGAATAGGCGATAAAGACCCAAAATCTTCCACATGTTTATAGTCGGAAAGTTCATTAATTATGATGAATTAAGTATTTTAGATCAAAGATAAAGGAATTTGTTGAGAGTTCTGAACGCATAACTTTCCATAAGATGGCTCAACGAATAACAATCCATTAATCTGCAGTTTCTTGAGACACTGAAGCAATTAAGCGAGTGCAAAATTTAGCTGAGAGGTTTCTCGTGAATTGCCACGGAGCCTCTTACAGAATATTTAGCTCAATACTCTACATTATAATTCGACTGCGTAGTATCATAGCAATTGTGATAAAAGTAAATATGTAGCATGGGCTCAAACTCCTTGAGACTCCTTGAGTGAAAATTTAATATAAAATCATGTAACTTGCTATACTGGAATACAGTTTGTACTAAATTTCTTCTTTTAATTAAATGTTTTGTTTAATTAAATGAAGAATTTAGTTCCAGATTTAGCTCATATATGGCGTTATTCTTTAAAAACAGCAAGAACATTCACATAAACTCAAAACAAGTCGTTAAAGAGCAGTCCACTACCGCATTTGTACTGTGACAGCGTGGTCACCCCCACAAAACTTTCAAGAAAATGCAGTTCTTTCAGCTAGCCTTGGGCCAGTATTCCAGTAGGGGATGAGAACCTCTTTTGGCTGACTTTCCCACGACCTACAGGTGCACAGGTGCGTCGGCGTGTCTTTGATGGTGGAGCTACCTTGGCTGACGATTCTCGAGGCGAGCCGGTGCCCGGCAGATGGACTAGAGGTTTCAGAGAGATAGGTTGGTCTCTCCACCCAGTCGCTCACCAAGTGAACAATATTCATGTATCTTTTTTTCGTTTGGACTCCTCCACGATTCTAGCCTGTAATTAGAGGGCTATGACACGATGCTGAAGAGCTGAAACTATATGTATCGGATATGCTTCTTCTTAATTTAAATAAATTGTTATTGTTTTCATTACGCCTTGTGTTACGCTACCAACAGAACTGCTAGTGCCGCTCCTAGCAGTATACACGACATGACAGCTATAATATGATTAATTAAATGGTGGCAGCGGTGGGATATTAGAGTTGTAAAGAAAAACTCTAGCCCATGTTGAAATATCGAGTTGAACATTTCTGAAGTGCCTGCGTTCCAGTGTTGTTCGAAGGAGGTTCCCCAGTGTTCGAGTCCTGTGTCCTAAAGCTAGTGGTCTGACCTGTAGAAGGAAATCCAGCGAGTGTTTACAGACGTCTGCGATTCCCCTTCAGCGTACCGACTTCAGTGGAGCAAAGAGACGACAGAAATCGGACGGGTATAATTATACGACGAGCCCCTGCGTTGATGTCAGCGAAGGCTTCTTCAAATGAGTAAGTCCCTTTTTGTATTGTTAAGTGTCATTATATCGGAGAGTATTTTATGTTTTGGCATCTTAGCAGTGAGGTTATAGGGTTGTAATATATTGTGATAAATATATACGTGTGTAGGAACGGTTGCAGAAATTTAAGTTATTTTAAGTTCAACTCTGAGTATAGAAAATTGTAAACTGTTTGTGTACTTAATTATTGTTATTTCGACAGTGTGTAGTCAATGTAACGAGGTAATTTTTTATGTAATGAGATTTTGCATAAAATATGAAAAATTATTCACATAACCAGGAATATTTTTATTAGTTTAAAGGTTTTTATTAATAATTTTTAGTGTATTTATGTGCACCAGAGAATTAGAGTTTATAAAATTCTAAGTAAATTTAAGTTAATGTGAGATTGGTGTTATCTAGGCAGTCTTATGTTTACTACTTGCTCGAGTAGAAAGGGAAGTTTCAATAATTAATTAATTGTGTTTAAATTCTGTATTTCGAAAATTTACTGGTTAGATATTGGTGACAGGTTTTTTCTTAATTGTCTTGGTAAATAATGGCGTTCGTAAAGAAATTAAACAAAACTGTCAAAAATACGCTGCTATTGTTAGCAGAGGAGTTTGATACTAGTGTGACGGCTAGAAACAAAGTAAGAGAGATAATACAGGCTATCATTAGCGCCTCTGATTATGATGAGGAAACCGCGAAGGATTTTCTAGAACGAATAGAAAAAGAGCTCGAAACCGAGAGATTAGAAAAAGAAAAGGAAGTTCTAGAAAAGGATAAGGAAAGGCAACACGAGTTAGAAAAACTCAAATTACAAGTTGCGGTCGAAACCGGCAGTGTAGCAGCTTCTACAATTTCTGATCATGAATTGGTTCCACGCAGGTCAAATCTGAAAGACCTGGTGCCGAAATTCGATCCTAAACAAATTGATATCTCTTTATTTATGATGATTTTTGAAAGACAGGCAAGTAGGGAAAAGTTGGAGGAAGATAATTGGGTGTCCCAGTTAATTCCGCTTTTACCCCCAGATATTGCGGAAATAATTGTGAAAGAACCCCAGGAAAAAGCAGATGATTTTCAGCACATTAAGAAAGTGCTATTCAAACGGTTTAAACTCAGTGCTAGAGCATTAAGGAACAAGTTCGAATGTCATGACCGAAAACCGAACGCGCCGTGGTCAGATTTAGTTTATGAGCTTAGGGGATATTTAGAGAATTGGCTAGAAACGTTAGAGATAAGAGATTTTGAGACTTTAAAAGAATTGATGCTCACGGAGCAGATAAAGAAACGCATCCCAGGAAATATTCGCGAACATTATGTAGATGTATGGGACGAAATCAACGACGCCGCGATTTTAGCAGAAAAATGCGATAAATTTGAGGCGGTTCGAAGAGACCAAAGGAAAGTAGAACCCCGAAATTTTGGTAGGAATTCATTCAGAACGCATGATAAATTCAACCAGAATCAAAGTAAATTTAATAGGGAGTCAAAGCCGGAAAGAAAAGAGAAATTTGTCTCGAAAGAGTCTGACGCGAAAAAAAATGAAAATTTCGATAGACCAAGGAATGTGGTATGTTATTTATGTAAAAAAACGGGACATATCAGACCCTTCTGTCCAGAAAACCCGGACAGGCAGAAATACCCTGTACATAATTTAAATGCGAAAAATATTTTAGGAGAGGGTTTCGAACCATATATTAGTAAAGCTCTCATTAATGGTGAACAAAGGGAATATCTCAGAGATAGCGGGACATGTATAGATTTGTGTGAAAGTGACATGATTTCTCCGGAAGATTTGTTGCCGGACCATGTCTGGATTAAGCAACCTTTGGACGCCACATGTAAATGTTTGCCCTTAGCTAGGGTAATAATCGAAGGCGAATTTGGGAGAATTGAAACAAAAGCGGCTGTAAAACCAGCGGAGTTAAGCCAGGGTTTGTATTTGATGGGTAATCGTACCGCCCAACTGATTGAGGAACAGAAGAGCAAGGTAAACTCGGTGAATGCTGTTATTACGCGTAGTATGGCGCGAGAAAGTGAGGAAAATCAAGGGATGAATAATAGACAGAAATCGCCTGAACAAAATGAATTTCAACTCTTAGAGGGCGAAAGTTGTAATCCCAATTCTTCGGAAGCAGCAGGAATAGATAACGGGGAAGTTCTAACAATAGGAGAGGGGGACGCGCTAATCCCTTCGCTTGAGAAGTCGGAAAAATCGCCCCTTGCTAGCATTACGAAAGAGGATTTCTTGGTGGCACAAAAGGAGTGCTCTGCGCTTAAAGAGTTGTGGAAAAAAGCTGAGAATGAAAGGGAAACAGAATTTGAAATACGAAACGACAGGTTGGTAAGAATTTCGGTATCGAAAAGAGGCGACGAAAAAATACAGCTATGTGTACCCACAGTGTTTAAGGGAGATATATTATATCTATGCCACTCTTCGATATCCGGTCATTTAGGGGTGACAAAAACTAAAGACAGAATACTTGCTCATTTTTTCTGGCCTAATTGCTACAAAGATATAGAAGATTATGTTAGATCGTGTGATCCGTGTCAAAAAGTGGGAACAAATCGGGACAAAAAGAAAGCGCCGATGAAGTTGGTCCCTATAATTTCTGAACCGTTCAGACGTTTGTCAGTCGATACAATCGGACCTTTAGTTGTTAGTGAAAATAATAACAAATATGCTCTAACATGTGTGTGTGTATCGTCGAAATTTTGCGACGCTATTCCAATGAAAGATGTAACTTCAAAATCTGTGGTGCACGCGCTACTTCAGATTTTTTCTAAGACGGGCTTCCCTCGGGAAATTCAGTGTGACCTAGGTACTTCGTTTACGAGCGAATTAACGACATCGTTTTTCAATAAGTATGACATACGTGTCAGTAATTCCTCAATCTGTCATCCACAGTCTCAGTGTGTGGAGAGAATGCACTCCACCTTAAAAAAGGTCATTAAAGTATTGTGTTTAGAGTCTGGAAGTGACTGGGAGAATGTTTTGCCAATGGCACTTTTTGCCCTGCGTACAGTCACGCATGAAAGCACGGGTTTTAGTCCAGCTGAAATCATATACGGGAAAAATCTTAGGATGCCGCATACGATCGTTTACGAAAATTGGATGAACGAGGAGGAAGTTAGTCAAAATGTTGTGGACTACATCTTAGAGTTGAATAGTAGACTAAAATTGTGCCAGGATTTAGCTGTAGAACGAATGACGGAATGCCGAGAGAAGAGAAAACTATGGTATGATAGGAATGCTGTTTCGCGCAAATTCAAAGTCGGAGATCTTGTGTTGGTGCTAGCTACGGCGAAGCCTCACAAAATGGCAGTGAATTGGATAGGTCCAGGTGTGGTTACAAGCGTAATTTCCGAAACAAATTACACGGTTGATATTCCCGAAAAGAGAAATAAAAATACTATTTATCATGTAAATTTAATGAAGCCTTATCATAAGAGACCGGAATACGTAAATTTAATATTAGAGGACGATAGTGAAGAAATCGAGGAAACGGCGGAGATTCCTTATCCCTTACCCGATCCGACTCAGTTCGACTTCTCCGAATTAGTACGGGAAAGCAATTTGGACGAAAAAATATCAACTGAGCAAATCGGTGCTTTACAAAATTTATTGGGTAAACATCGCAAGGTGTTTTCAGCGGATCCCGGAATGACGCCCTTAGTAGAAATGGATATAAAATTAACTGATGAAAAACCAATTAGAGTCAAGCCGTACCGTATGTCGCCTAGGCAAACGGAAATTCTAAGGAATGAAATAAAACGCCTGTTAGAACTAGGAGTAATAGAGATGGGACAAAGTGACTTTTCCGCCCCGATGATTCTCGTGGAATGCCCGGGAAAAGATCCTAGACCGTGCATTGATTATAGGGCCTTGAATGCAAAAACAGAAATTGAATTTTTCCCGTTACCAAACATTGAGGAGGTTGTCGAAAGGGTAAGTGCTGCATCGTTCATCTCAGTGATGGATTTAACGAAGGGGTATTTCCAAATACCGCTCTCAGAAAGAGCTCAAAGGTATGCGGCCTTTGTTACTCCCTTTGGCACCTATATTCCGAAAAGAATGATGTTCGGGTTGGTCAATGCGCCATTTTACTTTTGCAAATTAATTAGTATTGTGCTAGGGGGGTTAGAATGTTTTGCTGTGCCGTATATAGACGACATTGCAATTTTTTCTAACGACTGGGAACAGCATATGAAACATCTCGATGCTGTGCTAGATAGATTAAATGAGGCGGGTCTGAAAGTTAAGCCCACAAAATGTAAGTTCGCACAGAACCACGTTCGATTTCTAGGTCATGAGGTGGGGTCCGGGAAACGGTCCCCGAGTCAGGCAAAAATTCAAGCAATCCAGGATTTTCCGACTCCAAAAACGAAAACCCAGGTACGGGCGTTCCTCGGATTGTGCGGCTATTACCAAAGGTACATAAACCAGTATGCGGTTCTGGCAGCGCCCTTAACTGATGCTTTGAAAGGAAAAATAAAACGGGAAAATATAGAATGGAGTGACGAATGCGAGAGAGCATTTCAGGCCTTGAAAGCGGAACTTACAAAAAGTCCTGTCTTATTCGCCCCAGACTTCTCTCGAGAGTTCCTAGTACAGACGGACGCGAGTTTGATAGGTGCAGGAATTGTTCTTGCCCAAGTATTTGAGGGAGAAGAACATCCGATAGTGTACCTAAGCAAAAAGTTCTCTAAGGCGGAACGAAACTACAGCACTATCGAGCGAGAGTTAGCTGCTATAATTTATGGTGTAAAAAAATTGAACCATTACTTGGATGGACAACACTTTGTGTTACAAACTGACCATAACCCGTTAGTCTATCTGAATAAAATGGTAGGAACAAATTCCCGACTAACTAGGTGGGCACTGTGTTTGCAGCAGTACAAATTTGAAATTGTACATAAGCCTGGGAGGAAGCATACAAACGCAGATGCTCTTAGCCGTTCTAATCAGGGCAGCCAATGAAGCTTGTATCATCTCTATCTTCATGATTGTATATATTGTTTTTTAAAATTGTTTTGCATATGTTTATTTTTTTTAATAATTCATTAAGTGTTTAGAATTACGTGTTTCTTTTATATTATTATTTGATTTATGCATAAAAAAATAGCGGTAGGAGGCAAAAGCCTCAACGTTGCTAAAACGCAATTTGTGTAGCTTGGAAAAAATGGGGGAGGGTAAACTCTCTGATATTGTGATGCTTGATAATGTAATTGGGGATTGTACTTCAATCTTCCCTAATTCGTCTCAAGTTTTGACTTAATTTTTGCTCCCAGTGAAAGCAAAAATTTCTTCGGAGGGGGAAGGAGCTGTGACAGCGTGGTCACCCCCACAAAACTTTCAAGAAAATGCAGTTCTTTCAGCTAGCCTTGGGCCAGTATTCCAGTAGGGGATGAGAACCTCTTTTGGCTGACTTTCCCACGACCTACAGGTGCACAGGTGCGTCGGCGTGTCTTTGATGGTGGAGCTACCTTGGCTGACGATTCTCGAGGCGAGCCGGTGCCCGGCAGATGGACTAGAGGTTTCAGAGAGATAGGTTGGTCTCTCCACCCAGTCGCTCACCAAGTGAACAATATTCATGTATCTTTTTTTCGTTTGGACTCCTCCACGATTCTAGCCTGTAATTAGAGGGCTATGACACGATGCTGAAGAGCTGAAACTATATGTATCGGATATGCTTCTTCTTAATTTAAATAAATTGTTATTGTTTTCATTACGCCTTGTGTTACGCTACCAACAGAACTGCTAGTGCCGCTCCTAGCAGTATACACGACATGACAGTACCCACTTTCATGCTCGAACCAATCGGTATCAAATTCAAACGAAGCGTTGTCTTTCATTGTAGAAGAGACAGAATAATTTGCGCTATTTGCCTTTTCAATACTTAAATGCAAGCCTCGGTGGAAGCTAATGTATTGTCTTTCGCATAGCCCCGCAAGAAAATATTCAAATAATTTAAGTCTGGGGATCCAAGAAGCCATAGCAATGAGCTATCTCTTCCAATCCATTGTCCTTTCATTTTATACTTACTCAAAATTTCCTTTGAATAGTAATCATTGATTTGGTTTCATGAGACCAAATAAAACAATGGGAAAATTAAACTGAAAACTTCTGTGGCGTAACAGACTTCTTTTATGTGGTAAAGGAATAATTAGCATTATCTCCGGGTAAAAAATTTATAGTTTTTTTGTCAGTGTGTTGGTCTACGGGGGAAGGGTTGAACCCCCGGCAATACTCCCGTCACTAGAGAATTGCTAGAGATGCATAGCCAAATAAAACACGGTGACAAACAGAGCGTAGTCGGTAGTCAGTATCTGGTAGCTATAGTCAGTATTTGGATGTGATTTATTTACTTTCTGAAACAAAACTTTCCGTCTTTAGAAGCATCTTAGTGAAATCCACTCTTGTATGTCAAACATTTAATATTTAATATTTAGCATTTAATATTTCATTTATAAATGTGTCAAGGAATGCTGGCTCACGCTGTATAACGGGATGCATTCCGATATTCTTTATTGTGTGGTGAAAGCTGATTTATAGTAGAGTAGGGACTGAAAGATGCGACAGTGTGTATTGACTTCTGCTGAAAAAGGCTGAAAATTTTTTTTGACCAAAACGATCTTCCAGACTGATAAGTACCTTTTTACGTGTGTTATTTGTAGTCACACGTACCTGATAATAATCTGTCAGATAACGTGTGTAGATTTGTGTCAATTGTGTCAGATTGTAGCGGCCATAACACCGAGTCCCTCATATGTAATCCAGTATCCAATTTAATATTTCTAATAGTTTTTCCTCACACCGGATGTGACGTCATGTTTTGTTTTTCCTATTTTTCTAGAAAACTATGGATCGTGCAGGTACAGTTCTTTGAGCATTTTTTATGTACTCCCATCGAGGAATCTACCTCTGCAGAGTTCGGGCGGTATTAATGGGACACCCAGTACATCTATAATTTGTTGTTTAATTTTATAAAGTGCCCCAAACAGTTCTCGGACACACTATACTTGAGTTTTCTTAAATACATTTCTTCATTATTCATTGAACAGAATCCAACTTCAGGCACACCAAAAAAAAAAAAAAAAAAAGATTTCAAATCAAACTGTCTTCAATATTTTGAATCTGGAGCATTTTACTTCTGCTATAGTCCACTTTCCTCTGGAAAAGATGGCCCCGAAAGAATGCAGACTTTATTTGCATGCAAATTCGCGCTAACTCTGAAACACATTCGAGGCGCGATCCTTTTCTCTCCTCCAGCCAGTGTTAAGGTTGAAGAGGGGCAACCAAGAATTGCGTGGAAGAAAATATGGAGAAAGTTTTCCACACCAATTAAAAGGAATTGAGTGGATGATGGTGGTGAATAATGGCTCGGTTACCTCGCAGACAGGATCAGACTCTAAATCTGTTTTTAGCACACGTATATTAAATGTTTCAAAGTGCATTTAATTTAAAGCTCCGCATTTTCGGTCATCTTCTTTCCTCTTCTAGCTCTTTGTCGGCTATTTTTAACCCTTTGAAGCGCAAGCATTTTGACATCAATATAGAAGACAAACTGGATAGATGAAACTGTCCCACGCTGAAAAAGTTCAGCCATTGTCATAGACCCATTTAACTCTTTAACGCGCAGTGTTGTAGTCAGTGGCAGATTAATGCAAGTTTGTCGGGGGGGGCGGTTAGTTAGAATATTGACATATACGTCCATTTTACGAAAGTAAAATAGGATCTTTCACATTAATTTCTTTTGTCTCGGGGGGGGGGCGGTCGCCCCCTCCGCCCCCCCTTTAATCCGCCCTTGGTTGTAGTTGCTTTGAGTGAATAAATAAAATGAACATCAGTCTTGTACTGTATCGTGCTTTACGTTATAAACTCGAATATAAGGTGAAAAATTTTGATCGAAAGCTATTCTTTTGAAATGGGCAGTCGGCTTATACGCGGGGCAGATTTATAGAGAAAATTTTTAACTACCAACAACGTGGCAGTCGATCGAATTGGCCATCCGGCGACACAGCTGGCTGTGCGGTCGCTCAGTTTTGATTTTATTTGCAAGCAAATCTGCCAAGTCTGGAATGAATCCGAGACGAATGCTTTTCTCTGCTCTGTCTCGGCCTGAGTGTAAGGAGAAAGTGGATGTCAAGGAAATGCATGGATGGAAAGATGGGAAACTTTCCTCGGCAATTAATAGGAAATGAGTAAATGATGATGATGCTGATAAATAAACTCCTATAAATTATTCCGTAGAACAGAATTAAAAGATAAATTGGTTTTCAGCTGCGTAAAATAAACGTTCCGGTGTTTGTATATAATTTTAAGTTCTGTATTTTCATTTCTTTTTCTCCTTTTTCCTATAGAAATTGTTTTAAAATAATTCACTGATTATTTATGGAATAGATATATGTGTAGTAATTTAAAATTTAATCTGTAAATTTGTACAAACAGGAGGAAGAGAGAAATATTATGTGCTTTTAAACGTTAAGAGAATAAACGCATAGTTGTCTTCAATCTACAGTAATTTCATGCATTCAACACTAATAAGCACATTAAATGTTTTTTAAATTATTTTTTTATATATTTTCAGGCTGCAAGACGCATCTCAATACGTAAATACATCAGACTCACCATTTTGCTACATTTTTTAATCATAGCTTTTTATTTTTTTCTCACTTCTTCATTTTACCGAAAATTTTAACAATTATTTTTAGTACGTATGTATTGATACTTACGAGTGAATTTTAGAGATGCATTTCTGAATGTGCAATATGCATTATAATACTCTGTCTCTTTATCATTTTCTTTTAATCATCACAACTTTTAACTAGAATAAAGAAATTTATTTTTTACTAACTTGAATAGATATTTTAATATTTATATTTTACAATATTAGGCAGTTTTTTTTGCAGAAGTTTGCAGAAGAGTATTTTATTATTATTATTATTATTATTTGTACTTTTATGATATTCTACAAGATTATTATTATTATTGTTGTTGTTGTTGTTGTACATGACGAATTTATTGGGAGCCATTCATTTCAGAACATACACATGTACACACATCGCGGCCTTCATCTCAAAATATCCTCAAATATCTTGAATCGCCATTTTTTTTTACTATAATTCATTCTCCATTTACTTCTTCACTTCAGTAAAAATGTTATAAATTATTTTTAGTGCGTGCGTTTTGATATCTACGTAAGGATTTTAAGCAAATGTATTTCATAATTTGCAATTTTGCATTATAAAATTATGTTTCTTTATCATCTTATTTTTTTAAAAATCATTCGAATTCTTAACTGATATAAGAATAATTATTTTTCGTTGACTTTAGTAAATATTTTGATTTGTACTTTTGATATCTTTACTTTATGATATAGTCTTTCACGGTAGTTTGCAATGCAGTGTTTTTTTTTAATATGTTCTTTTAGTACTTTTATAATATTTTACAGTCCCTCAGCGATAAACTCCGTTCCCGTAAGAACATGGAAAGTGAAGCAGCACAGGCTTGTCCAGCGCTAAGGAGGGTGAAAACCTCTCTCGGTTGGATTGCTGTGGAACCGGGAACGCTATAGATGGCTGGCGCACGTAAAATCTGTCGTGGTTCCAACGTCATCCATGTTCAAACGATACCTCTCGTGGTGCCAATTCAGGTGCTAGGTCTTTCATCTGGAATTGGTTCAAACTTAGGAGACCACTCATAGGGAGCAACGTTGGTCTGCCTAATAAGCGGTCAAGCCTATAATAGGCCGCTACCCCGCCACTAGATAAATAATAATAATATTTTACAAGCTTATTTTTTCAAACCTATATGAAGATATTTATTGGGCGTCATTCATCTCTGAACACACACACACACACACACACACATCGAGGCGTTCATCTCAAATATTTTGAATCGCAAATATTTTATTTCTACAATAATTTATTCTCCACTTACTTCCAAGAATAGTTGGCGACCAAAGAATGCAGACTTTATTTGCATGCAAATTCGCAAACTCTGGAACACATTCGAGGCGATGCTTTTCTCTGCTCCATCTCAGCGGCGGTGTACGGCGGTGGGGGGGGGGGGGGAAGGAGGGTAGGTTGGGAGGGGAAGGGGGGGTTGACAACCAAAGAGTGCATGGAAGAAAAGATGGGAAAACTTTCCCTAGCAATTAATAGGAATTGAGTAGATGATGGTGGTGAATAATGCTTCAGTTGCTTCGCAGAGTAGGATTAGATGATAAATCTGTTTTTAGCAGCGTATATTAAATGTTTCGGTGAGTATTTAATTTAACGGTTCGCCTTACCTTTTCTTTCTTTTTTTCCATTTGCCTTTTTCTTTATAACTAGGATTTTAAAAGTGTTTGCAGTTATTCTGCTTATAGAGAGTAGTGGAGTTCGATGTAAATAATCGTATCGGTTTTCCCTTGCAAGATGCATAAAAGCCCACTTCCTCTGACTCAGATCTATTGAAGCAAAAAGTACCATTTATGTAATATATATAGAGCGGAGAAAAGAAATTGGCACAGTTATAATATTTGCCACCAATGACGACTTTTCATTCACTGATGATTTTTTGGTAATTTACGCATGCGCACTGTATAAAATGCTTTCCTGTTATGGTTACCATTAAAATAGTTCTCCTTATATTATTATACATAATACATTGCAGATTGACGCATTTAGCACCACGAAATCTAGCCGACTCATCTCGTCGTGGCGGTAAATATCCAAGTTGTGCTATGAAATCGATCAACAGAAGATGCATGCGTTTCAGTGAAATTTGGATCTTTATTTGCACCATTTAGCAAACAAAGTATGTATGGCACTATTTCTAGTCTAATGTACACGCGAGCATTATCTACATTAAGAATGGTAGGTCATCATGAAGTGTAATTCAAGGAGACATGTCTCGTTTTCACTTTACATTCCAAACAATTTCTCATTTTGGGTGCTCACATTGGATTTATGCCTGGATCCACATTGCTAAAACTATCTTCCAGTTTCAACACTACCCTAAAGTAGTTCACGTACGTGTGTTACCAATCGCTACTGGACATTTTAGGAGAAACTAATTACATGAGTCATAGTGAACATAATCAATAATATTTCGGAAGAAATTCTGTAAAAATTGTCTGACACTAAATTATCTCTATGTGTATCAACCACTTGCATTCAGTAGTTCTTTGCCAATAAGCCTCGCTTTAAAAAAATCGAACTAATGACTGAAGGACTATCATCGGAGTAGAAAGAAGGATTTTCGAGCTGAAACATCAGAGCTCTTAACAACACAGACGGACAATGTAATCTAATTTTACATGTTTAACTCTCACTTTTTAAAAATTAATAATTGGAGCTTTCTTTTAACGTAGTCTTTTTCCTACCTTATTTTGATTATTGTTTCAATATACGTTGTCTAGTTATCTCTAATGAATAAAGAATTAAAGCTTGTTACCAACTTTCTGGGACACTTTGTATATCCCATAGTTTATAAATTGAAAGTTAAGCTAATTAGAACATCCCAACCGCCTCATGACTTTTTTATTTGACTGAAATAAAAATTTAATTTAGCTGGTCTTCCTCTGTGTAGAAAGACCAACACACGTAATCTGTCGTAATGAATCTACTGCAGTAAACAAACATATATCTTATTTGAAAGTTTTTTTTTTATATTGTTAAGAGAAAGAACTCAACGACAGAGATATTTATGAAGCAATGAAATGTTTACATAATAAAAGAAAGGTGTCAAAATGGAAGTCAAATTTTTAATCTAAAAAGCATAAATAGCAACTAAACACTGATACACTGCCTTGTGAAAATTCTAAAAGATATCTTTAATTTATGAATGTTTTTGCTTAAGATGATGCAAAGTAGTGCGAGTATAATAGCTTTTTAAGATTAAAACCTTATTTTTCACTAAATGTTTTGAATAACATGTTTACAACCATTTTTATCATGAATTCACATTGTTAGCTTTATCTGGCTATTACTACGTCAGTTTCAGTTTAACGGTATTTCATATCGTCTGATTGACGATAAATATAATGTTGTATTCCATGTTTTTAAAGACTGATTCAACAGTAGTTTCATAATTGTAATTTTCGACTTAAAGATTAAAAACACACCAAGTGACTACAGCAAAAATCTCCAGTAACAACACGAAATTCGAACTGAAAACGCGCGGATATAAAATTATAGATAATAGCTTATACTGGAGAATTTGATCAAGTGCTGTTTACCGACAAAAATCGTCTCACGTGATCATCTTGACCACAGATTATGCTCTAGAGTGCTTTTCTAAACGTCATTCAATTCCCTCACAGCCTGTTACATAAACTGAACTTAAAGCTACAAATTTATGTTACGGTGCTCAAGAGAAATATATATCTGTGAACTAACATTTCAGTTATGCACGTAGAAATTTAAAATACGCATCTGTATTTCTTGAAAAAATAATATACAATCCAGTATTCATGTTTTTCTTTATCTATTTATTTATTTTCTTAAAAATTTCGCTTAGTGTTTTAATTTGTTAAACAACCTTTTCTACAAAAGTATTTATAAGAAAAATTTTTTTAATACTTTAAGGCTACATATGCGATTTCAATTACCAAATAATTTTTCAACAATCGAAAATTAAACGGAATATTATAACTAGAAGTTATTCATTAATTTTTGTGGATCAAATTATGGCTTATTCATTTACTTTTTACTGAATTCCATTTTAGCTTTTTTTTAAATAACAATAGAAATAGAAAAATTCTTCTATTTTTGTGAAGCCACAATAGTTGTTGAATACCTATTGCTATAATCTGAAAGAAAAAGTTATACCAAATATTATTAAACACTGGAGAACGTCCTTAATCATTTTAGATGCTTTAGAGTAGCCGTTTCTAAAAAATTAAATCGCAAAAATAGAAAAAAGAGTTAAATGCGAAGTTTAATGAAACACTTCTTGTGCAGTATAATCTTAAATTTTTGAAACTAGAGTCATAAAGTTTACTAATATTCATATTTTTTGCAGACTCGACATGATTATAAATAATAAAGCACATATCAATTTAAAATCCAGTTTCAGGGAATGAATAACCGGAGCATACAATCGGGTATACCACGATAAATGCAAAATTCTTCGAAAATAATATTTTTTTATTTAAATGCTCGAAAACAATACATACTACGCAGTTCATAAAATTGAAATTGAACTTTTTTCAGTATGTAATTAAACTTAAAAAAGTAATTAAATTTTTATTCTCCCCAGCAAGTCAAAACTGCCCTTATTTCCTGCCTATAATCCGCATCCTCGTATAATCTGCATTCAATTTTTTTGGCCTTGGAAAAAATTACATATAATCCGCGGCACCGTATTATTTGCAGATTATGCGTAGCAGGCTACCAATATTTTTCAATTTTTAAGCAGTAATTTTAATTCAAATGGATATCGGTATAAAATACGGCTCATGCAACATGGAGGAGACATAAACTGAAATAATTTTTTTAAGGTTTAGAATGTATATTAATAGCACAAAAATTAAACCTATATTTCTAGAAAAGTAACGATTTAAACAACTGCAGTCTTTATTTCTTTAAAAGTGGTAAATACCTTTACTTTTAAATAAATCAGGTAAAAAGTCTAAAATAAAAGCGCGTTTTTTAGCTACATTCAAGACAAGGCGTTAATTATCATAAAGTACAATGCATAGTCATATTTATACCATGCTTGAGTATTTATTGACTAAAGAGCTGAAAATTCCATTATTTCCGTAATCTATCAGAAATACGACAAAAATTTCAATCAGTTTGGAGTTATTGTTAACTGGCAAATGAAGACAAATACTTCTTAACCAGTCTTGCAATGTAAATCAGATTTCAGATTTATCTTTAAATTGTGTTACACAATTGTCCGTATTTTGCATCTCCATTACAATAACAGTGTTCACTTTTCTAGAACGATTAATACTAAGAATCCCGATTCTAAGTTTGTAGAAATTTCACTGACGTCAATTTTTTGTTCAAACGGTGCCGATAAAAGAGAACAACTACTTTTATGATATGATCAAATTAATGTCAACTGTCCCAACAACACAAACCACTTGTGATTAGTATTTTTGTTGAAGTTATATGTAAAATATTAGGCGTACCGAAAAGTAATATACTTTTTTTCGCATGTCACCATTTCGCCAAGCAGAAACTACTGAAGCTACACTCTTAAAAATATAGTTCAACGTTTCACCGAAATTCCGGTGCCAAAATAGCTGCAACCGGTATTTTGAGAAATGTAGTGCTAAGATTCACTATTTTAGCGGTGTTTCCTTAAGTACTATTATATAGCAAAATTAATACACACTACTAGAAGAAAAGGGGGGGGGGAGTTCTACTCAGGACTCGAACTCACGATTGGTTCAAACGATCGCGCGTTGACAACTAAGCCACGACTGAAGAATTTTTTTTGCAAAAACAAATTATATATCTAGCAGTGTTTTATCTCAATTTCCGATAAAAAAAAAAAATTCTTGTTAAAAATAGAATATTGAGCTCTGTTATTTTACACGTTATTTTTGAAAAGTAATAGTAACTCAAAAAACATTGATGAGTTATGCGCTATAATCAGTTTCTGTTCTCTTTTAAATGAATGTAGATAGCCATTGCTGTTAAACGTGTTTATTCGATGACAAATGTGGTAGATCTTTTACACAGCGTATATTTTTAAACAAAGGTTCTTTCTTTTATTTTTTTCGGTACCTACGTATTATCTCAGCGGTCGTTTACGCCAAACGATTTTTCCGTCAAATGTGCTGGCAAACTGTTGCCAAACGTATTTCTAACCATGAATTATTTCATTTGTCCGGCATTTATCCTGGCGAAAACTTGCTCGTATTGATGGACCGCCGGGATAATACGAAAGTACCGATTTTTCTTTTCGAAGAATTCATGTGGCAGTTTCTTCTTATTTTTTTGTAATCGGCGCTAACCTCCTCACACGAGCTAACGGCGGCCATGTTAGTTCATGGGAAAACTCTGTTTTTCACGGTTGAACCGAAATCTGAATTCAATCGGTACTTGGCTTTTATAAGACATTTTCGGGTGAACCATCAATACGGTTCAACGTATATGACATTGTTTGTAACTCTCTGATTTCACCAGTTATTTGGTGAAACGTTGAACTTATATTTATAACAGTAATAATAATACGAAATTTAGTGAATATCCCAGACAGCACATAAGCTTAAATCAAGCTTGACATTTCTTGAATTTGACGTATTAATACAAGCTTGACAGTTCAACTCATTTTAAGCTGGCAGCAAGCTTGCAGGAGTCAAGTTGAATTGTCAAGCTGGAATACAGCTTGATTTTTCCTTTCGAAAGCGAGCGTTGATGGCGCCATCTGTGAAAGAGAATGGACATTAATTGTCTAGCGTTTCTCAAATTTGCTCAATAAAGAAAAGTTCGTAAAAGTTGTGTTTTATTTTATTATCCCACAAAAACCTGGACATTAGAACACGCAAGGGGAAGGAATGAATGGGATAAGCCCCACTGAAGTGTAACACGAGGGGAGTTTTAGTTTTATTTACATCTAATTAGCATTAGTAATTCCATTAACTAATTAATTAGCCCTAAAAATAAATTTTAATATAATTAACACAATTTAGTTAGTTAATATACTTCACTTTATGGGTGGTAGAATGAGGCGTAATCCGGCCTCCACAAAATAATTAATCAGTCATAAATGTACTTGACCATAGAATTAAAAAAAAAAAAGATTCTATATTTCCAAATATGGAAATTCTTCAAAATAAAATACAATTATACTACGAAATTGATTTCAAAATCAGTCGTTTGTCTCGATTGCGATATTGAAAGTTTTAAAACGTGTCCTGCTTTTAAGTTTATATTATGCTTATTTCCCTATTAGTAGAGTCTATAAATCACACATAACATTATTTAAATTTTGATTCATCCCATGGAAAAATAAAAGAAACTTATCAGCATCACCCATACTTATCGATCTGGCCAGAAAACGGCGTGACAACAGTCACTTCAAACTTTAGTCATAGCTGCCCGAGGCATAATGGCGGAACGGTTAGCACGCGGGCCTCCAAGCCCATAGTTCCCGGGATCGAACCCAGCCGCCGACGTTTGATGGAAACAGATTAAAATAACTTAAAATTTCAGCATAGAGGGGAAAAATAAAGTATGTGGGAGCGCGTTCGCCAGCGGGCGCCCCGTGTATTTAGAAAATTTTTAAGCTTGAAATTAAGCTTGCTATGTCAAGCTTAATGCAAGCTGGGCAAGTGTAAACTAGAACACTTGATTCAAGCTTGCATTAAGCTTACACGCTTGAAATTTTCAAGCTTAATTCAAGTTTATTGACTTGATAAATCAAGCTTGATGCAAGTTTGCTGTGCTGTCCGGGATGTGAGTTTCCTACCCTAGGTGCGAGATTGGAGAGCATTTTTTAAAACACCTAACTTATATGAGATAGAGGGTGAAAGCGTTCTTTTTACATATCCTGTGTTACCTCAAAGAAAAAAAGATATATCCATAAAATTCTTGCTTTAAAATGCAACACTCTCGAATGCCTAAAACAAGATTTCATAAAATTCTGAATATAAGGTTCCAAGGGGGGGGGGGGGGTACACGTGAAAAAAAGGGGGGAGGTGACCATTTATCTTGAAAGAAAAACAATCTGTAAAATTCTCGCTTAAAAATTTAACAAATGCGAGTTTATGCTTATGCACAGCTTGTTTGCGATTCAATACTTGTTAAAAATTTATTTGTTTGAATTTCATGTAAAAAAAAAGCACATTAGTTTCCACTACACATAATATACTTCCATGCGTTGTAAAAGAAAAAATTTTAATATTTCTCAATCCTGCTCCCAAGTAATGTGAAATTTTAAAGAACATTTTGCTCGTTCGAATAAACAAGTCTCTTTTAAGCTATTTACTCTATTTTAAACTATTCCCTCTGCTTCAGAAGACGTCGTCATTTATTTTCTTTTAACACGGGAGAAAAAAATAAAGTTTGGAGAAGAAAACAAATTGTCGATATGTCTGCGGGCATATTTTTTCATCAATCCGTTAAAAAAAAAAAAAAAATCTGGAAAGAAAACTGGTAGGAAAAGAAGGTTCCACAATTTAAGCATTGTTTTGGGTGAAAAATATTTTGAGTAATTATGCAAAGAATGTTTTTATTTATTTTTTTTCAATGCGTACTACTTTTTTAACAGTTTGTTTTTTTATATTGCAACAACATAAAGATTTTAACAGGATAATAGTGTTGTGAATAATTTTTTTGAAATATTCTCCAAAAAAATGTTTTTTTAGCTATTTAGTTAAATTTATGTACAAGGTGATTCCGAACTCTTGTTAAGAAAAAATGTAAGTTGTGGTGCATGGTATCCAAGACAGTTCAGAGTCACATAGCAATGTGGGATCGAAAACGGCGTCTTCATGTTAATAATCACTTTGGAATAACTGAAATTTTCGACCGTGGTTCATCAAAAACAAATGGACATTTTACCGAAAGCACAAGCTTAGCCAAAACTGAACATACATAATTAACTATTAAAATACTGATATATATTGGTTACAGAATTGATTATGAAATTTATACAGTGATTATTAACCCTTTGAGGCGCAACCCTTTCCCAATGCTGAAAGAAGGGCAGCCGTTGCCATCGCTCTACTTAACTACCAGCAAGATGGCGGACGATCGAAACGTTCATTGCGTGCCACAAGCTCTTGCTTCTACTTACGCCGAGCGATGGCAACGGCTGCCCTTTTTTCAGCATTGGCAATCTATCCAGCTGTTCTCGCATTCTTCTATTTTTCAGCAGATGTCAGTGCTGTTAAAAGTAATCGTGACATTTTTTTTACAGGAAATAATGTGCTAAAAAGTAAAGGATTGTCGTGGAGCTATGCCACGCGCAACTATTTTTATAGAAATCAAATCTATTCTTCGTGACTGGCAACAGTCAAAACGTCAGAGTTTGGTGTTCCCAGAGCGGGAACACTGCGCGTTCAAGGGTTTAACAGATACATGTAAACGAGTTTATGAGCCCATATTTCTATGTGATTCTGAACTGTTTTGGTTCTCTGAACCATCCTTAAAACGTTCTTTACAAGAGTTTAGAATCACCCTGTATATATGATAACTTTAAATTTTGATAATTACTGTAGTAATAATAATGTTCTATGATAAGTTCTTGTGTAAAATAAAATATCTCTCCTAGCAGGCAGGATAAAACATTTTGTTTTTTCATGTACTTTATAGTATAATTTATATTTATACTTACCAATGGACATATTTGAAATATTTTTAATTTGTGCATGCCAAGAAATTTGAAGCATTTCAAGAAGTAAATTAGAAGAGGATATTAACTTCACTTATTCGTTCAATATTATATCCATACACTTGGAGATTCCATAATAGAATGGCCTACACTTATGACCTTAGCAGTGGTCAACGTCTTGTCAGCAAATGTCATTAGTAAAAAATAAATAAATAAAATGCTTTAGGAGAATTTTCTCAAATGCTGTGATGATTAAAATATTAGTTTAGTCGTGTTTTTAAGAGTTACAAGTTTGTATCCAAATCTTCCTTCATTTTAATAAACATTTTACTTTTCAAATAGAAACGTAAAACAATTTTCAATAATCGGCATGAATGTAATCGGAACTTACTTCGGAATTCTGTAATTTACTCAAAAAACATATTCTATACCTCAAAATTTTTTAAATTATTAATTTTATTGGGTATCAATGAAAATTTGAAACGATCGAAAACGTCAATGATTCTGTAATTTAAATATTTACATCACATGGCATTTTATTAAATTTGAGAGTAAAATCATGAAGAAAATCGCCATGCGGAAAAAAAATAAAAGGCCTCTTCTAATATTTAGCAGTAAAAATTAGACTATTACAAAAGTATCGGCTGTGTTATGAAAAAGAGAGCCAATCTACGAATGGACATCACTGACTCTCTAAAAATTTGATGAAAAATGATGCTAAAAGAGTCAAGAAACACAATTTCGTCGACTTTTCAAGCTTCCATCTACATAAGCTAAAATACTTTGATGCAGAACAACGCCAATTATCGTTAGAAGTGCATTAGTCTGTTTGGACTTTCTCCAGAATTTCATGTTTTACTTAAAGACCATTGTAGATTTCTCTGCTCAGACAAGGTCCATATGTAGTTGGAAACATCCCCAGTGACTTAGGATTGCTTTTTGCCTGAATAGTTAATTGTTAGTTTCCCAGCCTTATTTCTAGAACAAACTGCTTTCATGAGTAATAACAGGTGTTTCTATTATTTTAAATGATTCATTATTTCCAATGCCATTTTGTAATGACCTACGCACTCTATGACAAATCAGAGGCATCATAGTCAGGTTTTGTCGGTGTCTGACTCCAAGTCAGCAGTACCGGCTGCATTCTATAATCAGCCATCTACACGCAACGGACATGCAAATTAAGCCTCTGCGGTTTTTCGTTCTCTCGCTTGAATGACTAGTTGGTAGAGGAAGGGATACGTACGTAAACGAGGTCTAATCTTTTTGGATGATGCAAAAACGGTGAAACCGTCGTTTGAATCTAAGCGGCCTTCTGTTTTGTCTCAGCATGACGAATTCCTGTACGCGTATTTTATTGAAATGTGAATAACATACTGTTGAACTCTTATACCAAATAATGGTTGCTAAATAAATTCTAATAAAACTATAATGAAGCTTCAAAAACAAAACTAAAATTATAGTATTAGTTTAACCTTTAACGATCCATTACACAGCATTTTTTTCCCTTTTCCGATATATAATTTGCATGAATACGTTATGGAAACGATTGCTATTGGTACACCACACATAGACATATATTTCTGCTCACTTTGCAGGGCACAGTTATTTGTGTGAACTAAGAAAAAGCCAAAATCTAGATCAGTAGTCTCTCTCAGAGTTTTAGCTCTTATTTGTAAGCAAATTTTGTTCTTAGTAATATAACGATCTCGGCAGTAGTTTGTTTTAAATTTTGTAGATTTTATCAGTGTTGTTTAAGGCACCTAAATAGCTGTTTCTAATCTTTCTCTTTGTTTTCATACAATGAAACTACATTTAAAAGTACTACATCGAAAGATTAATTTTATTAGTAATTTCCAAGAGAATCACTTAAGTCATGATTTTTCCGAACACACTTAATCTTGTTGCGAACGTATCTGTGTATATAGATCCCCAATTTGGATGAAAAGCATGTTAGTGACTGCATCTTCCGTTCAAGCAACACAGCGTAATCTCCGTAACTACTAAACAACCCACTTCAGACAAATATAAATAGAATGGCGAATATGATTATGTTCTATGAATATCCAAATGGCTGAGAAGTAAAATTCTTTTGACATAATTCCAGTTTTCACTGCAATGCACCAATAGTAATGCTATTGGAACCGCTTATTAGAGAAGCCGATAAGTCACTATTTTGATGAAAATGGATTTTGCATCAGAAACCGATAATTTTTTGGGTAGACGCATTTTTGGGAAAAAAAAAACCTTCAATTCAAGCGATTTGATACATCGCCATAGAACAGCTTATTGTTTTGCAGAAAACCCAGTGCTTCTGAAACCGTTATCTTTCACTTTTCCACAAACCGCTATCAGCTGACTAAAGGCGTTTCTAAAATAATTGATACATTTAAAGCACAAAAGTATCACAAAATATGTTTCATTTTCGAAACTTGTAAGTAGTATTCAGAGTTTATATTTATCTAATGGCATATCTCCATGTATGTGTATATATATATATATATATATATATATATATATATATATATATATATTTCAGTTTTAAAATTTTAAAGCTGCGTAAAAATAGTAATGTGAAAACAACTTTGCATTACTTTCCCACTTCCAAGGTAGTCAAAGTATTAGTGTTAAAAACATATTGAATATATTAATTTTTCACGTGTTTATCTATTTTCAACTTACTATCTGCGTTGTTTAAGTTGTTTTCACATTCTGCGTAAAAATAGTAATGTGAAAACAACTTTGCATTACTTTTCCACTTACAAGGTAGTCAAAGGGTTAGTGTAAAAACACATTGAATATCCTAATATTTCACGTGTTTATCTGTTTTCAAATAAATATACACTATGAACATAAATAGCTGGATTTTAAACAGAATGAACTCTTTTTTTTTTTTTTTTTTTGCTAAAATAAATGAAAAATTGTTTTTATTATAATTTCAGATTAATGCTAATAAAATAAAAGCATGAAATTCAGTTTTCATACTTTGAATCCTAATGACTGTAACAGTCCTTGAAAATCCTCCGCTAAGTATGCTGTGCAGTACAGATTTATTAATCCTGAAAAGTTGTATTACCGTGACTTGGGTCGTTTACGAAATGACCTACAAAATTAAACTTTATCTGAGTAATATGACTAAAAATTGAGAAAGAATTTATATCTAATGAAATGTCTGCCCATCCTCCGTACACACAGAAAACGCAGTTGGGATTTCAATTTTAAATTAACTTTCAATCATTCCGTGTTTGAATGTCATTTTTTGTGGTTTAATAAGGTGAAAAATCAAACTAACGTCCCAAATGCTTTGAAGCATATTAATCCCTACTCAAAAAACAGAGTTTAAAAAGGAAAATCAAATTATAGCTTCTCAAAATCTTCAATATTATTATAAGCCCCCCCCCCCATTCTGCATTCTTAGTTGCTTGTAGAAAAAGGGGAGAGGGTATATACAAATTTTAAGCGAGCTGTTGTTTGTTCTTCTATATTTGCACGCTCCACGGAGCACAGCTATTTGTTTTATAATGAGAAGATGCCTATGAACTAAGGAAAAACCAACAAATAAATTCGTAGGCTTTCTTGCTCTCTTTGAAGCAGAAAGTTAGTTCACTCTTAGTAATGCATCGATCTTGGCAGCAGTTTGCCAAAGATTCTTCTAAAGTCAAGACATTTTGTAGATATGTTTAAGACTTAAAAAAGTTGCCGCAATTTTCTATTCATTTATTTGTTTATTTACTAGTTACGTTGCCAGGGTGTATTAGGTGTTAGAGCATAATTTGCCGAAAAAAAATTGTCAGGTGATGTCAATCACTGATGCACTTATCTGTTTCGTTTTTCATGAATACACGTATCTTTAATATATATGAGTATTTGCCATATCTAAATCTATATAGTTTTTCTGTATAAGGCTACGTTTCCTCAAGCATTTTAAGTTAACTTTTAAATACTTCATATTTTAAAAATAATATTATATTATTAGTTATCCATTAAACATAAGGCATTTTAAACAAAATTATCGCTAAGAAAATAATATATGAAAATGCATATTCAAAATTATGAATGTGTTTCTTCGTCACAACTGTGCTGCTACTGCTTTCCCACGATTAATTAGCGCCAACTATCAACATCTGCATGAAAGTCATGGATACGGTGAGGTTTTTTTTTCTTTTTTTTTCTTCATCCCAGGAATAAAGGTAGACTATATATTAATTTCAGGGCATAAGCTACCACCATTATAAATTTCATTCAAATCCGTCCTGTCGTTCCAAGGTGAATGAATAACAAACATACAAAGTGACAAACTTTCTCATTTATAATATTAGCAGAACTAATAGCATTAGTATTACTTTCTTCGCAAACAAGCTTTTAAGCGTTCAAACCTGTATTTTTAGCCTATTGTTTTGCAATTTTCATAATGTTCGAATGCCAATGAAAGTAAAAGTAACTGTTTCAAATAAATTCAAGTTTAATGTACTCGTATGGTTTTTAAACAAGAAACATAGTCAACGGTAAAATCCAAACAATCAGTTGCTCTTGCCCAAGGCTATTAGCAAGCAGTTTGTTCTATCGTATTATGATATAACCATATCTGCAGTCTTTGTAAAAGAAATAGACCGGCCAGAATCACTTGGGATGTTTATTTTACTTGCGCCTCGCCATGAAAATACAAGGCGCGAATTCTTTTCTTTTCCTCGCAGACTTTCATGAATAACAAACATACAAGTTGTTTCAAACATACAAGCAGTTTCTTTTTCTTTTTTCTTTTTTACATAGACTATATCTTAGATTTCATTAGAGTTAAAGCTGAAATCATCAGCGACCTAATGACAAATGTATTTATATGAAATTGATATGCATGTATTTGAATATGCATGTATATATAATAACTGAAATTTTCATATGAATACATATATGTGGAATGTTAAAATCAATCTATGAAATACTACATAACACACGATTTAAGGATTCATAAATAGAGTTCAAATACTAAAATCACATTCCTGTTTTGGAAATTCTTCAATATTATTATAAAACATATTTTCTTTTTCCTTCGACGTTCTTGAATGTTTGTGAGATCACCACTTACAACAACTTCTAAGCGATCTTTTGTTTGTACGCCATTTTCATCTATTTTTGCACGCTTCGCGGAGCAGAGCTATTTGTTTTATAATGAGGAAATGCCTGTGAACTAAGAGAAAGAAAAAAAAACTAAATCGGTAAAACCCCTCTCTCTCTTTACCCCAGACTCACTCCCATTGCAGAGTTTTATTTTTCTTTGTAGGGGGTAAATTTCATCCTCGGTAGTACATCGATCTTGGCAGAAGTTTGTCAGAGCTTTTTATGAGAGGTCTTGGAATTTTTTTTTTTTTTTTTTCGCTGTTTAAGGCACCTAAAAAGCTGTCGCCATTTTTTTTTACAGTGGCTTTCTTTTTAAATACGTTATTAAGCGAATAAACTAGTACTTTGGATTTGTGTTATTTTCCTTTTTTATGTTAAAAATGGAAAAAAATTGTATATAAATACACAATGGAGGAAAATTAATTAAATCTCATCTGAGTTGTGTTATACGTTTTGATTATTTTTAAAAAATGACTTTTTGTCTCTGTCGAATTATTATTTCGTTACTTTTATTACTATTATTCTTTTTCGAACGATAAAACAACGTAGAAAAATATCCTTTTTTTTAGATTTCATATTTCATTCTGTCTGCTTTCCAAATTAAAAGTCTTTTTCGCAATTTTAATTTCTTTTAGCCCAATTATTCTTTTTTTAGTCATTAAGCGTGAAATTAAGAAGCCATTAATACGTATCCCAACTGTATTTCTAGGGAAAATAACTCTTTTCATTAACTGCTCATATTTATTTTAACTAGGAATTTTTTCACAGTCCTTCTTTTAAGATAACAAGCAACCAAATTAAATTCAAAGAAGATTAAGGCTGACTTCAGTTTTTAGGTTTAACCAAGAACCCCGAATAGAAGAAGTATATAATTTTTTGAATGATATATTCCACAGCCAGTGATCTTATTAAGAGCTCTGTACTGTACTATGCAGTAAGAGACACACAAATTTTCTAATACTCTATTCAACTTCGCTTTGCTCTAAAACAGTAATCATAATGAACCCGAAAGCATAAAAAAAGCAAACATTTTGTCGGAACACTGACACCCAAACTATAAAACTGGCACCTGAACTCGAAAAACATTCAGTAATACTATGCAATAGTTGATATCTGATGTATATATTTTTACATTTTTATTATATTTATTTTTACATTTACATTTAGCATTGTTTTTTCAAATCCTGCATCTATATTACACTCATGATTTACATTTATATTTCCAGCATATTCAGGGAAATATATCTATCTATCCATCTATCTATCAATATATCTATCTATCTATCTATCTATCTATATATATATATATATATATTATATATATATATATATATATATATATATATATATATATATATATATATATAATTGTTATATATAATTATCATTTTTCTTAACTTTTAACTCCACAGCGAACATTGTTATTGGAATCTCGCAAGCAATCTTCAAATCTTCAGTGTTCTATCACTGTTTATTGAAAGACTATTCTACAATTCACTACTGGAATCAATTCTTAAGACAATATGCAAAACTCAAAAACACCACAAGTTTTAAAAATAATTTGAATAATGATAAGGAAACAGAAAAAATATGTGTTTAAAATCAATAATCACCAATATACAGGGTGCCCAGTGCTAACGGTGCCCAATGGGTATTTCCTAAACCGTTTGTCAAAGACACATAGTTCCAGTTGCAAAAGTGCTCTAAATTATAGAATCTAATATATCAGCAACAATCGAAGTCAATAAATCAATGCTTGCATTGCAGCCGAAGGAAGCTACACTTTGAGCAAATGTTACGCTAACAGGATTTGTAATATTTTAAGTATCTAAAATGCATACATTCGTACTCTAAAATGTTTCATTTTCTAATTTAACGTTTAATGAAGTGTTTTATTCCCTTATTTTTGTATTTCAAGTTTTTTAACACCAGTTCATTTTAAATTCACCAGTTCATTCTAAAAAATTCTGTTTTCAGTTTAAGCTATATTTTTATGTTAATTTATAGCTGGATACGCATAGTTAAACGTTAATCTTCTTTATTGCAATCTACAATAGTAAAATAGCTCATGAAATGGCTAATAAATATTACAAGACTGAAAAACGTTTACATAAAGTTTTCTCAAATTCATTTTTATACAACCTCTAATTTGCATCGCGAAAAGTTCTCTAAGCAGCTGTAACTCGGTGAATTTCGGTCGTAGAAGGACGAATTTTTTTTTATTGTGCGTGATATCGTATAAGGAATTTTTTTATAAATATAACTGATAGAATCGGGGACCGCATAAAAATTTAAATTTCGTAATTTTTATAGGAATTGATTTATTGACTTCGATTGTTTCTGATATAATAGGTTATGCAATTTAAAGCATTTTTGCAATTGGAACTATATGTTTCTGACCAACAGTTTAGGAAATAACCATTGGGCACCGATAGCACTGGTCACCTTGTATACTCCAATAAATCACAAATGTTTACCAATATATCACAAATCAATCATCAATGCATAAATGAAAAAGCCACAGTAGATTGTTTTGGGTAGTACTAAAGGTCCCTTTCCTCAGCTGCAAATGTTACAGCTGAGTAAGGGATATTTTTTAGATGATGCAGAAACAATACTATTTCGTATTTCTAAATGACAATATTCTATATTAAAATAAACAGTAAAAAATAATAATGCACATTAATATTATTGTATATTTAAAATATACAATTATACGGACCAAAGTATTATTTCTTTAAAATATTGCGTTAGTCAAAATAGAGTGTCACATGTTTTCTCAGTACGGGATGTAGTGTCACATTGGCACAAGTCATTTTAGAAAAGGGGATTTTTGCAACCCTTATTGTTTATTTGTTGCTCATTAGAATGTCTACAGCCTGTTGGTCCAGTCATGGTGAGTTAAATTATGATAAGAATTTCAGTCAAATATTACGGTTTCGCTATGTTTTTATTACATTAGTTTTTACGATCTAATTTAATTTTTGTTTGACAATTCTTTTAGCATTACCAAAGTGCTTTTTTCATACGCACCTGATTTTAACAGAATTGATTTTCAGAAAGTTAAGGACAGTCAGAAGTGAAACGCTGGGTATGTACCTCAGTGGTCTTATCATTCAGTCAACAATGCCATTTCTTTTAAGAGCACATTTTTTAACACTTTCCAATAAGGTAGAAAGTACATATAATTTCGGTCTGTCTATCTCTCAGTCTGTCCGTCCGTGGTCTAACTCCCGTAAATATTCATCGATTACTACGAAATTTATATACGTTTTCCGAAGTACTGTACCATGTATTAAAAATGGTGAACGTCGAATTTATAGTTCATCTACAGGAGCATTGAAAAGAATTCCAATAAATTATGCTCTATGGGCAGTCATTCTTTAAAGCGTATTTTAGAAATATTCGGCTATTTCAGATGAAACAAAATAGATATATGCTATAAAAGATTACAAGATAAAGCTCTTCATTGAAAATAGTGCATGTATCATTTAAATAGTTCTTCTACAGAAGCACGGTCAATGGCAATTTAGAGACAGGCATCCATTTAAAGCAGAATACTATGCTACAATATTATTAGCTAATGATCTGACGACGGTCATGTGTATCCTTCAAAAGTGTCGCAAAAAGTCGCCAATATTGGCGAATTTTATAGTTTAGAGACATTAATCCACTTAAAGTAAAATTCTTTATGTATAAAATTGTTTATAAAATTTTAATCTTCAGTTAAACGATAGGAAAAACTTTAAAAGCTGTTTTTCAGTATCTCCCAAAATCACATTCATAGTGATAATACAGTGCTTTTTTAAAGATTATCTCCGATATCTTGCCAAATTTAAGGACAGTAGATCGCCAAATTTGGCACAAAAAGTATTGCTGTGTTAATGTGTTTTATAATCGATGTCTTTCTTGTTAAATTTCTTTTCGTGGTGTCATGTGAAACAAATTCGTGAGTGTGGCTTAAGTACAATGGAAAATTATTCTGAAAACCCCAGATCATTACTGCTATTTTATTTTGCAATGACTTATATATAGTAATTGATTCGTACTTACTGCATCATTTACACTGGCAAAAGACTGGGGCACGCATCTTCTAAATTTCCACTTGTTATGTGACTTAAGAGGCAACTTTAAGGGTGTCGTGCAATATCAAAAACCTCAGAAATTTAGAGACCTCACAAACATATCAACAAACACCACTGTCTTTTGAATTATTCATCGAGTGCGAATTGCGCACACAGTTTAGCAAATCAAGCATATAATTCAGAGCTAATAACTCGATGTACAACGGCACTTCTTTCGGCAAATACCATCTTACCTGGAGCATGAAGCACCTATGAATCTGTGTTTGCAGTTGTGGGTTTCGTTGACTGCCTGTGTTTGCTCCCAAAAGGGCAAACTCCATTTCCATGCAAATTAGAACTTTCATCGGAATATTACACTTGCACTGGGGGGAGAGCGATCTGTTCCCCTTTTTTTGTTTGTTTCGTGCTTTTTTTTTCTCCTGTTTTCCAGGGCGTGACGGAGTACTGGAAAAGTGCTGCGTTCTCTTTTGGTTCGGGAAAGGAACACAGTTTATTCAAATGAAAAGCGGTCTTGCGCTTGTAATGAAATTTGGTCCTTTTTTAAGTGCATGTATTAGTTTTAGCCATTTTGTGTTTTCCGTACGATTTAGGTGTAACAGAGTTTTAATATGTTGCATTCTCGTTATATAAGCAGCAATTTAACTGGCTCAATAACATACAGGATTTCCTAAAAAAGTGGTAACACGCTTTAATTTTTTATTTATTAGAGATAAGTGAACAAACGAAATTGAAAAAAAGTTGAAAATGAGGTAAGAAAAAAAAACTGCGTTAAGAAAAAAAAAATCCTCCCGTATTTTTTTTAAAAGTTACTAGGGCCAAGGTCTCAAGTTACTAGGGCCAAGACTCGCTACGCTCGCTTTTCGTACGAGGCATTGGGCCCCTAATTAGGCTTATTCATAAAAAAAGGTATAATTTCAACAAACAAAACCCACTGGTTGAATCAGATAGAATATTTCCAGAGCTATACATTCCTTGGTTCTTGCACGTTGCTTAGAACATAAAAATTTAAACTTCGCACTATTTTTAATTATGTGAAGCCCATGGAATACCTTGCGTATTAGCCAATTATGGCAAATTTTCATAATTTTGGCGACTTGCGTATATGTATAGTTAATAATTAGCTCTAAGAAAACAGTACTTCACATGCTTTATTTTATAAAAAGTATATAACAGTTTGCCGCCAACTTCGACCTTTCATTATTTGGCGATTTATGCATGCTCACAACCTATAATTACTGCTCATGTAAGGCTCCCGGAAAACAGTTATCCATATTTTCATATACATAATCCTTTGCAGATTGGCGTATTTAGCACCACGAATTATACCATCTCGCCGCGCTGGCAAATATTCAAAGCGTACTATAACTGCTACAATGGCATAGTTAACGCCACCAAATATTTCTACTGGTGGCAAATACTCCGGCTGGACTGAACCGGCTTTAAAATAATTTGAATTTTAATTATTTTTCATTTTCAAGATATTGGGTTCTAACATTTTTGAACTCGCGGTTTAGATTCACCCTGCTTGGAAAGATACCATTTTGCCAGATCGTACCTAACGCCAAGATGGCGCTTTTAAAATCATTTATAATTAGTTATTCCGTTTTGAAAAAACGAATAATTTCTAATTCTAAACTCCTGTTGTCTAAGCGAACTCACTATTTTGAAAATTGTCAACTTTGTGTAAACACACTTTGAGTCATTTATTTCATATACTTTTTAATTTGGCCTAAAATGGGTGTAATTCTATTTCATGTTTGTCAATTTCACGAGATTCTACATACTTGGAATTGCTTTCTTGCAAAGGAATGAATGATTTTATACCAAATCTGGCAACCATTATGTTTTATTATTTATTAATATCTTCTAGAATAATTCGATTTTCGAAATTTAAGTCAGCTTATCAGGTTCCTCAGAATTTTCCGAATTCATGGACATGTTTCTCAAAATTCAAATCCCCACGGTTTAGGAGAAGATAGCCGAACAAGCTCTTGACATCGGCGGCGATAGTTGCCGTTACTTTTTTTTTTTTTTTTTAGAATAGAGAGATTCCTTTTAAATTTGCATACAATCCCCGTACAAAAAAATTTCCAAATACTAAAACATGCCCCATACCCTAACGTGGTCATGTACAAAATTTCAGCCTCTCATCAGAAAACGTCTTGGAGATATCTTTAAACAAAGATTATTTGGAGCTACACGTCAATTTGTATGCAAACTTTTATTTCTAGAGAAGAAAAAAGTACTTTCTTTTGCAACTTTCGAACGAACTCGAAAACGCGATCATCCGACGCGATTTTTAACCTCCGAGAGCCAATCAGAAGTGGTTTAATTCAGCATATATTTATCTTCATATCTCTGGCACTTTTTAGGATGTAATTATTAAATTTTGTATATCACCTGACCTGACACATTATAGTAACTGGAAATTTCTTGTACGGGGGATATATGCAAATTTTGAAAGTTTAACTTAAAAAATAAACGATAGGCACATTTTCTTAACATAATTCTTTATTTCTACCATATTTTGAACTTTCTTTTTATTTGCATTGCCCACTTATCTCTACTAGTTAAATAATTAAATCATGTTATCACCTTTGGGGGACACCCTGTATAAGCTGTTACAGTAATAGTTTCGTTTTGGGGAATATAGCAATATCCTTTTCCTTTGTTATATGTGTTCGCCAAAATTAAAAAGATGTATGGCGAATCTGAGTATTACCCTCTATAAAGGACAGAAAAATATGAGAAAATCTAAGTAATGTGCTTATAGACAAAAGTATAAAGACGTAACGAGATTTATTCTATAATTCATTTGTCAAAAGATAATCAGATATTTCTGTAATTAATTTTTATTCTTAAACACTATTTTAAGTATTTTGAAGAACAATCTATAGTTTTTCATTTACCGTTGAAATATCTTAGCTCACAAGTTTGTTATATATTTATATAAATTGTTATCATGAAATTACAGGTAAATTACTTATTCATCTTTTTTTTTTTTTTTTTTTTACATGGAAATCTTTCAGAATATATCATTCAGATACTATTTTAAACGATAATTCCGTTAACAATCAAATATGAGTATGTATATGACTATTAGACACATTTATGAGATAATTAGATACGTGAAATTTCTTAATTATTAAGTCTGTCTTAAAACGACAAAAAATCTAAACATGTATTTGCTAGTTTAAACTATATAATCCAAATTAACTGCGCACATTCATAACACTCAAAAGTAATAATTTCCTTTATATGTTCTCTAATTACGGAAATATTTACTTTAAAAGTTCCCTTGTCTTTAATTGCATTTGTTCCATTATCAAAACTCATAAGATTTGTGAGCATGGGTGCATAGCATCCAGATATACCTTTTTTTCCAGAAGTTTGATCTCATAAATATTTTATTTCGAAATTCTGAAACAAAACCGAAAGCTTCCTCGCTTTACACAGAGCCTTAAACCATTCTTCTGAACTATAATATCGTTTCAGCATCGATAATGAAAGCATATCATTATCGTTTTAAATTTCAAGCGCGGAAACGGTCTCGAATACCCACTTTTTTTTCCTTCTCAAAATTAAACAATTCGATGTCGGAATGTATCCTAATTAGAGTTTCTAGGATGCTCGTGCTCATCTTGAAGAAGTCGGTAAAAAATGGAACTTGTATGAATTGTACTAGTAGAATTCAGCCTAAGGACTTCCGATTTGTCCGTTGCTAATTGCTTCCTGCAGACGAGGTCTTGTGTCCCATTTGAGACGAAACGAGAATTATGCTTGTTACTTGAGTCGTGAACGTAGTTGCTAATTTAAAGCTAATTTTCATTGTGAAAGGGAAAATGCAGGAAAGAATTTATATAAAAGACATGTGTAGTTTTGTTGAGATTATTTAGTCACCAATGAAGAATTGTGCTGATTATTTGCTCGAATAAGATTTTGAAAATTTTATTCTTGCTGTGATATGTAGCTATCCTGATGAATTGCATTCATATAATCAGCTAATTTAGAAATGAGAGACGAATTTTGTTCACATAAATTTTCAACCTTAATTCCATTTAAACCTGTTTCAAATTAAAGCATTTTAAAATTTAAAAAATAATTAATAGAAAATTTCCATTCTAAAATTTTTTAAGTTTAATATAACAAATAATTAAAATACTTTAAATTGTTTTGACCTTAATGTTTCTTAAGTGATAGCATAAGACAATCATGTGCTATTGGAAAGTCTTTTTGTACTACGTTTCTACACATGGTCGTAATTGCCCCCTCTTTTTAGTAAGCAATGAGGTACTTCTTACTATGACTTTAAAAATATTGAACTATTAGAAAAAGTAAATATATCTAGGAATCTTTTTAAGTACAGTAACAACATGCAGTTTAATATGAATTAGCTTGAAATTTTCCTTTTGCGCCAAATAACTTGGAACCCAAATAACTGGGAAAAGTAATGATGAATTCAAATTTCATGTTTAGACTATCAAATTTTTTGCGTGCACTCCAGGTCTTGCGCCGTACTATTTCAACTAAAATGACTTTTCCAAATGCGCAGTGACTATTTAGGATCAGTTCATTTTAAAATCAGCTTTATATCTTGCTAACGAATTGCCAAACAAATAGATGCATCAGATAAATTTTACAATACAAGACACTGCTACATTATGAATTGAGATTAGTTCAGCAAATGATAATTAAAACGCCCTCGCAAACCCTAACCCAAATTATAAAGTGACAGACGAAATTGTTTGCTAGACGCACAGGTAGAGTTTGTTATTGTGGAGGGACATCAGTATAATTTTTAATAGTGATTGATAGGTAAAGTTAATGTTGTTAGCCTCGCTTGTACAAGAGAAGAGAGTAATGTTTGCTTGTAAAGAAAAAGTCGTCGTTTAAATCAGATTTTCGTGCTTGAACTTTTCTGCAAGACTTTTTGCTTAAACCGCGGACGTGGATGTAGGACGATCATCAACTAGCGACAGGCAGACGATAGCGTCAGCTTTTCAAAGGAAAATAATGGAACCCCTTTAAATAATTAGCTACATATGCACCCTCTAGAGACCAATAGCGACGAATCGTGATGCAATTTACTAACGCACACATGCGCACTACATAAACTTAAAGATTACGATTCATAGCGCCATCTTACAGGCAAATTTCGTTTAGCTCTTTTAGAATACGTCGATGATAGTCATATATCTAAGTTCGTGGCTTAAAAATACCATTTCAAAAGCCTCTACGTTGTATGTTTAAAAAATTATGAAAATTTTGTTTCGTATTAATTTTTATAGTGTACGCCTACACTACCATCTCTTTTCCGTTTGCAGAATTTTTTTTTATTCTTGTTATCTTTGTTTTGTACCGCTGTTTTGTTTTTAAATTATTACTATACATCAACATACGAAATGCAAGGCACATCAATTTATCAAACAAGTGTTACAATATAAAATGTGACTCTGTATTTTGAAATCGGATTGGCTCCGTAAACAATAATCAGAACTTCCTCTCCAATCCCTATACGATTCACAAAGTGACAGACAAAAATGTTTTCCAAGTCTTATGGGTGAGTTTTATACCACCGAGGGAGCCATGTTTGATAAATAAAGAGAATGTCACTAGTTGCACAATGACAAAACAATGATAGAATGTTAGATACCTTTTAGGCATTCTTCTGGGGATATTACACATAACTTTTCTGGTATCATCAACTGAAGATTTTATATTAAAACTATCAGTATTTATTGCTATACATTTTGAATACGAAAAAAAACGTGTTTTGACTCGTATTCAGAACACGTATTCAATATATTTAAAGTAAATGTAAAAAATTCTTTAAAAGAACTATATAACGTTTTAGTTGAAATTGCTTGTAATAAAATGATTACATGGTAAAAGTAAGGGGGAAATTATGCAGTTGTTTAATAGTATAAATTCTTAATTTTTTTTTCTTAAATATCACATTTGAGTTAAAATTTTCAAGCTCATTCAGAAATTCGGAACTTTTATATATTTTCTTCTCCGAAATCTTTTATAGCAGATTGTAGAAAAGCATCATTTAAGATAAATGTCACAATTATAAGCTACCCTGCTGACCATCCAAAATGCAACGCCAAGAGAGAAAAGCATCCAAATGAGGTGAAGTTTGCACCAACAGTTTGTTGCGAGGAGATACACAAATGATTAACACTTCAGCGCAGAAGCACATAGAAACATCTGCAACTCCTCCTGCAAGGGCTTGTGGCGTTTCATTCGACAGATTCGGCTCATTTGAGTTCAGAAAACCGATGAATCGAGTTTGGCTCAATTGATTCAGATAAACGAATCATTCCACTATAAAAGCAGCGAAATCACAGGCTGGTTTGCTTTTGCTTGAGTTCCCAACCCTGCTGCTGGCGTTATTGCGTTATGACAGACAAGCATTCATTCTATGCAGAGTGTCCTAACTACGAAATTAAATGTGTTTACTCAAACTGCTACGTTTTATACGTTGGAAGCATTTGACTTTTCGATTTGTTGTCTTTAATAACAAGTTAGTCAAATATTTAGTGCACTGTGTTATGTCAATACAAGCCACACAGCCACAGGCTATATAAAAGGAGAAAAGAAGACTGTTTTGATGTACTCGAATGCTTTTTCATTCTGTATTTTTTGCGTAAGCAGCTTCAGTATGCCTCGTAGGAGAAAACGAGCGCCTTTCCAGCAGGTTTCGCAGTTCGATTGAGGAAAACTAGTGGCCTATGTGGACTGCATATTATCCTTCAATCGTTGATCGTATCGGACGGAACGAAGCAATTGTGATGCGGATCTGTAATCGCTCGCTGGGTGAAGGAAGGACCGACGGACCGACGAAGCCGATTGCACCCACCTCGTTTCACCACGACACGGGATGACAGGCACATGGCAGTGATGGATCACTCTGCTACAAGACGAACCACAATAAATTCAGTCTGATGCGCAACAATTGCTATCCGCAAGTACCGTTCGACGTTGCTTGAAGCAGAGTAGAATGTTCGCAAGACTCCATTACTGCGTTTACCGTTGAGTCAAAACTACAAAACTGCAGACGTTTGCACTAGCAATGGTATGATGAGCGACGCACATGGACAACAAAATGGAATAACGTTGTATTTACTAACGAATCCCGCTTCTGCCAGCAGCACCACAATGGTTTTCGATCGAGAGTCTGGAGACACCATGATGACAGAATTCTGAACTGTTGCCTTATGCATCACCATAATGGTCCTGCACCCAATATTATTGTTTGGGGTGGTATTGGATACCACTCCCGCAGCCCTCCTAGTACGCTCTGCCGATTCACTGACGAGTCAGGGATATATCTCTGAGGTGTTAGAGTCCGTTGTTCTCCCATTCTTTCAGAGCTTGCCAGTGGTCATATTCCAACGGAATAACCCTCGACCACAAGTGGTACACAATGTTCAAGACTTCTTCGTCGCCCATCAGATTGCATTGCTGTCTTGGCTTCCTTGCTCTCCCAATCTATCGCCTGTAAAAAACGTCTGGTCGATGAAAACAGAACAACTTGCCCGGGATACAACCCCCGTGGCTACAACAGATCAACTTTGGCAATATGTGCAATCAACATGACAAGGGCGGATTAAAGGGAGGGCGGAGGGGGCGACCACTCCCCCGAGAAAAAAGAAATTAATGTAAAAGATCCTATTTTACTTCCATAAAAGGGATGTATAGGTCAATCTTCTAACAAACCGCCCCCCCCGAAAAACTTGCATTAATCGGCCACTGCAACATGGACTGCTACACCCCAGCAACACACCCAAAGCCTCTTTGATTCATTATTGAGTCAGTCATAGCCAGCAATGGTGGCAACACTCAATATTGATTTCATCATCATCCTCACTTCACAAGAGGCTGTATTTTCAATTATTAGATATATGTACACGTACAGCGTGTTATCTTGCAAATATTTTTTATATATATCTCTGCTCCTTCTTGGTGTTGCATTGAGAATGGCCAGCTATGTATTATAAGCAATTCTTGTTTTATCATGTTTATCTCATCTTAACGTCAACTTAGTCAAAACGTCAGAGTTTGGTGTTCCCAGAGCGGGAACACTGCGAGCTAAAAGGTTAACAAGAAGTTTTCTGGACTGCTTGGTTCTTTTTCTCTCATGCGCGCATTCCTCGACGCACATGAAGTAATACTTTCAATTTTTTTTCTACCAGCAAGACGCAAAAAGCAAAGGAGAAGGTAGACAGAGACTCATCATTATGAATATCTAATCTTTTACCATCTAACAAGACATCGTCATTTTCATTAGAGGCGGTCATTAAATGGGGGAAATTCCTTTTATGAGGCGCTGAAACGTCTTCTTCTCCTAAATGGATTCGAGGCTATTATTTAGACATTGCGTTTTAATAAACGGTGCCCGATATTTATCGGGGAGAAAATATCTGATGCAGGCCAAGAGACCGAAAAGGTTGGCGGTGTAAAAGGTCATAGTGCGATTACGAATATTTATGAGAGTCGGGTTTAAATTTACTGGAGTGAGAACTTTGAAAATGTTGAATGGAAACTTTTAAAAGAGGTGATATATCTTCAGGACGCAGCTTATAAAGAATGCTTTATATGGTATTTAGCTATGAAATGGAAACTTTACAGATGAATTTTGTAATTTTGTGAGCGTTGGAGTGAGTTAAGTCATCTCGAAACATTACTGCTAAACAGTGTTCATTGGTGCTTGCACGTATTAGGATTACTGAAGTGAAATTTAAAAAACGTTGAATAAATTATTTTTGAAAGACAGAAAGTATCTGATGTGCGTCTAAAGTAGATGCAAGTGTAAAAAGAATAAACTATAGTAACATATTTTATTTTAGTATATTGCAATAGTTTAAGCTGTATAGTACACCTACCATACCAAAATATGAATTAGGATATGCATAATTATG
This sequence comes from Cheiracanthium punctorium, assembly GCA_038373885.1. Taxonomy (NCBI): domain Eukaryota; kingdom Metazoa; phylum Arthropoda; class Arachnida; order Araneae; family Cheiracanthiidae; genus Cheiracanthium; species Cheiracanthium punctorium. The sequence goes on along the minus strand of JAWZYV010018786.1, from coordinate 223,209 downwards.
TTTCATATTTTTGTCGAGTTGTGCGTTTTACAGAAAATGGATTCATTATTGTCAAAGCTAAAATAGAAATTTTCTCTTTTACACGAATACTTTTTGAGAGGGTGTACATGTTAAAGGATACAGACGTTTTCATTTTAAAATTTTTACTGCAAGTAGTCTTAAGTAATATCGTTAAATTATTGGACTTCTACCTGTTGAATGAGAAAACTCAGTTAATCTACTTCTGATTAATACTTTTAAGTACTTGCAGAATATTAGGTTATTTTAATGTAACAGCTCTTTAAAATTTATTTATTTAATTATATTTTGAGTTTTTGTACATTATATGTGATCAAATATTTAGTATTCTCAATGAAGGATTACAATATTAAAAATATTTTTGAAAATTTGAGGATGTAATTACTTTAATGCTGTACCAGAAATGTTTAAGAAAACGTTCTAAAGACTAATTCTTTCAATTAATGTTTACTAAAAAGTAAAATTTAAATAAAACATGCTTATATACACAATATATATTCTATGCATACCATAATACCAAAGGTTGAAAAGGCTTGTATTATCCAGAAATAATAATTTATTTTAGCAGCGTTTATATAATTATTTTTTTTCAGAGTAAATTTATGGATATGCGAATATTGAAATATTTTTCAGAAACTTTCAGTAAAAAATTGCATTCTTAGATTGCAAATTTTCAGGTATGTAAAGAGCATTGAGATGTTTGAATATTTTTTTTTTAATTTTTCATTTGACAATATTAATAAAATATCATTTTATGTAAATATATCGTAATGTAAATATGATATCGTTGCATATCGTGTAGATTTGATACGATAGAATTGTTAGGTTTAAAAGATGAATACTGAAGCGATTGAATCACTAGTCTTGGGGGTTGCTTTTTTTTTAATGAACGCTTGAAATTTAGCAAAACTAAACAACCACTGAAATTTGCACTGCTCCGTAGTATTCCATTTACATATCTACATCACCCTTTATTTAATAAGCTATTGAATAACTTGACAACAACAAGCAATTTTCATTACACAGTCGGCAGCGATCATTATTGAAATGGGATTAAATAATCTTATGGTCCATTGAAGTGTCTTCTAAATGTATATGAGACTGTTATTTAGCCAGTGAGTTTAAATAGACGTGAATGATATTTATTCGGATAAAAGATGTTTACGCCTAATGGAGGAGAGACAGAAGATACTGAAACAGTGACTAGTGATCAAGGGATGCATATTAGAGGGAGAAAATGGCATAAGAATCATTCTTAGGATGCATTAATTTGGAGCATAATGGAAATATAAGAAAGATCAGCAATAGGTTAATTATTTTGTAAAGGATATCAATTACTAATAAGCTACTTTATGTTGAAGGCAAAAGTTAATTTATATTTTCAATAACACAAGACCATCCCATACAGCAATTATTCAGGCTGTGACGTATCCGCGACATTATATTTCGTTAAACTTGTAGGATCACAAATGCGATGTAAGTGAGCTTCTCCTGTGACGTCCTCCGTGTCAAATATTTGACTTTATAGTGTAATTGATAATAAGGCACAACGTTACCTCACTTGTGACGTTGCAGAGAAGTCCATGAAGATCACTAGGACGCCCATGATTGTCAACATGTGACGTTACAAAAACTCTTTCAGGCGGCCATTTGTCCGTAGTCAGAATTTCTCTGCACCTTACGCATAAAAGACGCCATAAAATCACAGAGTGACCGGTATTCATGCATGTTGAGACGTCACAGTGCTGCATGGGATTAGTTTGAGTGACATTTCAAGCATTTTCAGAATATATTTTAGGTATATCACTACTGTAGCAAAAAATTTTTAATTTATTAAGTAAATTTATAAAAGAAAAATGGTGCTGTCGCAATTGCACGTGGGAATTTTTCGGTATTAGGATTTGTAATTTCAACTCCTTGCTGCTCCCTACTTATTTCGAATCAGCATGTATCAGTACCATATATTGAATCAGTATGTATCAACGATTGCCATTGTCGTAAATTAATTTGCATTTCATACAATAATATGAGTAAAAAATATGACAACTATACATAATACATAATAACCGCTTGTGACGATGCTTATTTTCAGTTTTAAATTTTACCCACTTGATAAAAAGATATGAATCTATTCAGTGCTTTTAAAAACTGTTATTATAAGTATTTAAAAGCACTTACTGTTGTTACTTACTAACAATTTTAGAACTGGAACAGGCGCTCTTATTAAATATCACATAACTTGTTTTATTGTACCTAGACACCATTCTACAACTTAATGGAGTATTTCGAAAAATCACCCGATTTCGGTACATAAGTATAGATAAACTACACTGCAAATAAAGTCTGTCAAATTTACAGAAATAAACTGTCAGCCATTACGCCTGTTTATTCCCGTTTTTTTTACAGAAGTCTTCCGTAAATTTTACGGATTTCTGTTTATTTTACAGAAATCTTCCGAATACGAAAAAAAAAAAAAATATGGAAGATTTCTGTAAAACATACGGAAATAAACTGGCGTCCTGGCTGACAGTTTTTTTCTGTCAGTTTAACAGATTTTTTTTTCAGTGTAATTACGTCAGACACTTCAAAATTTTGAGACTGCCTCTTTACAGGCTGCACTACATACTGAAATAAACGATAAACTTGTATGAGTTACAAAACTTTTCGAAAAAATTCTTAAAAATCGAAAATTTTGCAAAGCGTGTCACTCTTAAAAAATTTTTGCACTTCCATGTTAAAGAATTTTTTCTAGAAGTTTCACAAAAGGACAGTTTTTTCGTTTATTACAGTGTGTAATGCAGCTTATGAAGAACCATCTTGATTTTTTTCAAGACCCTGGTGCTATTAGTTTATTTCGATTTGTGTACCAAGACCAAAAAAAAATGTTTTATTTTCTTCGAACTACAGCATTAAGGCTGTATTGCCATAAATAAAATTAACTAATGTTTTTAGTGCTGAAATGTTAGTAGGTGATGAAATGATTTGCTGGGCATTTTGCATGTATCTTATAAGATTTTGGGCTTGGACCAAACAGTGATTCACCATAGACTTTTTATGAATTGAAGATGTCCATTGACCTTAATGAATTGAAAATAACTTGGATGATCATGCACATAAGACTGCAATCTAAAAGAGTAGTGTACAACTAGATGCAACAGCAGCTGAACGAAATTTCAACATTCTACGGCTGATAGTTTTTCAGTTATGAGAGTTGCATATTTACATGCGTACAATTATACGTACGTGCAGACTTCACCATAAAACTGGTCAAAATGGATTCACAGTCGTTCAAAATGGATTGCACATGTGTCAGTACATATATAAATCCATACATATGTTGAGATGCCAAGCAATTAACATGTAAAAAAATTAGGATGGGTCAAAATGGTTGTTTCGGACAAAATCTAAACATCATTTTTTTTTTTTTATTACAATACTCCTTTATTTTTCGCATTAAAAAAAAATTAAGAACAATCGGATTAACCCTTTAACGCGCAGTGTTCCCGCTCTGGGAACACCCAACTCTCACGTTTTGACTGTTGCCAGTCACGAAGAATAGATTTGATTTCTATAAAAATAGTTGCGGGTGACATAGCTCCACGAGAATCCTTTACTTTTTAGCACGCCATTTCCCGTCCGGCTGTGCCCGCGCACAGCCAGCTGTCGCCAAGAAAGGGTCTCTAGATCTGTGGCACGTGATGAACGTTTCGATCGTCCGCCATCTTGCTGGTAGTTAAGTCGAGCGATGGCAACGGCTGCCCTTTTTTCAGCATTGGGAAAGGTTGCGCCTCAAACGGTTAAATATATCTAAAATGGAACGTTAGCAAATTGAAAACTATTATTGAATAAAAGATAATTTTATAAAAATCGTCAAAAGAATGAAGTCTTGTAATCCCTACATTCCCCTTTTGTCGAAGCGCGACGAGTGACATGTTGTTACTCATCAAACATGTACACGCGCTCTCCCACGATAGTGCAAAATTCCGCCCAACAGTCTAAGCAAACATTTTCGCCTGTCACTTAGTGAATCGTGTAGGGATTTGCGAGGACGCTGTAATTATTGTTTGCAGAGCCAATCATATTTCAAAATGTAGCGCCCGCCGTCTTCCGATGTAGCCTTTATTTGATGAATCGATTCGTCAGGCAGTTAGTCTACTGAGATATAACGATAATTTTTAAAGCGATGCGATGATAATTGGAGGCACTGGAAATTTTGCTTGGGTTGAAATCGCAATGTCCTATTAATTATTTTTAAAATACCCTATTAAATTAATTATTAAGTAATTATTTTGTTTTACGTATAAGAAAGGATACGTATACAAAACAGTAAAGCGTTTTAAAGAATTTTTTTAAAGCTAGAGATCTATTAATCTCAATCTTTGCCAATTTTGCAAAATCATATTTTTCAATATATTCATGCATCATGGTTGCCATTTTTGGTGATTTATTGGCAACGTTAGGATCTGAGCAACGGTCAAAAGTGCAACTCATGAAGTAAAAAAGAAGAATAATCAAAATATTTGTAACTTTTGATTTAATTAAAATATCGTTTGCATGTAAAGAGTGTTTAGTGTCATGGGACGCCTACACGATAAGCATCTGACTACGGGGGGGATTTACCTAGGGCTAACCAAGGGGGCCATAACCCCCCATGAGGAATTTTTTGCCATACAAAATATATATTCTTCACTCCCTTATCACACACATGTATGCATATATGTGAGTTGCAGTAGTCGTAACCCTCCCCCCCAATGAAAATTTCCTGGCGACGCCACTGCCTTGGGCGAAGGACTTTTTGGGGGTTCTTACTCATATTCACGATACATGTGGAAAAAAACGACCAAAACTCCAGACCGTTAGATTGGCAGCTGCGTATCCGATCGCGCTGATGTCGATCTAACGATCTGGAGTTTTGATAGCTTTCCTCCAGGTGTAACGTGAATACGCGTTAGAACCCCTTTGAAAGGCCTTTCTCGGCAGATGCCCTTGCGTAGCGTTGCCGTAATTACACAAATCATTTACTAGCGTAACTAACCTTAATTCTAACCGTAATTAATCTTAAATTTAAATAAAATTTCTATTTTGCTTAATTAAGTTTCTGATTGAGTTTATATGCAACTGCTCCTTGCAACAACAGATCAATTCAAACAAAATGCCCAAATGCGTTGAAATACTTCGATAAGAGATGAAAAATTAGTAGTCTTAGTATAAATCACCAAAAGTTTTGATGAGAGTAAAAAATGTGCATATTCCTTTTAAAGATAGACCTGTTAAAACTACATGTTCCAATAGTAATTGTCTTTCTACATTTGGAATGTTAATGCGTTAAAATTTCTTGCTGGTAAACGAAAATTGTCTTCCCTGTGCAGATCGTGAAAACCAGTTTTAATTAAAGATTCAGCGAGACTAATTCTTGTGGAGAAGTTACTGATTAACTTCGAAATAAATTGCGGCAATATATAGATAAACATCCAGAGCATGATTTGTCGCAGAAGTGAAGGAATGTGTTTGATAAAAATCAAGATTTTAAGTGGTAAAGAGCCGACTATATCACAGATTTCAAACATTGCAATATTACGATTGCTTCAGTTATTCAAATTTTAACAAGATACAGGTGTTTTATATACTTTACATATTATTCATTCTGTAGCGTGCATCATTACTATTCTTGCTGCTGTTGTTATCATTATTATAATCCATTAGACTTAAATTTCAACTGAGTTGCCAGAGCTCATACATTTGCTTATATTGTACTTTGATCAAAATATTAAAATACTCTGATATTTGTAATAATTAAAAGATAAAATTTTTAAATTTAGACAAATATTGAACAGCCGCTGAACATTCTTTTAAAAAAAATTCGCATTTAAATTCTGATTTTATAAAGTTTAGCATTTTAATAAACGTAGGGTAGGATGTTTGTCGGTCCAGTGTAAATTTCATTACTAAAGAAAATTAAATCACGATAATCAGACACACTATCAGTTAGAATAACAATTTTACTGCTCCATGTAAAAATGGAGTTGTCTTTCTCAAACTTGCCATTGAATTGAAGAAAAATTCAGAATAAAGCAATAGAAAAACAACAACCTTCAGCAGCTCAATTTTACACTGAATAATTTTACATTGTAAGCTATCCGAGAAAGTGTCTTAAATTTTGAGATAAAAATTAAATAATTATTCAAATATGGGTTATAAATATTACTGATACTATTTATTCAATCAGTATTTGCAGTACTGTTGTACCCATTAGACTGATCATGTATAGCATTCAGAGTATCGATATTCTGAGAACGCTTTAAATCATCGAAATCATCTCACGTCACTCTCTATGGATGTATTCATAGTAAACCAGCAATAGTTGTGGAAAGAAGAAAAAAAATTGTCATCTTTAAGATCGGCTATGCATCTATTTGTCTGCTCCAATAGTATAATTGGATTTCTGTCCTTAAAGGGTCGGCGGAGGTGCACAAAAGGTCTTTGCTCTTCAATTGTGCTCGTCATATGACGAGCTATTTTAATTAAGGGAGCAGGGTGACTAATTATAGCAGAAAGGTTAATCTTGAGCGTCAAAATAAATTGCAGTGAAGAAAATTCAGGATCTCAGAGCTCAGTATATCCCAGAAGTGGAAGGTTGAGGTCATTTGATATAAATCATGGTTTTTCCGGGAATCGCGGATTTCATCATTAAAAAGTTCCGATTTCGAAATTATTCAGATTTTACCAAAGACAACTCAAAGCGTGTGTGGAAAATTCTTTTCATGTTTGGTCTGTCACAGCTTCAGTTTGAATTTTGCCTCTATAGTTAAAGAAGTAAAATATGAATTTAGAATGAAATTCACTTCGACCCTTTTATAATAGCTGTAACGTATCATTCAAAAAAGGCAATCATGCAATCAAGTTTATATATGTTTTTTTTTTTTCCAACAACAGTGCGGTACTGGGACATCGAACCATGTTCGTGGATCGCCGAACGTCGGGGACACTTTTGTAGGCGCATCTAATGTGTGGGCATTGTTATCCCTAACAAGGATATCACAAACACCCATGCTGGGAATAAAACCCGAATCCAAATTGTGGCAGGATGTTCCGTTAACACTACTTCACTTGGACGGCTCGTTTAAACTTGTAAACATTCAAAATGTTTTCACAGTATAATAAGTAACTTTTTCTATAACATTTCTAATACGTTACCAGTTTTGAAGAAATAATACTCTAATATATACTAAAAAGGTATATATACTAATTAGGTATATATACTAATTAGGTATATATACTAATTAGGTATATACTAAAAAGGTCAATATATTATGTGTTTTTAACTATTCTTCAAGTACGCTACAGTTCAGAAAATTGAATACTTCACTTTTCGAATAATGCAAGAGTAAAAATTCTAAAAATATTAATACTAAATAAAAATTGTTTCATTCGTTTTACTTAAGACATATTTCCGTTTCTATATGTGTATTCGGTTTTCAATAAACATCCGCCTTATCCTGAAAATATTTCTGAAGTATATTATGTATATGGCAATTTTTTATTAAAATAAGTAACATTCTAACGTTACGGATTACTGCTAGCTAACATTTGAATCAATATCATATTAGTTGTAGTTTCTTTATGTGAATAAATAAAATGAACATCAGTCTTGTACTGTATCGTGCTTTACGTTATAAACTCGAATATAAGGCGAAAATTTTTGATCGAAAGCTATTCTTTTGAAATGAGCAGTCGGCTTATACGCGGGGCAGATTTAAAGAGAAAATTTTTAACCCTTTAACGCGCAGTGTTCCCGCTCTGGGAACACCAAACTCTGACGTTTTGACTGTTGCCAGTCACGAAGAATAGATTTGATTTCTGTAAAAATAGTTGCGGGTGACATAGCTCTACGAGAATCCATTGCTTTTTAGCACGTCATTTCCCCGTAAAAAAATGGTCACTATTATTTTTAACAGCACTGACATCTCCTGAAAAATGGAAGAATACGAAAACAGCTGGATAGATTGCCCAATGCTGAAAAAAGGGCAGCCGTTGCCATCGCTCGACTTAAACTACCAGCAAGATGGCGGACGATCGAAACGTCCATCGCGTGCCACAGATCTAGAGACCCTTTTTTGACGAGAGCTGGCTGTGCCGCACAACCAGCTGTCGCCAAAAAAGGGTGTCTAGATCTGTGGAACGTGATGAACGTTTCGATCGTCCGCCATCTTGCTGGTAGTTAAGTCGAGCGATAGCAACGGCTAACCTTTTTTCAGCATTGGGAAAGGGTTGGGCCTCAAAGCGTTAACTCGAGTATAAGCCGAAAAATTTTGATCGAAAGCTATTCTTTTGAAATTTGCAGTCGACTTATACGCGGGGCAGATTAAAAGAGAAAATTTTTAAGCCTCATGCGCTGACTTTAAACAAACCTAGCGTCATGGCAAAGAAAATCTCTTGGCCGAGGTTCTGCGCTTACGCATCTGTGACGAACATTTGAGTTCGTCCCCAGAACATAGCTTTCTGATTCGGACTTCTTCAGCTGTTGACCTAACAGTGTTGCATCAACAATACCATGGGTGGCATTAACCCTTTAAGGCGCAGTGATCCCGCTCTGGGAACACCCAACTCTGACGTTTTGACTGTTACCAGTCACGAAGAATAGATTTGATTTCTATAAAAACAGTTGCGGGTGACATAGCTCCGCGAGAATCTTTTACTTTTTAGCACGTCATTTCTCGTAAGAAAATGGTCACGATTATTTTTAACAGCACTGATGAAAAATGGAAGAATGAGAGAACATCTGCAGAGATGGCCTAATGCTTAAAAGAGGGCAGCCGTTGCCAGCCAGCTGACGCCAAAAAAGGGTCTCTAGATCTGTGGCACGTGATGAACGTTTCGATCATCCGCCATCTTGCTGGTAGTTAAGTCGAGCGATGGCAACGGCTGCCCTTTTTTCAGCATTGGGAAAGGGTTGCGCCTCAAAGGGTTAAGGACAATTTCATTTATGAAAGTGATGACGGAAATTCATCACATCCTGAGTCCCATTTTTATGAAGAAGAACCTCCGGAACATGACTTCATCGATCTTTTTAGAAATTTAGATAGTAGCGATTTTGAATTTGAAGGATTCGCTTCATATTTTTTAATATACTAATTATTTTTGCTCGTATTTTTAATATTTCATTATAAACGTGATTTTTGAAATGTGTAATGTTATATAATTGAATATTAGGAATTGTGTATTTTGTTTTCTTTGTATAATCTGCCAGCCATCATAAATTTTTAGGGTCGGCTTATTTGTGAGTCAAAAATTTCACCATTATTACGTCATTCAAAATAAAGGGATCGGCTTATACGCGAACGGACTTATCGGTACTTTATTTTAAATTTTGTGCTTACGTCTTATCAGATGTTTTAAAACAAGCAGATAATTACAAATCTTCTAATTAGTTTATGCTAGCCATTCTTACGTGATTAAATTAATAAAATTTTATATAAATAATAATTTTTGCTTCTTTTACATTCGTTTTAACCCATTTTTGCTACATTAATAACGGCATAGCAACAAAATGAGAATTTTATCAGTCTGGCATCTCACAACTTGATCCTAGGTATTCGATAAATCTAGGGCATAAGATTCAATAAAGCACTTTATAATTAAAACTGAAATGAAATAATTCCATTGCAAAATTTAAAAAGAAGAATCACGTGGCTGAACCTCTAGTGATATACTCCTAAACCACGCTTTAATACTTCTGCACTAATTGCTGGCCCGTGAAAAGGAATAAAACGTCTCCGGTCTCCCATTTGTATGAAAATGTGAAAATATCTCCCGTAAATTCGGTCTCGAGAAAATATTGCTAATTAAGTCTGGAATGAGCGACGAAGTTAATTCTGATCAGAAATGGATTAAGTCAGACGAATGTCCCCGGGGGGAATGAGGCTCGTAGCCCAAAATTGAATGAAAGGAAAATTTGTATAAATGTGTTTTGACTCGAATCATTCCTGTTCTTCGAACGGGTCCCGTCTCTAAATTAATCTGCTGATCATTAGGGAACAGTGCTTTGGAAATATCTCATTAAAACATACATTTGAGGGCTTGGATTTGTTTGACTTTTGGAATAATATTATGTGTGCTATACGCTGGGCGTTCATGTTAGTACCGCTTGGTCAATATTGTGCGAGTCAGGGAGAACAACGTGGATTAAAGGTTACATTGGCATATAACAAAGCTAGTACAGTCGAACCCGTTAAATGGAATAGCCAATTTGTCAGGAAATGTTATTCTAATAAGCGGCATATTCCATTATCCGGGATCACACTGACTAATTATTACAGTTTGGTGCATTTTATTGCAATAAGCGAGGTATTCATTTAACTGATATTCCATTAAGCAAGTTAACCTGTACAACAGTACAATTGAAATCCATATATTCGTATCTCTAATCCCTTATTATACAACTCACAAAATAAAGCTTATTTCTAACTTTCTGCTGGCAATGTTAATAAGCATTGAGTTAGTAAGAATTTTTAAATTGTTCGATAGTTTTCCAATATTGGAGTTAAATCGACCTGATTAGAAAAATATTGATTAGAATGATCGACGGGTTGGAAAATGCAGTATTATATTTACAAAATATATAGATTACTTTTACAAAACAAGCTTAACTTTGTTGTACAGTACAGCCATCTGCATTCATCATTCGCAACTAATCGTACAAGTGCTAATGTATTCTGCGGATTGCAGGTTAGTACAAATGAAATATAACCTAAAATCAGGGGCGTAGCCAGGGAGGGGGATATCGGGATATATCCCCCCCGAAACATTTGGATTAGTGATGAAATTCCGTCTATTTATACACATATAAGTTCATATCCCCCCCCGAAAAATTTTCCTGCCTAAAATATTACTTGAATCCCTTTTACTTAATCTCCGAATCCACTGAGGCTTTTGCGATACAACATCCATTCCAATTAGTTAAAAAACATGAACCTGATAAAATACCCAACTCTCAATAGCTTTTGGAACATTCATCAGTTAATAGGAACATTTATTTGATTCTAAAAACATTTATGGTTTTATGAGAAGTAACTAAGAGCCATATGTAATACTTTATATAACTTGATACAACATGGAGATGGTAGGCGATCAAAATATTCATCATTCAAGTATTTATCATCATAAATGTGATACATGTTTGTTAGACCACATGTCCAATCTTGCAATTTTTCAATGAATATTCCTTACCATTCCTTAACCTTCAAATATTTGCCATTCATGCCTTGATTTTAAAAAATTAAATGAACCTATAATAGTAACTCAAATATTTTTGGATAAGAAAAGGTTATCTAAAGCAGGTACTGATACCGGTTTTGATGTTATTTGTATTACTGATCCTGTCTTCACATACCTGCACTAAATTTCAGTTACTGAATTCTATTTCAAAGAAACTAAAAATAGCACTAATACCACAAATTTGATAATTTTTAACTATTCATGAGGGTAAATCATTAACTACTCATGAGGGGCGATCACAAGGTAAAATGTCGAGTTCAAAAGCTCTATATATAACTATATTAAAAATAAAGTATATTGTTATTTTTTACTTTGAGTTAAATGCAAGCAGTTTGCAAAACATTAATTCAAAGTAGTATTTCTCTATGAAAAGAAATAACAAGCTAAAACGTTAGCCATACACTAAGTAAAGTATTGTTCACTTGTAAATAAAGTGAGCTACACAAGAGTAATGTTTAAATTGCGTTCATATGAATATTTTCCTCCGTTGCATAAATAATTTCAGAAAGCAATACTAAGTGCATTCAATAGAACAAGTAAATCTTTTTGACAACGTCTCTTAGATTTTGTTGACTTCGAAAGTAAATATGATTTTCGTCAAGGAATGTTAACGCATTTCCACTTTTTAGTGAGAGTAGCTACTTTCAAAGTCATATGTTACATGGGACCAGAATGACCGCGAAGTTTAATATGCGTCAATAGAAATGCGGATCCTGCTGTCCGGTTTTTCTGAAACATAATCCGCGAAAAACTGTGCCAAATATCAGACAAAAGTAAGCCATAGCTTGAGTTTGGGCACAGTTTAGCTTTCTACGATGAATAATTACAAGTAAAAATGGTGCCATATTGAGTAGTAGGGAAAAAACTCCATTAATAATAAAAAACTTATACTTGTAAATTCCACAGTGTGTTTCTATTTCAAAAACTCACACTTAAATTGTTTTTTTATTGAACATTATAAGAATTATAAAAGAACTCATATTATAATAGCGTTTTTTCTAAAATCACTTCCATTTCATAAATGCTTATTTTCGCTTCTTTCATTACTACTATTAATAATTTCCAACAAAGTTGAATAGTATTTATGAGTTAGATTTGTCTGTCCGTCCACGTTCCAACTACACTGGCCTCCAAAAGTTAAGAAACAACATGTTTTTCGGAGCTTTCCATAAAAAAAGGACACTCACAGTAGAAATGGGGAAAGAATGAACACCCTGTTCTTTTGAACCTGTTCTCAAGAAAGAACGGGAACACCCTGTTCAGTGATCACGGCAAAAACATGTTCTCAGTTCATTAAGGTCCGACGCTTCAAAATTTTATGGCAGGCAAGCGTGTTGAAAAGAGAAATTTTGGAAAATGCCTTAAAGGTGAAATTTCTCATTGAAAGGCACGATTAATATTTTTTTGCTAAGAAAAATTTAAATTCTGGGGGGGCAGACCCCCCCCTCCCCCACATTGGCTACGTATCTGATGGTGGGGACAGAAGTTCACAATTTTAGCTTTATCAAATTCTAATTGTGGAATCTTAGTTATTTTGAGAAATAATGATAACGAAGATGATTATCTGGGGGGGGGGGATAGAACTTTTAACCCAACCTACCATAATTTTAAAGAGGACCCGGGCTAAGAATAAGAAACTTTCTTATATGTTCAATACGAAATGCACTCACAGGAAAACAATTCCTCAATTTTTATTATTCCAGCCAAACTACTCAATTTGAATCAAAGTAAAAAATTTAATAATAAAGAAAATGATAGTCTGAAACATAAACAAATCGAAAAAAAATATTTTATCAACGTCAAACAATAATATAAGCATTACACTATCTCCATATAAAACGCGCCTTCGCTTCATACGCTCTTATTGGCTGAAAAAGAACCTGTTCCGGAGCAGCCTCTCCTATTGGCTGAAAAAGAACACGTTCTTTGATCACGACTCGAGGAGTTCTCCGAGCAGTGAGCGGGAACACCTAGTTCTTTGCACCTAGTTCAGCGTTCTTTTCCTGAGCTGGAGTTCTTTTTCGGAACGGAGAGCTAAGAGCGGGAACGGGGTAAAAGGCGTTCTCTTGCTGAACAGGTTAAAAGAACTGTTCTTCGGTGAAAGGTGTTCTTTCATTAAATCTGTTCCCTGTTCTTTTGCTTTAATTAAGTTCTGAGCTAGGGTCAAAGTTGTAGACTTGGAGTCAGAAGCAAGGCCGTACTTAGACGGGGGGGGCAAGGGCGGATTAAAGGGGGGGGCGGAGGGGCGACCGCCCCCCCCCCCGAGAAAAATGAAATTAATGTAAAAGATCCTATTTTTTCTTCCAAAAAATGGATGTATATGTCAATCCTCTAACTTACCGCCCCCCCCCGACAAAAATGCATTAATCCGCCACTGGGGGGTCCTATGAGTTCGGACGCCGCTCCCCCGAACTTATTACATTATATGTACATGGTGTATTTATACAGGGACGTAGCCAGAAATTTTTTTCTGTGTGGGGATGGTGAGGGGCATGGGCGCCGGCAGCATAGGGCAAGGGGGGGCAATGCCCCCTCCCCTGGATTTTTGTATGCAGTGTTATCCTTTGCTTTTTTGCTCTTCCAACTGGCACTATACGTTGAAGTAGTCTTTGCCCCCCTGGGAAATATTCTGCCGGCGCCCATGGTGAGGGGTATGAAATGCAGTGATGTATAAATGAACGAAATGTTTCTGCAGTAATAAAAAAAAATTTAATCTTGCTAAATTAGACAGAAATTTTAATCCGGAAAATTTTATCCTGATATACGATGCTCCCCGACTCCGAAATTATTTTCTAGGTATGGCCCTGGTCGGAAGCCATGTAATTTTATATGCCAAAGTCGTATTCATTTTCTTAAATCGTAGTCGAAGCAATCGACATATTTATACACGCGTATTATTTTTAATCTGGAGCCTGATACTTACAGCTTTTTAAACGGAGTCTTTAATTTTTAAGCTGGAGCATGTACTTTTTTACATTTTAAGGCGCAACCATTTCCCAATGCTGAAAAAAGGGCGGCCGTTGCCATCGCTCGACTTAACTACTAGCAAGAGGGCGGACGATCGAAACGTTCATCGCGTGCCACAGATCTAGAGACCCTTTTTTTGACGACAGCTGCCATTAAAATATTTTTACAAAAAAATTACTGTTAACATACTTGATTGAAGAAAGCCAGAATGTTGGTTGTAAAGTTTTTTTTAAACATTTTACAATTGTTGTTGTTGTTGCTAATGCCCTCTGGCAACCCGCGGGGCGGTGCCAGATCCCTCAAATAGGCAGGCGATGGGCGGAAGGGGCTGCTTCCATTTTAATGAGCCCCAGTGGGAGGAACTCCGACTCAGCTTGGGGTCCCCTAATTTTGAACCAATTCCAGAGGAGGGACCCACCCCCTGAAATCGGCACCCCCAGAGGTATCGTTTAACAATTTGGAGGACATTGAAGCCACGACGGATTTTACGTGCACCAGCTAACATTAGGGCACACGGTCCCACAGCAGTCGAGCCCAGAGGAAGTTGACCCTCCCAAGCACTGGCCAATCCGGATGCTGCTTCACTTTTCGTGTTCTTATGGCAACGGAGTTTAGTGCCCAGACCATTGCGGGTTTTACAATTGTACTAAAGTATAGTACATGTTAAAAAGACGTATATTTTCATTTTTAAATTGAATAAAATAGTCATAATAAAGCTACCATGAATCAAAGAACCTGTTCTCAAAAGAACAGGAAAAAGAACTGTTCTTTAAAAAAGAACGGGAACGGTGAACAACTGTTCTTTGAAAATAACGGTTTTCCCCACCTCTAACTCACAGTAAAATTTATGGTTTATATAAATGATAAAAATGAACTTTATGCAAATTTATGCAAAAACGATAGCTACCACTTTTTTTTATAGAAAAAAACAGGCATATATGAGTCAGAGAAAAATGTGTAAATATCAGGCTTTCATAATTACGCGTGTAACTTTTGTTGATTTACAACTTTTGTTAGCAGATTCGTTAACAATAGGTAGCAGGGTTCCGCAATGTCTTAGAGAAACTGTTTGAACGATTCGTTAAGGTGGCGGGAGGTCGTATGAATGGAAATGTGTAGTCCACCGTCTCTGGAATCAATATCAAACGGAAGCTTCTGTGCCCATAAGACATGTTCTAGGCCGACCACGAGCTACAACACGTGCAGAGTCGTTTTATACCTCTTTCGGTCCGGAAAAGAAGAAGCATTTCTGTGCCGCAACTTCTTGCAGACCACTCTGTAGCATCAGAGAGAAGAATATCTGCTAGTACGGTACGAAGGCTTCTTCACAATGCAGGTCTCTATGCAAGGTCACCACTTGCACGTGTCCCCCTCAACGGACGACAGAGAAGGACCTGTTTATCTTGGCCAACATTACACGTTCCTTGGACCAGACATCGATGGACTTCGGTACACTTTACAGACGAGTCCAGATTCACACAGGAGAGCGATTCAGGACGTCTGCTTGTCTGGAGGGAACGAAGCACCTGATACCATCAATCCAACACTGTGGAAAGACACAGTTATCGAGGTGGTCAAATAATGGTTTGGGCAGATATCCCACTCGATGGTCACACTGACCTGCATGTGTTCCATAAAGGAACTATGACTGGTGTGAGATATCAGTACGAGATCCTTGATGCCTATGTTCGGCCATATGCTGCTGCTATTGACAATGATTTCATTCTGATGGATAATAATGCCCGACCTCACCGAGCTGTGCTTGTTGAGGGTTACCTTGAGAGTCGACGTTTGGAGCAAATGGAATGGCCAGCTCAATCTCCAGACTTCAATCCGATAGAACATGTTTGGGACTACCTTGACAGACAAATGGCAGCTTCAAGTCCTCCTCCAAGATCGTTGCATGAGCTGGAACAAGGACTAATCCGTGCGTGGTCTTCGCTCCCTATTGAGATGTCCGACATCTTAATTAGCAGCATGAAGAATCGATTCCGCCAGTGCATTGTAGTTAGGGGTAGACACATTCCTTATTAGAACTAATTTTTGTAATGTTTTCACCACATGTTTCCACAAAAAGCTTTGATAAACTGTTTTCTCCAAAAGCGGACTTTTCTACCAAATGTGTTCTTTTGCTTTTACACCATGCTTGTGTTGAATTTATGTAAATTTCTATGTCGTACTCTATAAAGAACTATTTAGTGCTCAGTTACTCCAATTTTTTTGCTTCTATGTTCATTCATTTTCATATTATTCACAAAAACAGGTTGTACGTTAACTTTTGGAGAGCAGTGTATTATAAATGTAAATCAATTGCTAAGAAATTTGTAAAGGTTAATTTTATGTATCTTAACAAGTATCCCATTGCATATGCAACCTTTATAGTTTTTTTACAGGAACACCCAAAAGAATTCCTATATCTTGCGTCTTACATTACCTACTTGGGTTTGGGTGTTAACTTGGCCGTCCCTTCATGGAGGGTAACTCTAAACGCCCACAAGATACTCCCATAATAAAATGGACTGTAATTCGGGCTTTAGTACTGGTGAAGGCTCCATGAGCAAATGCTGCCCTTTCGAAAAAAATTACATCTTATAGACAGTCATTGTTTAAACTGTATTTTTCAGATATTCATTTATTTTAAGTACGATATACAGTCGAACCTACTTAGTGAAATATCA
Organism: Cheiracanthium punctorium; assembly: GCA_038373885.1. Lineage (NCBI taxonomy): Eukaryota > Metazoa > Arthropoda > Arachnida > Araneae > Cheiracanthiidae > Cheiracanthium > Cheiracanthium punctorium. Next base: position 206,272 of record JAWZYV010018786.1, on the reverse strand, counting down.
ATTTAATTAATATCCCGCTTACTGGAATACATTTTCAATGCACCAAACCGTGATAATTAGTCAATGTGATGCCGTATAATGGAATATCCCTTTTATTGGAATACATTTTCGCGGCAAATTGGCTCTCTTTATCGAAAATGGTGAAGTAGCATTTAAAACTTCTGCATTAGTTATAACCCGATACATTTCGGTCTATGACAATTTATGGACGCTAATTCCTTTCAAGCGCAATACAATAAGTATGTTGACATTTAAAAAACATATTTTTTTTTTATTTGAAAAACAGAAGTTCTTTTACATGGTCTCTCGAAATAACATTAATAGTGATACAACGTTTTGGAGGTTATACTCAAAATCATTAACGTTGATCCATCGCTATCCTTATGGCCACATACCAATATCTCGTCTGCAAATTTGGAACCAAAAAAATAATTGCGTTGGAAAGTTCTTCATAATCGAAGTGTTTGGCATTATTTATCTTTCCTGTTATTACTATTATTCGGTAAAAGAAGTACTTCCCTGATAAATTTAAATTCAGATAACTGCACGTATTTGGTAAATTCCTTTGTTCTTTTACTGTGGGCAACTTTAAAATCCTCTTTAAATATTCTTCCATCTACGTAGTTATAGGAGATAATCTATCATACCTTAATACTCCAACAAAAGATTGCCAAAGAACTCCTTTATTTTTCATCAAGAATCCTTACCCGAAATAGATGGGGGGGGAGGGGGAGAGGGAGAAATTGATGGAGGTATTTTGATGGCCGTAAATAAATAAATAAAAGAAAAATTCCATTTCTTTTCTATAACGAAGCGTAAGATCTAATTTTCTATCTCGTTTCAGAATTTTTGATTACTAAAAAAGATGTTGAAGTCAGAAATTTAAAAAAAATATATTACTTATATGTATATATTAAATTTCAACGAAACAAAAAGTTTTATACATATATGCTAGTTCATTTCTAATTGAAAGTCGAATAGAGAATATTAAATAAAGTTGAGAAAAACCCCGTTTGAAATTTTTGAATTCTTACTGATGTGATTTTGAATATGTCATTCAGGAAATAACTGCAATTGTCAAGAAATAGTTTTAGAAGGTAATTAATGTTTTACATCTAATGAAAAATATTCTAGACATAGTTGGATAAGAGTTCAAAAGCTTGAATCGAAACATCTTTTATTTTGCTTAAACATTATTGTTTAAATTTCGAATGCGCATTCATTAATGGAGAATTTCATGATCTTTTAAAATTATTGTAACGCTACTTTTTTATGTTTAAATAACAGTTTCCAGTCAATTGCTAATTAGTCAAAGTTTAATTCCGATAAAACAGTCATAAATTTAAAAATTTTACGATTATATACTTTTTTACAGTTTCGTGTGTGAATATTTTTGAATATGGCAAAGAATAAATATTAGTGAGAGAAGATATTTTATATTTGCAACCTAATATATATATATAAGAAAATGTGCCAAATAAAAATAGTTGTTTTATTTTAAATCGAAAATTACTCCTCTTTAGGAGGGGGGGGGGGAGGGATTATATTATTATAAAGTGCTCTATATTCTTACATTTATTTTAATAATATTTTTGGTACATTTTTTTTTGGGGGGGGGGGAAGAGGGTGAAAAATTTTGTGGAAAAAATCAAAAGCTTTCCAGTTAAGTTCATATATTTTTATAATTCATTTTCTTTTTATTGCCGTTAGATTAGTTTCCTATTTCTTTTTCATAACAATATATAAATACACACAATATAACACAGCATGCGATCACTTTGTCACAAATTTTACTTAAATAGTTATGAGTAGAGTTATTTATGAATTTGCTAAAAGTGAGGTAACCTACCCTATCTTCCAATTATGCTTAACCTACAACTCACATTGTTACACGTAAATGTGCATTGACAAAAACTTCGGCTGCAAATTTCAAAATATTTCATATGTAAGAATTACAGTGATCCAACTATTTGTGAGAAATTTAACAAAGCTAACAAATTTAAAACGTACCTTTAAACTGTTTAGAAACCACTATGTTCAATCGTACGAAGAGGTTTTATGTTGCATAATCCACATAAATACTTATAAAAAAATATTTAATATGCATTTTCAGTTACCTAGAGAAAAAAGAAAGAAAACGTCACATATCTAAACCTCTAATATAATTATATTGAGTACATGTATACTGATAGTCCCTAATCAGTAACTACATTTTGCGTTATAAAGAAAACATTTTAAATCATTTACATATGAAATTATTAATAATTATTATTAATTTTCACACAACATTATTTACTGTTCTTACAGAAAATGAATTTATATAATTTAATTTTTATTGATATGCCTATTTGCATTATCTACTTCGTTAAAATAAATATCCACTTTAATACATTTTATTTATTTAATTTTAAAAAAATAACAGATTTAACTGTTTTAAAAATCTTTTATTAAAGTACTTTAAAAATCATTAATATTCCATGTGCTTTTATGGCAGTGATATATCATATTAAAAAATATGATGTATGGAGGAAAAATCGTGGACGATATTATTCATACCATGGGCTGATATGAATAATACCGTCACATAAATCTTTTGTGATAAGTCCTAATATTCCTTGCATAAAAATGTATTCCAGACGTCAGTGATAATGGCACGTGTGCTTAATGTGATACATGCCTACCTTTTACTGGCACGCGAACAATTTTGTCAAGATAATCTAGTAGAACTCTGTAAAAACATATTTTTCTAACATTTTTTACAGCTGAATTACTATCGGTTTTGCGCACCTATAAAAACTTTTATTCTCTTTCTAGTATTAGTTTGATATTCAATTCTGCAGTTTGGTTACAGTTTCATTTTCAAATATTTCCTTTCAAATAAGCATATCAGCTAGATTTAAGTCTCTTTCCAAATGCAAACATTTTTTATAAAAGTACTTCATATGATAAGTAAATGTACAAGGACTCAAAAATATCTGGAACAATCGTAAAATATGGTGAAAAGAACTAAGACGATGGAGAAATTCCGGAGAACGACAAATTCGCGAAAGCTTAAAAAATTTTATTATTAAGCTATAGTCAATCTTACTGTCCTAAAACTGCATCATTCAAGACGAAACACAATTTATAATTATCGGTTATACTTCATTTTTTTTAAAGAAAAAGTAGTTTCGTTTTAGCAAGCCATAGTTCAGGAATTTCACCAACATTTCAAACTTTTTCTGAAACATTTATTATTAGCTGGCGTATGAAAACGACGGTATTGACCCTACATTCCAGTGTAAGTCAGAATTATCCTGAATTATCCCTATGCATAGCCCTTAGCAGTTATGGCAGATATTTTTGAAGCTCCCTGTATTTACTTAAAATAGCATTCTTTATTTTTATTCTCTTTTAGTTTTATTCGTTATAAAAGACTTAAGTTACATATAATGTAAGTTTAGTAATCTGATATCCGCTCATGTTCTCTAAAATTGTCGAAACTAGGAAATAATGGTCCACCTGAAAAAAAAAAAAAAAAAAAAAAAACAGCAGTTGATTTTGTGATTTTGTGAAATGCACACCCGTCACCTTTGCTGTCAGCTTTGATAATGTACTGCGCAGTTCCAGACAAATTGTTGGAAATTGTTTTTTCTTGCTAGACTTCGCCTTCCAAGCCCTAACTTATAACGTAAAAGCCTATGCAGCAGATCCCTCTATAACACGGTAGATGCGTTCCGTGTTATATGAGTCCGCGTTGTACGAGTCACCAACACATGATCAGCATCAGCAGTATTAGCAGCTAATACAGAAACATCTGTCCCATTCTTCTACTGTGTTGTACGAGTCTTTTTTATCATATTACACGAAAAGATAGCAATTTTTTCGTCTTGTTGTACGAATCTTTCTTATATGAACCAGTGTTATAGGGAGGGGTACTGTTATTTTAAATACGATATTCATTTTGAAAGTCTTCTCATTAGTATAAAAATAAGTTCAAATGAGTATATGCAATGATTAATTAATTCACATCATTCAATATTCATTTAATTAAATACTTATAACAACTATTTTCATAAACTAAACAGTAATGAAATAAACCTTCTCTATCATGACGCAACATTTCCGTTTACTGAGTTAAACCTATTCCATTTAAAACCTTGCTTGCATAAAATAATATTTATTAAAGGGAAAGTAGTTTGTATGCAAATGCAGTTTACTAATTATAATTCCTTGACTGAAGTGACAGGTCTCCGCTGAATTCATATAAGCTTCTTGGATAATCCATCTTATCGCACTTTTGTCAAGTTCTAATTGCAAATGTAACAATATTTTGTTTTGGATGGTTACCTTCATTTAAGGTCTATAATCTCTATGAAAATATTGAGATGTAGAGGCAGAGGTGTAATATTCCTCAGATGAATAGCTGCATTCATACTAAATAAATATTTACATTTGTCGATATAATAAGAATTTTAAAGCGATTCATATAGAATTTGCAGAATTTTGCAAACTTCTGTTTACATTTCTATTATTACTGTACCAGGAAATAAAATGCGTTTTGTGTTAGATTTCTTTAGAAAGTATATGATCGCTCGACATTTTTTTTCGCAACTAGCGAACATGATTAACTCTATTTTAGATTTTAACAATTTAGTCTTTTTAATACAATCATATAAAAATTACGAAGAATGTATATGAAAGTTAAGTTTGTCGGTAAAAGCACAGTTCTTGTCATTGACTGTGTCTTTTAAAGCTTCTGAAGTCCTTTTCGCTATTTCCTCCCTGTAATGCTTACCTTTATAGTAGGGTGTCATAGTACAGAAATTTATAACAATTGTGATAAAAACATAAAATTCCTAGCCCTGATGGTAAGTTAAATGAATATCATTTTAAGCTATTGGGGAACTTTAAATTCGCTTACGTCAGATTTTTTGAGCTATTTCAATTTCTGTATATCTTTTGCCCTACAGCTATTCGAGATTTACGCGTTTTTGGACATTAGTACAATGATTTTATGATTTAAAGGGGAAAATAAAATTTATAATAAGCTTTACTAACATATTTAATAAAACACTAGCTGCGTAGCTCGACATAGTCCTGGGCATAAGGTATTAAGGCATAACTTTACGAAAAAAAACTGTCGGCTGATGTTCTCGAATCTAATTCGGTGGATTACTTTACCAAACATTAATACATAAAGTGAATATGAATTTTTAAGAGCGTCTGCATATATAAGCAATTTTTCAAACACAATATAGGTAACGCATCTACTAAAAAATCGTTTAATGCCCTACTGAAAAGCAGATCCCAAGATTAATCCGTGCTCACTATCCAACCATTTTAATTCAGCAAGCCAGAGCTAAACTCCAAGATTTGAGTTTATTAACAAACTGGAGACTACTTCATTGATCTGATCTCATCAGCTGAACGCAGCTTAATCATGGGCATTTTGGTTAGTAGATTTTTAAAGTTTTATATAAGCTAACGCATTTTCAAATTTTTACGTTCATGCTTAATAAGTACGCTACATCTACGGAAAGAACTCCTTCGAAATACGAAGCCCAACGTAGAGTTGGAGGGCGTTCTTTCAAGAATAAGATAGTTCTTTCACAGTTTTCAAATTTTTTTTAAGTTAATGTATTTTGAAATTTCCACGTTCGTATACTCAGTTTTCAAACATTATTAAAAATAATGAGTGTCTTATTACTTAATAGGATAACATATAACTATAACTATTACTTTATCTTGACTAATTCCAGGTTTTAATTTTTGAACTTAAACTAAATTGACGACGAACTAAGCATAATATACGCATGTAAAATTGAAGTAGAGAACTGGAACAATATAAAAAGTCAGATTTATCGAAAATTAAAATATATTTTAAATATATTTTTTAATTTCTGCTGGCCTACTATTTTCTTTTAACGATATTCAATTATTGCACAAATGACGAAGCAATTAGCATTTAACCTTATTTAAAGAAAATCGCTCTCTTGCACGAAATCAAAAGAGTTTCTCAATCAAACATCTGAACTTTCAAAAATCACTCGCTTTGAAAATAAACCTGGCAGTAATTAAACTTTAGAGTCGTGTTTGTTTAAAATAAATTAATCCCTCAAAGTAAAGTCACTCACCGTACTTGCATTAAATGACAGTTAAACGCTGACTTAGCTCATTCTATAAGAAGCAAACGCTCTATTCATGTGTACGCCAGAAAATCGATTTCATAGCCAAATGCCAGATTTTCTAGAATGATGAAACTTAGATTAATTTGTCATAATTAGTCATGATAAATTGATTCAGTGCTTTGAAATAAGTAATGGTTTTCAATAAAGTTAATTTAACTTAAATTATACATGTATATAGTATATTTTCTTTTTAAACTATTATAAATCCGTTTATATTTCTTAGTGATTTCTGAATGAGTTCATATTTTTTATTTATTTTATGGTAAAGGTTTCTTAATGTAGATATTATTTAAATCAATTTAGCTCGCTTATGTTTTATTTATATGTTAACCAGAATAGTTTATATCCAAAGCAGAGTAGTAGTTGGTTTAATAAATTTGATATCATTTTTGGAAGAAGCGATTAACTGATAATCAACTTTTATAAAAAAAATTCTATGCAGTTAATTAAAGAAAAAAGTTGTTAATAGGTAATAAAAAAATACTAAATGTATTTATAATTTTGTAAAGTATCAATGAAGTGACATCTAACAAGAAAAACAAGAAATGTTAGTTATAGTTCAACTTTCAAAGTTCTGACAGGCTTCACTTCTTCAGCGTAAAAAATAAATGATTATTTCAATAAATATTGTTACAAAAATTACACAGTGGGTGTAGTGAATTTTTCAACAAGCCCAGAAAAAAGAAAATAGGCCTATATTCGATGAATCGAAGCTGTATGTCTGTCACAAAAAGAAACACAGCATTTAATAACGCATGCAACAGCGAATCCTTAAATAACACACCAATAACACCATTCAAATCATAGTACCAATCGTATAGCTCTACTCTCTCTGATCGCAGTCTATCACACCAACTCTACAGTGAGCGTGAATGCTTATGTATAGATTACCAGGCGGACGTGACGTCATAAAACGATGTGATATCATGTTTCTAGAGTTTTCCAGTAACTTCTTTCCTAATTGAAATACAACCAAACTTCCACTAATTTCGAGAAATTTCTTTTCGTCGACAAGGTCGCCAAGTTTTTCGATAATTCGCCTAAATGATCACCAAGTTTGTCGCTAAAGTCAAGGGGGTCACATGCTCAATTCACTTGCATTAATACCTGTACAACTTATTTTCCCGCAACACACACTTTTGCGAGAAAACAACATTAAAATTTTGCAGCAATATTTTCATTTACATTACTGTAATTTTTCAAATAAAAATGTATTAATAAAAAAAATATTATTTTAAAACTAATATATTTTTATTCTTCGAACTGAATATACAAACAATATGTTACTGAAGTTAAAATTAGACTGCATAATACAAAAAGAAACTTGCGTAAAATTACAACCATACTTAAATAAAGAAAACTTGACGCGATTGTTAAGTACAATTTTATCAAGTAGAAAAACATATTTGTTTGCTACTTTACAGAAATTTCACAACTGCATGGGTAACACAGAATCTAATTCTTATTTAAAGGAAATGTTCTCTCGCTCGAAATAGAAAGAATTCTCAATTAAGCATCTAAACTTATAAGAATCGCTCATTTTTATAATGAACTTGACAGTAATTAAACTTCAAGAAAGAGTCATTTGTTTAAAACAAATTAATCCTTTAAAGCAAAGTCACTCTCCGTATACTTGCAGTAAATGACAGTTAAGTGCTGACTTAGCGTAAGAAGGCGATGCAATTCGAGCATACGCTAAGAAATCGATCGCACTACTAAGCACCATATACTCTGAGATGATGAAATGTAGATTCATTTGTCATAATTAGAGAGAGAGAGAGAGAGAGAGTCATGCTAAATAAATTCATTGGATTCGAAAATAAGTAATAATTTTCAATAAAATTAATTAAACTAAAACTGGACAAAAAAGGGCTAATTTAATTTTGCATTATTTGAAGAGTTTAGGCTTCAGTGTAATTTCGGAATACGGTGCTAAACTGTGCAATTAAAATTAAGTATTTAAAATAATTATTGACATTGAATATTAAAATTAGTTACAAAAATTAAAACTTTAGTCATAAATTTTCAAAAAAAATAAAGACTATAAATTCAGTTTAGCAACGCATTTCTCTTTTAAACTCACTGTAAATTATAAGACTTTTTGAGGAAAAAAAAAAGCCTTATAAATCGCATTCAAAGATAAATTAAGCTATCGTAATAAAGCGCTCATAAAATTTATGCGCATTATAAACTTATCATTTTAAAATTAGTGCATTTAAGAAGATTTCAGCATATTTTTAGTGTATACTTTTCATCATTCTCGATAAACTTTTTAAGATATTTTCGAAGAACAATTTGTTTCAGGGCTCATATTTCAAAGGGATTTCCTCAATATTCCAACATGGTACATTCAAAACAGTGAACTTTAGAGCCTTTGTTATCAAATATTCCTTTTTTTTTCACTTACTCTCATTTTACGTTTGAAAAATACGTTATTAAGGCATTGGTAACCCTTAGGTATTCGCTTACTATGTATGTCTTTTTTCTTGCTTTTTTTAAATAAACAGATAACCATGTGCATGTGTCTACAGTTTAACTTTTTAATTTTGTCCCTTGTCATTAAAAAAGATTTATTAATCCCCTATTCTATAGCTTATTATATATATATATATATATATATATATATTTGAGAAAATACCTTAAAGTAAGTAGAGACGGCGAGAAGTTTGTCAGCGAAGTTATTTTGCACTTTTCTAAAATGATTCTTTTTCAAGTATTAAAAATCTATATTAAAATATGCGAAAAACTGTGGTGTAACATATAGACTAATTAACATGTCAATAAAATAATTTTTACTCACTATTTCATAATTAAAGAACTCGCGACTGTCAAGGAGACAAAATTTTATAAAACAGTAAAAATTGATATAATAGTTTTATAAAAGTACGTTTTTGTGTATAGAACTCTGTAACTTTTAAAGTATATACCAGGAACAATTCAATGCTTTTATTTGAAAATGGAATTAAGACTTATTTGCTTCTAATACATTTTAAAATTTCAATTTAGTTCACGCTTGTGAGGGGATTTCACCGGTACTATTTCTAACTCTGCAGAATCTAACCAATTTTTGCCAAAAGTCATTCTCTGGCCTACTGTTTTTGTCGACTAACATCAGTTGAAATAAGTACGAAAGCAATATTTTCAATTCCAAAATAAAAAATGCAAAAAGCTCGAATTACAAACTGATTTAAAATTAAAAATTCATTTAGAATCCTTAAAAATAGTGTGAAGTTACATATATAGTAATATATTTGTCTTCATAATTTAAATTGCATCAGTTAGGGAGTTTAACTACCAATGAAAACCTGTTAACTTGCGCTGGGCCTCAGTGGAGCACTTAAATATTTATGCTCGTAAGAAAGGAAGTCTCCATTGCATCTTTTCAGTGAGAATTAACGAGTTAAGCCTAGATTCTGTGAATGTATCCATCGCTGATAAAATGCTTCGCTTTACCGCTTTACATATAGCCCCTTTCATAAAGCTTTTCTGAATCTAACTACGGCTACTGGAGCTACTTTTGATACTATGAATTTAATTTTACATCTTTTAGTTGGAGAAAAATAACCTTTTTCTATCACATTCATTAAGACACAAAAGTTTCTCAAATTTTTATCGAATATATTTAACTGTAGTGTTAAATGTTAACCAACTGCCTCCATTCGATATGTCATTTCCCATGTAGCTGCAAAAGTGATGTTTGAATGTCAGTATCCTTCATTTCCGAGCTCGAGAGATTGATTTATATGGCTCAGTATGAAATTAATTAATCTCTGTTCAAACTACTGCATTATCTGTCAACGTACAGAATTAGTCTGGTCTAACTAGTTAATGTCATTTATAGTTCATGCAGTTTGTTTCGTAATAAAAGTTTAAGTGCTGTTAATTCATTCGTTGTACAAATGTATGCTTTACTTTTAGACCCTATTAGAAGAAATAATTACATTTTCTTGAATTTTTATTTGCAGGTAAGGGACAACAATTTAGTCCAATTCAATCTAAAAATTTTGTTGGTTTTAATAAAATTTTGTTAAGATAACAAAATATTTCGTTAAACTGACAAAACTTTTGTTGATTCCACAGAATTATTTGGTTATAATAGCGCCAACTAAATTTTTATTGAGCCAACAAAACAGTTTTTCCAATGCTGCGTTCGTCCTGGAATCCCTCCTCTCCCCGCTCACACACGAACCTGCGCTCTAGGTTCAGTTCTTTCTCGGACGCAAGTTACTTCAAAAAATTAACCCTTTCAGGACTTTTAACCTTTTGACCTGGTTAACCTTTTGACGACAGCTGGCTGTGCAGCTGTCGTCAGAAAAGGGTCTCTAGATCTGTGGCACGCGATGAACGTTTCGATCGTCCGCCATCTTGCTGGTAGTTAAGTCGAGCGATGGCAACGATTGCCCTTTTTTCAGCATTGGGCAATCTATCCAGCTGTTCTCGCATTCTTAAATTTTTAAGCAGATGCCAGTGCTGTTAAAAATAATCGTGACAATTATTTTACGGGAAATGACGTGCTAAAAGCAAAGGATTCTCGTGGAGCTATGTCACCCGCAACTATTTTTATAGAAATGAAATCTATTCTTCGTGACTGGCAACAGTCAAAACGTCAGAGTTTGGTGTTCCCAGAGCGGGAACACTGCGCGTTAAAGGGTTAATACATCTCCGAAGCTGCACTAAACACAAATGTGTAGATTTAAAGTGTTTTGACACCACATGTACTGGGCATTTCTGGCAGAAGTGTTGGACTTCCACTTATTTTTGCAATTTATAAAAATTTCTACTATCGATGTGCAAAGTTCAATTTCGATACGCTCGTAAATCAGCACTTTGTTCAGTTTTTATAAATGTGCTTATAAATCAGCAATATTGCACGTACAAATTTACTATTCTCGACAGCTTTGTAGTTATAGCAATTTGAATATAAATAGAGCAACTTTCAAAACTCTTGAAATAACGATTTTTTTTTTCTTTGTAAACGGCCACCTGATGACATCTCTATATTTTGCAGAATTAGCGAGATTTAAAAAAACAAATTGATCATTTTAACGCAGATTGTATTTTTTTTAATCGATTGTTGTTGTTACCCACTTTCCTACACTAATTTTTGATTTGTCCTGTTCAACTGCAATTACCAAATACTTCTTATGTAAGTAGGAATCGGATCGAGATCTGATAAAGTCACGTAAACTATTCATTACATGCGTTCAGACAGAGTTCGATCAATAGTATTTCAAGATCCGATAAAATGCATTGTAGGCACTTGATTACGGCTGAGGTCGGTCCTTGACTGTCGTAGATCGATTTTGACTTCCACCGTTTGCTGCAGAATTCAGTCCGCATGAATACTGGAGTGCACGTGTTTGAAATGACAGGCTAGAAAACCAAATTTCGAAAGTATGTACGATAGATGAAGCACAGAACACGAGAGACGGGGTTTTGAGGCTTTACGATATGTTTCGCAAATAAAGTAAAGACAGTAATGTGTTCCTCATCTAGTAACTAATGTCATAACTGTACTGAACTTCAAGCAACAATTTGTTGTAAAGAAGATACTCGGACAACAACAACAATAAAACAGCAAAAAAACTCCCTAATTTATTACCAGATAATTAATCTACAAAGTGCATGAGAATTGTTTTATACTTTATGACAGTTAATTCTTTTAACAAAATTCTTCAATTTATCCTTCAATTACTATTTCATCGATACTTTCAACAATCTAGTTTCGAAAGTCGGTCATATAGCCTACATTTATCTAACTTTATTTTTCAAACTTGCATATAAACAAAACTTTCAAAGGATTTTATCCCTATTGAAATGTAGTCGAATATTTTTTTTTTAATCTGTGTATTGGGAATAACTCAAATACTTTTAATAATATGAAGGAAATATAATAAAATTAAAGTAATGGCAAATTTTTCTTTTCCAAGCAAAATAGGATAAATATCTAACACACACACACACACATGTATTTATGTATATATATATAATGACCTACCTAATCACACACCTCAATGGCCTTTATAATTAATTGTTTTAACAAGACCGTTACTATGGGAAAAGAAAAAGTAAATAATTAAAATGAAAACAAAACTTAAAGCTGTCTCTCTGAAAGCACATCTTATTTAACATTCACGATATCTTTCCACAAGGACTAATAGATTCTGCGCTAAATATAAATTTTTAAGATTTCATAATACGGCTAATTAACGCGTAAGAGCGTTTGCGTTCAGTGGCAAATGCTTCAGTCTCTCATATTTAAAAACTAGAAAATTCCCCAGTGCCTTTAGAAATAACTTGAAATAATTACCTGAGTCAGAAGTCATTAAAGTAACTTTTCGCTGGAAAACAATTTTCCAAAATAAATAAGAATGCTTCCGCGGGCGCGTTCGGAATTAGCAATAATTTTTAAGCTAAATATCCAGTGTTCAAAGGGCTTGATGATTAAATTTACTGAAATAAGTTTTAATGCCACTGGTTTCGGGTAAATGCATTTTTAATGTGATAGTTCTGGTCTATGGTAAATTTTAACACTTTACATCAACTTAATAAGCACTTGCAAATTCTGTTGTCCATTTGCATCATTTGTTACGAAATACGAGAAATGTTTAGAAAAGAGAACTATATTTAAAATTTACACACTTTTGGAAATTAAATAATAAAAATCCACTTCATAACTTGTAAAGTTTTATTCATTGTAAGTTACTTGAAAAAATTAACATTAAACTTATAGTAGCAAAATTTTCATTTATTGTTTTATTAATACTAAGATTTCAATGAATACTACAAAATATCATAAATCACCTACTTCAAAAAGTAAAAGCTACATAAATTTACTGTAAGAAAAAATAACAAGAGTTTGTTTCAGTATAGAAGCGATTCCCAAGTATTGTAATAATTGTACAAGAATAGTGGTTTCAGTTAAATATATCTTTTAGATGCAAATTTCAAATATTATCAACCACTGTTTAATATAAGTGTTCTTCGACTACGAAAGAGTATTTGCATTAAATAATGAATGTATTCCATCCTTACAGATTTTCGAAAAATCACTTCTCCTTTATTAGAGAAAATTAGATTAAATTTCAAGGGAATATATCTAATCTAATTTTCTCTAATATATAAAGATTGAATACTCTTTGTATATAGCGGATAGCTCTTAATATTTATCCGCTATATAAAGTGTGAATTATAATTTACACTTTAAATTCAATGGAATTACGAGTCAATGACAAAAGATTACAGGCGGCCATCTGGCCGCTTTTTATTATTAGTGATTAATTCAAAAAGGAATATTTTTCATGCACATAAAATTTTCGTTCGTTCGACAGCTATGAAAAAGAACAATAGAAAGAGTATCATTTGTTGTTCTCTTATTTCATCTGATCAAGCTAAGAAATTACTATGTAATAAAGAGTTTTATCTTTATTAGAAAACAGGTTGAAAGTCCATAATTTGTTAGAAGTTGAAATCTCACATTTCCCGCAGTTTAAAGAAAACAGAGCCACATTGTCAATGAATGCACTACCTAAAAATTAAAGTGAAACGTTTGGGAGTCTGTGTACAATCTAAAACTATCCTAACCTTCAGTCCCATAATAGTTCGATCTCTGTTTAAATAGTTGTACAAATATAATGCCGCATGGGAACTTTCAAAAACAGTTTTTATAGTGAGCGCATTAATAGTTCACGTACTCAATTTATTTCATTTCAATTGCAGAGAAATACTGTTAAACCCGGAGATCACGGGGACAGATTTGCAAAATGCGAAGGCAATTTTATTATCGTGTAAGAGGTGAGCGAAACAGAGAAAAAGTTGGCAAAGCTGCTTTGCTATTCGGTCACAAAAATTTCTAATTTCAAGATTAAGCGGACACCACTTAATTCCGACTTTCCCTCTTTAATTTATTTCCACGATATAGGCTTTGGGGCTCTGTTATTATCCACTGTTTTAACAGTGGCTTAACAATACCTCATGTACAAAGAGTACAAATGTACGGTTATCAAAATGTATATGCACTTCAAACTGCCATAGAAAATTTATTTTCCTGCGTACTAGATTTAACTTCTGAAAGAAAGTAATGTTATATTTCCTCAACAGGTTGATGGAGAGAGGTCATTCTAGCAACGGAGCCCAGTTAGTGACAAAAGAGTAGCATCAACATGACGGAAATAACATAAATGCATTGGAGTTTCGTTATTGACACTGTTTCTTTTTGGAAATCATGCAACTTTTGAGCAGCTTTTTAAAAACGTTTATTGCACTAGAGGGTGGGAAAAAAGTTAGAGTGTCTTTTTAAAAGTTGGACTGTGAACTGTTACAAACAACGAACTTATAGAAGTTATGCAACATTCAGGAGAAAATGCTAAACATTCGGAATTTTCCAACATTTCCCTACACAGGTAACTCCTCGACCCATTTTTGAAGGCGATTTTTTGTGCATATGATTTTTTTCTGAAAGTTGCACGAGACATACAACTTTACTGTTGGTGTCAGTCCATAGTGCATTGAGTGAAGAAGAATTATTAATTTTTTGAGTGTTCACCATCCCTGGTTTGTTTTTAAAACTGTTCAAAAGTCATGTGACGGCGATCAGGTCTCTTCAGGTGGAACACCCTTAAAATTTTGAGAATGTTGCTGCTGCTTGGAGACAGCGAAGATGAGATGTAAGTAATATTTTGGTGCAAAGTACGTAATTAGTCGTGAACCAAGCTCAGAAATCTATCGATGTTGAAAGCTACCATTTTGAACATTTACTTTAATTACCAATAGGAATATTCAGTTTGACTAGACTTTGTTTATTATTATTACCTTATTTTTCCCAAATATTGAATCTTGTATGTTGTAGAATATGTTTTCTCTGTGACAGTATAAAAGTGAGTATAAATTTATCTGACGCACCTTGTATTGCATAACATTAAAATGAATAAACTACATTTACGAAGTAAATATGACTGAAAAATTTAATAGCAGTAAATATTACAGGTTTTGAGTTGGATGTTTTAAACGGATAAAATCAAAACCGCAGAGTAAAAGAAAATATGGGAGCAACAAACTAGAGAATGATGGGCTAGGGTGGGGGGAGAGGTAAAATAAACGCTGAAGGTATTTAGTCTGCATGAAACAACAACTTACTGATTTTACTCTTTAAATACTGATTTTCAGATCCTGTTTTGCCATATATTGATCAGATATGCACTTTAATTGAAAAATTAAAATACAAAATACTGACAACTTACAAATCTCTTTTATCTAAAAATCACGCCATCTGCAAAATAAGCGGTTTCCATTGAACAAAGTTGCAACCCTTTTATCTCGTTATTTAACATTTATCAGTTGAACGTTAAAAGATAAAGATCCGAATTTTCTAAATAAATGCTTTACGGAATATTCATAAAATTTACGGATAATTTATGTTTATTTTAATATCAAAACCGTTTAACTACACACTATATCTTCGAAGTTTTACATTTTATCTTTTACTTCTATTTTATCTAACAGTAATTTCAGAAAACTCTTAGATAGTCTATTTTTCTGGAAACTTAAATTATTCTGTATATTTAAAACTTATTTCAGACTGGAAAACTGCATAATTTTTAAATATTTGTTTATATGATAAATGCTTGAAGAACTAGAGTTTTGACTTTAAAGTTACATCTCATGATAAATACTAAATATTTAATGCACAAATAACTTAAATATACACTGAATTTGTTTACGTTCTTCCTTTGATTTGTCTAGATAAACAGCGCCCTTCGTATATGTCATTTCTAATATGTTAGGAATGCATAAAAAAACCTTTCAAATTCAGTTTCAACCTGGTTGTTGTTATATTGGTTCGTCGAAGATTTCGTCGATGAGAATTTCCTCAAACTGATAAATTAATTATTTATCACATTGAAAGAATTTTTCTGACGACTAAGAACAAAATTTAGCACAATTTTAAAGTCATCAAGTAGAAATGACGTCAATGTCTTTAATAAAAATGACGTATTCACCCGCAAATGATAATGAAGTTTATAGTTATTATATTACTGTAACCTTATTTAAACTAATTATATTAGACATACCCTAATATTACTTTGGGAAGTATATAAATATCAGATTGTAACGAAAGTTTTCCGCCAGATTTGCATGAGTCAGCTCATGCGGTACCGAGCTATTGACCTTATATATCAAGTATATGTGATGCTTAGCGCAACTAATGGACATGGCACTAAAGTCTAATTCTTTTAGCTAGCTCTCGAGTGGATGAATATTTTATCTCCTTGCACAAATTCTCGTGGCGGGCATCATCAGCATCAGTGAGCCGGCCAGAGCGCTCTTCTTCTTAAATGTCCTAGTCCTCGTTTTTAAACTTTTAGTACCAAATCTTCACAGTATCGTATGATACAACAGTAGTACCTTACATTGTACACATGATTCGGTGTCATTCTGTAGCTGACTTTTTGAAACAGAACTGAGAGTAAATGGTGGTTCAATCTGGTAGCGTGATAGTTCCATTTCAGACACCTTATACTTAATCATAACGATATTGTTTTACAGATTTCACAACACAGCGCTCTAAAACAAGTCTTTTTCTTTCAAATAACAAAAATCGTTTAACAAAATATTGGCAAAGACACCAACGCCAACTGTTTGTGCAGACAATACTTGCAGTGGCGGAAAACTTTCGTTACAACCTAATAATTAAGAAACCAGTTGTAATTTTCATTCCCTTTTGTAAATTATTTTAATTTTTAATTTTTTAGAATTTGATTAATTTCAGACAATCCAAATAAGATTTCACTATCCAAAAAATTATTTTTTAGTGGAATTATTGAGAAAAGGAAATCAACTGTAGATATATAAATTTATTTCATTCTCATTAAAAGGACACAGTATCGCATAGTAATATGAGATTGAAAACTTTTTCTTCATTCATTAACTGATAATTACTGTTAAAAGTCTGTCATATAATTGTTAACTATAGATTGCATATTATTTTGAATGGCTTGATTTTCATAGCTCTAGTATTTTTATATAAGATATTTTGGTGCACTCTGCCATCCCTAGATGCACTGACCATACATTCTGACTTACTCTCTACTTTACACTCTAAAAAAGAAATCGATCGATTACTAAAAAGCCTCTAGGCATCAAAGCTTCCATCTATTTTCGTAGTATCATTACTACAGAAAATCAAATACAGTCAATTACTTTTCTGTTGATGTACTTGATTTTCTTCGGCAATAATACTGAGAAAATTCATGGAAACCTTGATTTCTAGAGATTTCTTAGTAATCGGCCGGTTCCTTTTTCAAAGTATATTAAATATTTTATTGCAGCACTTGGAACAATTAAACTGATCATTGAATAAAACAAGAAATGTTAAACATGCCAAACGCATCGACCATAAAACACTTTCCAGCACAATCGAAGGGTTTGCTACATAAAGCGGAAGCTCCATCCTTCGGTAGTTTGGACTTTCATGGACTATCTCACAGTAAAAAAGAAAAAACTCTTTCGTTTGATACCAAAAGTATGTAGCTCCAATCCTTAGCTCGCATCACTCAAGAGATGAAGCTGCCTGTATCGTTAGTTTGACTTCAGCCTCCAAAAGTTTACTTTACATTTTTCCACAAACTTGAGCAGTTGGAGCTGCCTCTTTCTTTTGTTAGGAAACCTTTCAATTGTATATAATAGTTGTTGCAATCTTTTGAGCATACGTAATTACGTAACGAAAATTTAAAAACAGTCTTGCAAACGTATTTTTTTAGACACTGCCAATATAGCGTAATATGTTTCCTATTTGCTGGTTACCGGTTAATAAGTTGCTCAGAGATTTAATTTTGGCTAAAATTAATTGAAATATCCAAAATTTGCATCTTGATGATTGATATTATCAATCACAAACCAATTTTTAGATTTAGTTTTAGCGCCAAATTTGGCAGTATATTGCTGAAAGTCGCCAGGGTTAGTGACCATTTGCCGAGTTTCGAGATAACTTTCGAGATAATAAAAGGTGTATCACTATGCATGTATTTTTGCGAACCCGTAAAATAACTACAAATGTTCTTTTGTAATTTTAAAAGAAGAGACAGTTTTTTAAACGCCTGTTACTTATTGTTTAGTGTTTGAAATGGATTGGTGTCTATAAATTGCAATAGACCGTAATAGGCTGCAATTCTTTTAAACAGTGGCATAAACAAATCATACATGCTACACACATAATTTTGATGTATAGCATTGTTTTATTATCCTTACTAATCTAATTATCCATGTTTAAAACTGTTAAATTTTAAAAATTTAAAGGATAGCAATAACTTTTAAAGTTTATTACAAAGCCTTACAAAGTTACAGTAAATAGTTATATGCAGCTTTTTTTATGGGTTATCTCTGAATCTCGCCAAATTTTCTGCGAAAAGATCGTTGTATTGGAAAGTGCATGTGGCGTGATTTATGTTTCTAGTTTTTGTTTTAAATAAATTATTGCATCTAATATACGCTTTAAACAAGGACTTTGTTGCCCATAGAGCATAACATGTGAGATTTATTCTGGGTGCTCTTGTAGATGGTGCTTGCATCATTCTCAATTGAGTACATCATGCAGTACATATCAACAACCTGCTATATAAATTTCGTGGTAATCTATGCATATATTTACGACAGTTTAAGTACGGATATACACACAGATAAACCGAAGTCCTTAACATTTTACAACCGTCTTGGAATACATTTCAAAAAATTAAATACAGTCGAACTTGCTTAATGGAATAGCCAATTTGCCACGAAAATGTATTCTAATAAGCGGGATATTCCATTATCTGCAATCACATTGACTAATTATTATGGTTTGGTGCATTGAAAATGTATTGCAATAAGTATACCTTTACCCGATATTCTACTAAGCGAATTAAGACTGTACTGAAAAAGAAAATATTCAAGATATTTAGAAATAATTACATAATAAATAAAAATCGTGAAGTAACTTAAAAGACATTTTTTTGATGTTCATTATCGTCTAAGAAAACATAATATTAAAATTTAAAATATCATATCCATCGGTATTTCAGCAGTAACAAACGTACAAACTTCATCCGTTTTAAATCCGAAAAGAATTCCAGCTCACATTCATCATGAAATTTCGCTTTCAAGCGTATTTTTCCTCCATCAATAAAGCTGGGAGAAGTGGCTAGACAGGCGCTGCGTCACATACACTAACATTTAACTTCCGGAGCGAAAAGTAAAGAATTGTACAGGAAATGTACCCTACCGATGCATTGAATCAATGTAGTCTTTGTGTCTATTACGATTCTAATCAAAACTGAAGCTATTCTGAAACAACAAACATATTGATCGACTTGAGTAAAGCGACTGTCCAAACAGATTTAAATTCAGTTTTCTGCACTGCAAGACAATTAAGAATGGCAGTATATGTTCAGTTCAATAAATGTACTGCAATATATACAGCCTGAAATGTTTATGTTAGAACGAATAAACATTATATATATTGGTTAACGTATTTTATAAGTGTGTATATGGCACAAAAGAACCCACTTTTTTAAAAGATTTTATATGCTGTACGTGTATTTTTAAAGTGTATTTTTGTATTTGCTTTTTATAAGTAAGTGTTTTTTAGATATTATTTTAACAATATAAATGTTATTACTAGACAATGCGATTGCATATTTCAACAGCTTTTGGAGAGTTTTCATGAATGCGCATAAGATGACAAATATTTGCCATTTTCCTCATAAGTTTTTCCCAGAAATATATTATTTCTGAGCATCACACTTAAAATGAAATGGTTTTGTAACATAACTTAGTACAGTATTGTTCATTGATATTTGGATGCTAATTGCAGAAAAACAAAATGTCCAAGCAATTCCAATCTTTACCATTTTTTCAAACATTGAAAATTTTGATTTTGCAGCCACCTATGAATTATGTTATAGCTACTATGGATGAGGATGGACATTTACCTTCGTAATTCATTAGAAATGGCAAAAAATTGAGATTTTTCAAAGTAATCAGGGGGTCCAAAGGAAAGAAAATCTAATCTTTTAGCAATAATATGTTCCAAAATAAAATTACTTAGACAGGTTTTGTTCCAAAATGGCTCTTTTTCGTCGAGAGCTTACGTTAAAAATTGACATGATTCGTCAGTGGTTATAACTAGAATTTCTTATTGCTCATAAATTTGTATACCTGAACCTACTCAGAAACCAGAAAATATTCTGAAAGACTTTGAAAATTAATAATCAGACTTATGACGAAGACTTTCAGAGCTTTCATGGAATTCTGTTGCTGGAAAGATCGTTATGAGAATTTAGCCTAAATCATTTGAAGCGTAAGCACTTTCACATCAATATAGGAGACCAGCTGGATAGACTGTCCAACTCTGTAAAAGTGCAACAGATTGCCATCGATCCATTTAACTACCAACAACATGGCGGTCGATTGAATAGCCCACCTGCCGCCACAGAGCTAATGAAATTTTCTGACACAGCTGTCTGATTGAAGTAGTTAAATGGATCGATGGCAACGGCTACACTTTTCAACGATAGGACCGCTTTAACCATTTTTTTTACTAGTAGTGTAAGCATTAAAATAAAGTGCTTCAACGGTGCAACCACCAATTGTCAAAGGGTTAATTTTGACCAAATTGAAATATAACTATATAAGACGGGTAGTTAGGTTTAGGGTGATTTCTTGTGCTTCATGCTACTTGTAAAACAGTAAGTATAAGTAACCTTGCTTCATGTGTGAATGAGACAGTCGGACTAAGGGCTATCACTGGATCAAAAGGAATGGCTGCCTAGGAAAGCAATAAAACTTAGAAATAAAAATGTATTGAAAGGCATTTTTATTTATCTCCAGTAAAGTTGACTTACGTGAACGCCAAATCAAGATTAGATTGATGAAACAATTTGTTAATGCGTTATAAAAAAAAAGGAAATAAATGGAGGGAAATGCTTTCAATACTTTGGCCACACGGACAGGGCTGTCAGAAATAAAAGTAAAGGAAGGTGTTTTCGTAGGTCCGCACATCTAGAAATTTTTTGAAGGCAAGGTGTTTGGAAGTAGCTTGCAAATGAGAGAAAAAGCAGCGAAAAAGAATTTTTAAAGTGATCAAATAAATCCTCTGCATATTTGAGGACCCCCAACTTAAAATGTATTGTGGAAAAACAATGAAATTTAAGTACTTGGATTGTTCAGAGACCCTGAAAATTTTTATTTGGACTGCTTTCCAAAAAATCTTAGAGCTGTTGATGAAGACTCCATTAATATATCAAAAAGATGGAACTTGCATACTAAGGTAGGTAGAGCATCAGTATAATGGCGAACTACTGCTGAATGCTGCACAGAAAATACACTCATTCTGCCTAAAAGAGGCATCCTGTGAATGCCAAAATGTATTAAAAATAATAACTGCTCTTATTAATGTAATTTATCAGATTATTTCCCATAGCTTGATAAATGATAAACTTGTTTATAAAACCATAAGAGAATATTTTTTTAAGAATTGGTTTTTGCCTGAATATGTATAATAGGTTTACTTCGTACATATTCAAGCCCATTTTCTGAAAAATCGTTACGTGACCAAGATTTATGAATGCCATATTTGAAGTCAGCAGATCAGACAAAACGAAAATCAGTAACTACATTGCAAACACTTTTTATGACTAAAATTTTGCAAAGTGGTAATTAACTAAAATCCACAGATTATCGCACTCCTATTGCCGACAAAGATTGGAACATCAGATGAAAAAAACTGATTTTCTTTAAGTGGTCAATTGCCAAAATTAATTCTATTTTTCATGAAGTTTTAAAAAAATGTGTTTTAAATGGCGAGATATGAGCAAAAACATACTTCTGTTTTGGCCGCATATTTTTTATGCCTCAGTGTATATTGCTGATGCTGGTTATCATATATAATTTGTAACTTTTTAAGTGACTATAATCTGCAGTCTACTTATTACCAAGATAATTGCAATAGGGTACAATACTTTACCAGAGTTTCGTGAGAAACACAGTCATAACATAAACATAGATACATTAATAAATCTATATGCATGAATATTTTGTTAATTTGTTTTCAAATTTTGCCGAACACTCTAACATTCTTAGTTTATGGTGCACCAGGTTTTGGAAAATTACTGCTGTAGATCCTCGATTGATATTCTCTTACATAGCCAATCATAGACGAGTTTTATAATGATAAGTCTTTACTTAAAAATATATTAACTAGGCATTCAGAAGCAATTTTTTTATTCTATTAAGAAAGTTTTTTTTTTTTTTTTTTGTATCATCACTTCGCTATTCTACTTAAATGATGAGTTATTTACAAATACTTTAGAATTCATTTCTAAATATAGTAGACAATGTCATTCGCCTACACATCAAAATTCATTTATATCTTACTAAACACTATCATTTATACAATTCTCAACATGTATAGTATACTGAACGTATATTTACATATTTATCAGCATTTCCCTTTAATCAAAGTACAAATCAATGTTTGCATATAAATCAGCATTCTGTTCACACCATATGAGCCTGTTTATTTATTTACAATCTTTGAGACATTTCAAACTTAATTTCGTGTTGCTGCCTTTAAAATTAAGTTTTCACTCTTCGGAGGAATGCTTAGTTCCACTTTTACAATAAAATACCCTACTCATATCTTTCGGAATTCAATTTTAAGCACTGCCGCGTGTGACAATAGAATCTTTATCCCGCCTGCTTTATGTAACCCATCTCCACAGGCGAAGCTAAACTACGCGTGCAAAATGCGTTTTCAAATGCATTTAACAAATACCCTGTGCTGTCATTATGCCCGTTGATATTTCGATTTAAACTAAAATTACTCCCTGACAGTTAACATATCGAGCGGGGAAAGCAAAGCTGAATGAAATTTTGACGAAGTTTAAATTAAATATGCTGGAAGTTGAAGTGTAATTAAGAACGAAAATATGCGCCTGTAGTTTAAAATTTATTGAATAGTGGGAAAATGCAGTCTCTGATTTTAAGAATTTTTTATCTTAACTGTACTAAATTTTCAAATATTAAGCGTACAGATTTTGCAATATTGATTTTAAAAATGATTGCATAATATATTCTTACAATGTTTTCTTTAGATTTTATTTGTAGTTATGAGATTAAATTATTAATAATTAACAATTAGCATTCCCACTTTTACAGAAGATAACGGTATTGTCTATCCCAGTGAAACATATTTATAGGAAGTACATAAACATAACACAGTTAACTAATCGAGAGGCAAAAGCAGAACTGAATGAAATTTTGACGAAGTTTAAATGAAACATTTTGGAAGTCGAAATGTATTTAAGAACGAAAATATGCGCCTGTAGTTTAAAATGTATTGAATTTATTGAACTGGGGAAATGTAATCTCTGATTTTAAGAATTTTTTAGCTTAGCAGTACTATATTTTCAAATAGTAAATATTCAGATTTTGTAACATTCTTTTAAAAATTATTTGCATAACATATACTTAAAAATTTTCTTTAGATTCCACATAAAATAATAAGATAAAATTATTAATAACTATAAATTAACATGTGCACTTCCACAGACGATAACGGTACTGTCTATCCCTGTGAAGCATACATATAAGAGGTACGTAAACAATGGTATTTTCTCTCTGTGTTGTTGTTGGTTCTTTACAACGTTCTTTTATTTAAAGGGTTTTACGCTACCAGTGTTCGTCGTATGCGGAATCTTTCACATACTTCTTATGGTTTTCCAATGAGTCAATAAATGTGTTGAAGATAACAGTATGTTCCCTAGGAAAATTTTGAAATTTGTTCACTGTAAGTGCAATTCCTTACTCTGGTGCAACAATAAGAGTTCTATTCGTTTAACAATCACAATCTAGAGCACATTTTTTTTTAATATCAGAATTTAAAATTTTGTTTCACTTGGTTGAAAAGATAGCCGTTCATATTTCGGGGAAGTGTTCTATGACCACACTCTATTTTTTAGTACTTAGATGAATACTGATTGCAATACTTTTTTTACATTCCGTTGCTTTTACTGTTAATTTTCAGCTCATAGAATCCCTACGTTCATAAATATTTCAAATGTAATAATATGAACCATTCAACCAGAATCTGAACTTTCAAGAGAATTAACGGACTTATGTACAGCTACGGGGAAGAAAAGGCCTACTTGCCCTTTATTGAGCCGTCGTTATCGCACTACAACGTTACATATAACAATCGTTTTCGAATAACATATACTTTAATTTACTATACAGTAATACCTCGAGTTATTCTACCCCGACTAACGCGAACCCAGAGTTACACGATTTTCAAATCTCGTCCATTCGTCCCCAAAATAACTTCGGTTTACGATATCAGTAGCACAATTTGTATTATTTAAGATTTTATCAAACATTTTTCTCTAAATTATTTTTTCCTTTAGTCCCATGCCCCAATTAAAAAGGATTTGCATGTACATATTCATGCGCGAAATTATACCCCGACTTACGCGGTTATTACTCGGTCCCACTTATCGCGTAAGTTCGGGTTATTACTGTATTTTATCTTGGCATATATAACATTGCTGTACGATAAACGATGACGAAATAGAAACAAGTGGGATTTTTTGTTCGGACACTTCAGTGCAATGTGCTTCAGTGCAATGCTCGGACACTTCAGTGTTTCGTTGCTGCACACTTCAGTGCACTTTATGCATATAGAAGAAAATACATACATAAATGCATCTTCAATACACATGTTGTATTTTATAAACATATTTTTCCTAAAATAGAATGATCCTTGGATATTGCAGTTTACTTTATCCAAAGCTCATTTTCCCTAATTTCTGCATATTTTGAAGTTCCTATAAATTTTTGGTATTGCTAAATTTATGTTACATTGCTCAACAGTGAAATCCGTTCTACAGCTTTACTCGTCTCCTGTTTCCTCAGATTATCAATTACTAATTTAAATTACTAATAACTAGTCAGGATAAAATTATATATAAATTGTGTTACTAAATAAGATTTATTTATACTCTTTCTAGATTTCTCTTATTTTACTGACTTCGAAGATTATTTTTTCTGATAATTAGAAATTAAAAAGAAATTGAGTTAGTAAAAATACAATTTATTGCATATGCCGTGATAAAAAGTGAATGACTTCATGAATGTCAGATTTAAAAGCGCAACAATTTCCTGTAGTTCAAGTCAGACTGACAACTGGGTATTAGTTTAACACTAACAACAATTTCGTCAAAAATGTCCTTTTTAATTCATTCACGTTTAAAATCGAAATCGTATATTTTTTTAAATGTATAACTTTACTTTTCATCTAGAAACAATCGTAGAAGACCATTTACACATTTTCTGTTAAATACCATTCACCTCTAAAAACAAAGAAGAAAAAAAAATTCCTCCGGGGAAGTAGGGATAATTCATTTTACATAAGTCGTCTTATATTTATGATTCCATGTTCAGTATTATTCCTTGAATTTACATTTTCGATAATTTATTTTTATGAAAAGATTCAGTATGAATTTTGTAAACTTAATCTGAAAAATCTAAATTTTGCACTTTTGACAAAAATAATTCACTTAGAAATTCATCTAGATCGTTATGACATTTTCATCTGATTATCATATAGACAAATAAAGTAAGACATAAATAAGATATTCTGAAGTTTTGCAAATCTATTTAAAATTTCGTATACTTCGGAATATCGATTTACGTAATGTAAATAGATACAGCTTCTCTGATATACATCTCAGCGTAAGGAATTAGTCTTATAAAAATCTTTTCCGCAGTAAAAAGAAGTAATTTAAAGTTATACTTTTGAAAAATCGTACATCATTATATGAAAGAGTATTTAAAATGCCTTCGGTTATGCTTTCAAGTCACTATTTTATGATTTTCTCTCTGATAGCTTGGGATCGCTTATAGTATATACACTTTAGTAGGAACAATCAGATGAAGCTCCTTCAACCAGTTTCAGAATGTCATAGTCTTACTTGTACAGAAATAAAGTTATTTATCCTTAGAAAATAACAATAAACGTGTTTCTTTTCGAATAATTTAGCACAGAAATAAGTCATGTTATTCTGTGATTTTTAGGTAAAGGAATTACTTGTTTCTGGACTCTGCATCATACGAGTTCAGATTTCACATTAATTCCTACAGTCAGTTTTCATTATCTTTTGCCGTACACTGCAAAAAAATTCTGTTAAACAGAAAAAAAACTGTCAGCCAGAACGCTAGTTTATTTCCGTATATTTTACAGAAGTCTCCCGTATTTGTTTTTCCTTATACGGAAGATTTCTGTAAAATAAACTGAGAATCTATAAAATTTATGGAATACTCCTGTAAAAAAAGGAAATAAACTGGTGTCCTGGCTGACAGATTTTTCCTGTGAATTTGATAGACTCTTTTGCAGTGTAGACATTTAAAATGAAAATTAATTTTTCAACTTCATTAAAGCTTTATTCTATAAGAAATTATCTACTTTTCTCAATATTCTAAATTAATACTTAGCAACCAAATAAATAAAATGAAGCAAAGTGACATTATTATCGTTTTTAAACTTTAAAAATAAAATCATCAATTATGAAATTGTCTAGATGTCTTAACGGAAGTTTTTCAATAAATTGTAAGTTTAATATAAATTTTCAATTTATTCTAAAAAAGATTTATGGAAATAAATCAATTCAATTATACTCGTTTACGCCTGATTGTGATTTCGTAACTTTTTAAAATAAAGATGGAAAAATTCCTTTGTGTTCAATGAAATTTTTATTTATAAATTTCACTTATCTAAACTCAAATATTCTGTCAGCACTTACTGGACCTATCCGTTCATATTTCTTTATCTTTTCCTTGTAAATACACTTTTAAAATTTTCCTAGTTCAACTTGTGTAAAAAAATGTATTTGAATAATGCATTGCAATTTAAAATTAGAGTCATCTTTACAGTACTTTTAAAAATTCGTAGAAAGAAACTATGTATTTGGGTTTTGGAATATCTGATAAGAGTAAATTTCACAAACAGAATAAATATTTAAAAAAAGAAAAAAATTAAATTGCAAACTGTTGATAGGGGAAAAATCTCTTAACAGAGTACAAAATCTTTGCATAAATCTTGACAATGCTATACAAATGCTTAAAGAATCTAAGAATTCATATATACACTTTAGAGATACGATGTTCTCCGTGAATGTATCAAATTCAAAGAATAAGAAGAGAGAAAATTTATATGAGTTTTCTCAATTTTTTTCCATTTATCAGTTTCAATCAAGTATTTTCAAAGCGCCTCCGTTTTCTATAGCACGCTTCTTTCTGTCGATTTTGTTCAATATTTTACTTCCTGTTTTTGAATAGAATTGGCAGTTATTTTATTGATGGTGTTCTCCTGGAATTTCACATGGGAATATTCAGGGAAAATTCCCCACACAAAAGCAAGAGAGAGAGAAAACTTTCCGATGGTGGTCCCCTGAGTGTACTGTCGAACGATATGTGGTTAAATAGTAAATTTTTACTTTACCGTCTGCGAAAGATGAGTTTGAAATTAATGTTTGCTTGTTGGCTATTAAGATTGAAATATCTCTCTGGTATTGTATGGTGGACAATCCTTCTTACTGTGGCCACTAAAAAAACTTGTGTCGAGAAGCTTAAAGACAATGGATGCATTTTCATTTTATTCTTTAAATGCATTTATTGTAAAATATTGATTATAATAATATTTCTTGAAGAAAATGCTCAAAACTGTATTAAGAGAAATCATTATTTTTCTGATACATTTTAATTTTGTGAAATAAACATTTTTTTTTTTTTTTTTTGGTAAAGTTATTTTGAATTAACATTTACTTTCTGAACGTATCCAATAACCAAATAATAAGGAATGTATTGTTTCCTATATAAGTAAAACTTATAACCACTTCAGTTAGTATGAAAATGTTATTTCAGGTTTTCCATCAAGTTGCTTTTCACAGTCGCGTTTTAGTTATTTGTCAAAAAACAATTATTCACTAATTTAAAATTTCTGTAAATAGTAATTTTTTCATATCCCATGGCTTATTTTCTTGTTAGTTTAAGGTCATCAGTCCTATTACAGAATTCTACAATTGCTTTGATGAAGGTGAAAACATTGCAAAACCAATGAAATTTTTATTTATAAATGTCATGCTTCGATTCTGAAAAACACCCTATTTACAAAACCTTCTAACTCATGTCAACTTAATTAATTTCTTTAATCCAAAATATATCATTGAAATTCACTTATTATTGGGATTCATTAGCAAATATTTTCAAAATATATTATATTTTAAAATTAAATCTTCTCTTCATTCAATATTTCAAAAAGGAAACAACCAAACAAGGGAATTTTTTAAAGAAAGGGGTACTTGGGATTTGATGAATAATCATTAAAAACAACATATAAAAGCACCAACAGATAAATTTATATAGCAAACCGGTTTCAACATGTATGACATGCCGGCGTCAGTGCTAGAATGAGAGTGGTAAAAACTTGCTCTGTTTATGTAGAAAAATTGGGATTCAGAATAGCGTTTACGAGTAGCAATAGGAAAACATGGATTCAGAAGAGGTTTCCTACTGCCCTCGTAATCACTATCCTGAATCCCCGCTTTTTATTTTCCGAGCATGTACCATGTAAAGAAAGTTTTGTAATCATGAAAAAATTCGACTTCGAGATTTTGGTGTATTTACACGTTTTGAGGTCTTCTGAATTCATTTGTGCTATTTTTACGAGATGTATGTATGTGTGTGTGTGTGTGCGTGTGTGTGTGTGTGCGTGCGTGCGTGTGTGTGTGTGAGTGAACACGATAACTCCTAAACGGAGCATTCGATTGAACTTAAATTCGGTATTATGCTATAAATCACCGTCGCAAGACCGGTATTGATTTTGGTGTGTATAGGACTTATAGTTTTTCTACAGGGCTACGACGAAGATTTCTTTTACATTATGGCCTATGGGGGAAAATTCTTGAAGGTGCGCTAGCGTTTAAACGGTACATTCGATTGAGCTCAAATTAGGTATATATGTTATAAATCATCATCGTAAGACCGGTATTGATTTTGATGTGTGTAGGACTTAACAGTTTTTCTACAGGGCTACGACAAAGCTTTCTTTTACATTACGGACTTTGGGGAGAAATTCTTGAAAGTAAGCTAGCGTTTAAACGGCGTATTCAATTGAGCTTCAGTTTGGTATATATGTTTGAATCATTTCATCGATTAAAATTTATTTAAATGCTTTGTAATGATCTTAATCGTAAGTGTTAGGAAAGTCGAGTGGAGTCACTCCAGATTTTTTAAATTTTTGCCATTCTTATTCTAGCACTGACGACGGCATGTCATATATGCCGAAACTGGTCTGCTATTTTAATTTGTCTATTGGTGCTTTTATGCGTTGTTTCTTATGCTTATTAATCACCTTCTGCAACAAGCTACATTTTTACGTTAACTTGGAATTTGTTGTAAAGTAGAAAGTAAATTTCACAAACAAAGGACAGAAAAACATGAAACATTTTAAATTAGAAAATGAGAGGGCTATGTTTAAGAATGCAATGTCTAAATTTGGGATCTTGAGAGGGAAAGAAAAAGTTTCAACAAATTACAAAAAAAAATTCTTACATAAATTCTTACTTTACAAATACTTAAAGAATGTAGGAATGTATACACACAATATTCTCCGTTTATTTATCAAATTCAAAAAATAAGAAGAGAGAAAATATATATGTTATCGGCAAAGTATGAAACGCCAGTATTCTGTAGAAAGCCTATAGGTATTGCATAATGCCGGACGTTTTTAGGCAAAGTATGAAGTATGAGAATTATAAGATATTTTCCCTAAGCATTATATATAATGCCTAGGAACTCTATATAATGACAAATGCTTTTTCATTATGAAAAATAATGAAAGTGTCATTAAAAATTCTACAAAATACATAAAGAAAAAGAAAGTTGTACAAAACAAAATGCCTTAAGGAAAACAAACTTTTCATGAAAAAAATAAAAAAAACCACCAACTTGCTGCAACGTGGTAGTCTTGAATCACATTATGAACTGCAATTCATTACATTTCACATACAATCGGGCATGTATTTACTACTTTGCCGGTTTCTCATTTGTCATTCTATTGAATGCCTGGAAAATGTGTGAAATAAGAATCGTTTCATACATTGCCGGCTAGTTTCAGGCATTATATGCAATGTCTAGACTTTCTATAGAATGTCCTATTTCCTACTTTGCCGGTTTCTCATTTGTCATTATATTGAATGCCTGGAAAATGTGTGAAATAGGAATCGTTTCATACATTGCCGGCTAGTTTCAAGCATTATATGCAATGTCTCGGCTTTCTATAGAATGCCAGATTTCAAACTTTGCCGGTAATATATGCATCACTTTTCTCTTCTTTTTTTCCATTTATCAGTTTCTATTAAGTATTTTCAAAGCGCCTTCGTTTTCAATATAATGATTTCTTCATCGATTTCGTACAATATTTTACTTTCGTTTTTTTTTTTTTAATAGAATTGGGAGTTACTGTATTGATGGTGTTCTTCAGGAATTTCACAAGGGAATATTCAGGTAATATTCCTCACACAAAAACGAGAGTGAACACTTTCCGATGGTGGTCTCCAGAGTGCACTGAACGATATGTAGTTAAATAGTAAATCCCCCCCCCTTCCCTTCAAAAGATGTCTCAAAATTAATGTTTGCTGGTTAACTACAAAGATGGAAATATCTCTTTGTAATTGTATGGAGGACAATCTCTATTACTGTTCACACTAAAAACGTGTCGAGGAGAATATTATTAAAGATAATTGACGAAATTTTCTTTTGATTCTTTCAATCCGTTTATTGTAAAACATTGATTTTAATGATACTTTAAAAAAAGAATATTAAAACCTATATTGAACGAAGTCATTATTATTCCTATTCATTTTAATTTCCTGAAATTAAAAATTCTATTTATTTTGAGTTAGAAATTCGAAGTTATTTCGAGAAACTTTTACATTTTGAAAGTAGCGAATGAACAAAGGGTGGGGGAACTATTGCTTCTTATAAAGATAAAACTTGACTGAAATTACATAATGACGTAAATACTTCAGTTAATATAAATAAAATTTCGCTTCCTCATCAAAATGTTAAGAAAAACGTTAAAATCTTTATTCCCTATAAACAGCATTTGTTCATATTACATTGCTTATTTTCTTATTGGCTTAAAATTGCAAGCCCTGTAACAAAATTCGTCAGATTTTTCTTTTTTTTTTAATAAAGATGAAATGGTTGTAAAACCAATGTATTTTTTATTTATAAATTTTGTATTTTCATTCTGAAACATAATATTTACTGAACTTTTCAATGTCTACCAACTTACTCCAGTTGATTTACGTCTTTAAATCTATATCTTTTAAATTCAACCGTTGTTTGGGAAAATAAGAAAGTATTTTAAAAGTACATTAGATTTTAGAATTAAAGCCACTCCTCATTCAATATTTCGGAAGGAAAACAACCGAATAAGCGTAGTTGAAAAAAGTTATTTGGGATTTGTTGTAAAGGAGAAAGTAAACTTCGCAAAAGGCGGGCAAAAAAAGAGAGAAGCATTTTCAATTGCAAATTGAAAGGACTAGATTTACAGCTCTAAGAATGAAGAGTCTGGAATTGTGATATTAAGAAGGAAAGAAAAAGATTTAACAAAGTACAAAATTCTTGCATAAATCCTCACTATACAAATACTGAAAGAATCTAAGAATGCATATACATTTTGGAGATACGATATTCTCTGTGTTATATATCAAATTCAAGCAGTAAAAATAGATAAAATGTTTATATCAGTTTTCTCACTTTTTTTCTATTTATCAGTTTCAATCAAGTATTTTCAAAGCACCTACTTTTTCAATATAATGCTTTCTTCATCGATTTCGTTCAATATTTTACTTTCTTTTTTTTTAAATAGAACTGGCAGTTACTTCATCCCCTACTAGCAATTTTGCTCGGGTTACCACAGGCCAAGTAGCCGGCCGATGATGGACCGAGCAAAATTACTAGTAGGGTTGATGGTGTTCTTCAGGAATTTCCCAATTGAATATTCAGGGAAAATTCCTCACACAAATGGGAGAGCGCACACTTTCCAATGGTGGTCCCCAGAGTAAACTGAATGATATGTAGTTAAATAGTAAGTCCCCCCCACACACACCTTTCCCTTCAAAAGATATCTTAAAACTAATGTTTGCTTGTTAACAACAAAGATGGAAATATCTCTTTGCCATTGTATGCAGTATAATCTCTATTACAGAATATGATAAAAACGTGTCGAGGAGAATATTATTAAAGATAATTGACGGATTTTCTTTTGATTCTTTCAATCCGTTTGTTGTAAAACGTTGATTTTAATGATACTTAAAATTAAAAACTATATTGAGCGAAATCATTAATATTCCTATTCATTTTAATTTCCTGAAATTAAAATTTCTATTAATTTCGAGTTAGAAATTCGAAGTTATTTGTAGAAATTTTACATTTTGAAAGTAGCGAATGACCAAAGTGGGGGGAAACTATTGCTTCTTATAAAGATAAAACTTGACTGAAATTACATCATGACGTAAATACTTCAGTTAATATAAATAAAATTTTGCTTCCTCATAATAATGTTAAGAAAAATGTTAAAATCTTTATTCCCTATAAACAGCATTTGTTCATATTACATTGCTTATTTTCTTATTGCCTAAGATTGCAATCCCTATAACAAAATTCGTCAGGTTTATATATATATATATATATATATATATATATATATATATATATATATATATATATATATATATATATATATATATATATATATATATATAAAGATGAAATGGTTGTACAACCAATATATTTTTATTTATAAATTTTGTATTTTCATTCTAAAACACAATATTTGCTGAATTTTTCAATGTCTACCAACTTACTCCAATTAATTTACGTCTTTAATTCAAAATACATACATTTTTTTAATTCAACTATTGTTTGAAAAAATAAGAGAGTATTTTAAAAGCACATTAGATTTTAAAATTAAATCCACTCCTCATTCAGTATATCAGAAGAGAAAAAACCGAATAAGGGTAGTTGAAAAAAGTTACTTGGGATTTGTTATAAAGGAGAAAGTAAAATTCACAAACAAAGGGCAGAAAAAAAGGAAAAGTAATTTCAATTGCAAATTGAAAGGACTAGATTTACAGCTCTAAGAATGAAAAGTCTGAAATTGTGACATTAAGGAAGAAAGAAAAAGTTTTAACAAAGTATAAAATCCTTGCATAAATCCTCATTATACAAATACTGAAAGAATCTAAGAATGCATATACACTTTGGAGATACAATATTCTCTGTGTTATGTATCAAATTCAAGCAGTAAAAAGAGAGAAAATGTGTATATCAGTATTCTCAATTTTTTCCATTTATCAGTTTCAATCAAGTATTTTCAAAGAGCCTCCGTTTTCTACATAATGCTTTCTTGGACGATTTTGCTCAATATTTTACTTCCGGTTTTGAAAAGAATTGGCATCATTTTATATATGGTGTTCTCCAAGGACATCCTAAGGGAATATTCCAGAGAAAATTCCCTATACAAAGGCTGAAAGAGTGAAAACTCTGAATGGATGTTTCCCTACAATATAATGCCGTACGATATGTGGTGAAATAGTCGACCACCTAGAAAAGATGGGTCCTCAAATTAATGTTTACTTGTCTGTAACGACGGTAAGATATTTCTTTGGTATTGAACTGAAAAAATCTTTCTGTTACTATGTCACTCTAAAATTAATATTATGAAGAATATCTGGGGGAGAAAAGTAAACGGATTTTTACGTTGTAATCGTAATTTGTATTTCTGTTCATGGAACAATGTGCCGGTTAAAAGTTCTTTGTCACTCCATTAACTATAGAATGGCGAGAGCTATAGTCATAAAAGTGGCATTAGGTATACTAAAGCAGCTATGCGCTACACAATGAAACCGTTTACAGGGCAACCCAGCTGAGTTCAGAGTTAGCTTTCCAATTTCAAAAACAGATGAGGGGGGAAAGTCGCCTAAAAGTTAATCAGCATCATAGATTTAAAAGTAATAAGAAAAAGGACCTTGCGTACATCAATGAGCACATTAATGTGCACAATAATGCTACAAATGAAGAACATAAAACTCGCATTTGCTTGATTGCGTTTTCCAAAACTCTACTGGCCTGAAATTGGGCTCATCTATTATTTATGCTCAAAGTGTTTTCCATCAGCAGTACTGTTCACTTGAATTCTGGTTTGCAATTCTCTGCTGGACATTATACAACATGGCAGGTGACAAGATGGAACAAACATCAATAGTGCGGTTCTACTCCTACTATTTTTAAAATAATGGGGGCCAAAATATTGTTTTTACATTTATCTCTCTACCTCAAAATAATAAAAGAGATGTCCATAAAATTCTTGCTGTGACGTGCAACATTCCTGAATACCTAAAACTCAATTTCAGGACATTTTGAAATTCTTGAACTAAAGTTTGGTAGTTTCTTTGTGTGATTATGACAACGCTACACAAGGGCGATCTGCCAAGGATTGGGGGTGCCTTGGTAGGAGGACTTTCTAAGGGGTTCTAACGCTCATTCACGTTACAACTGGGGAAAACCTACCAAAACTCCAGACCGTTAGATCAACAGCCACGCGATGGGGCCTTAACCCGGAACCTTCACACTTCGGCCTTCTAGGATTTTCAGTGACATAACCACTGCGCCATGGTTAGGCTCTTGAACTAAGGAACGAAGATGGTCACCCCTATCCCTTTTTCACAATTTTCTTCAAGGAAAAAAAATATCTATAAAATTCTTGCTTTAAGATGTAACAATTGTAAATCCTATGTCAAAACTCAGCTTGCTTGTAGTTAAAATAATTTAATGCAGGAAAACGACGTCACTTTCCCAGTACACTTAATACAATGCTAGGAATAATTACCGAAATTTTGGAAAGAAACTGAGGAAAGAAAAAAACAGAATCTAATGGCAACACTTTTATTCATATAAGTTTTATGCAATAATTTACTCTTTATGTGCCATTTATGTGTCTTTTTTACTGCTACATCTTTCTTCTTGCTCCTTAAATAACATATATATAAAACGTGACTCTACAATAAATCACAGGTGAAAGAGTACTAAAAAAGGTTAGTGCATACAATTATTTGCAGAGAAAGAGAAAAGGGAGAGGGTGGGGGAGGGAAAGGAGACTTGTGAAAGAAAATCATGTTCGGAAGATGATTCAATAAATCCTCTACATTCCCCCAGTCATATACAAGATTACGTATCAGACGTAAAAACATGTCCATCCGAACCGCGATTTTTTTTTTCCCTGGCAGTGCTTCAAAACCCCATTCCGCAAATATGCTGGTAGTCCCACTTCCCTATAATTTGTGTTTCCTAAATATAATGTGCCTTCATGATCGATCCCGCTGTCCGCTAGATGGCGCCAAAATGGAAGAAAGATAAATTGCCACCGCGCCTAAAAGAAGATATTTTGCTTTAGTCGCGAGCGAATGGATGGAATCAGGAATAAAGGTGAGTGAGTTCCCTCTGCGCACACGCAGTGGCGAAAAAGAAACTAAAAAAAAATGTCCACAAAATATATTAAGTTATTTATTTATTTTTTCCCTTTCCTACAAAAATTTTCAACCTTATGGCTCCGTGAGAGCTAGCATTTTAGATGGATGATTAAGTGAAAGGCTGCAGCCAGAATGAAGAAAGGATTTTTCTTTTTTTATTATTTCCTTGGAGGAAAAAGATGTCCCCAAAAAATGAAATTTATTCGGTGTTTAGCGAAAGGTGGTTGCTTCGGAATTGCATTTGCGAAGACTCGCAGTGCATTAGCGAAACACTTTGCGTCGCACTTTGCACTCCGCTTATAACGAAGTTTCCCATTAGGAAAAGGCCATGATTTATTGTTTGATAGAGTTCATTTTAACTTATTTCCGTTCGGGCGCAGGTTCATTTCTGAAGAAAGGCATTTTTATTATTGTTTATGAGAGTATTTTCGTTTGGCATGCACTCTCTGTTTTCGAAAGACGAAAATGCCACTGTGCAGCTCGTCTTGAGCGATGTTTTACTTACATCAACGGCACAAGTACACCTCGGCAAAAGCAGTTGACAACCGACCTCTTTAGAAAAAAAAAAATAGGTTAGAAAAGTTTGAACTTTTTCTGTAAAAATAAACAAAGGAGACCTTGGAAAAGGCTATTGCCATTTTCTGCGAGCTTTTTTTAAATGCCTCCTCCCCAAATAACTATGAAAATGTGCCATCAAATTCAAAAAACATCTTGAACTGTTTGATGAACGCTCGTGTCTCAAATTCTTTCATGTTCTTGAAAACCCTCCCTCTTTCTACCTACCAGAACGGTTTCTTGCACTTGGATGATCTCTTATCGAACTATAACTAACGTCTTAATGCGACGCACGATCTTGTTCATATTCTAGATAGATGTTGTTCCTACAAAAGAGGTCATATGTACTCATACATACAGTAAATATGTCTTAGATATGGTACATACAAAAATGTGTATTACTCCCAGTGTTGCGGTAAGTAAGCCATCATACTTGATGCGTTGAACTCTTGACATCTGAAAATCATGCTGTCCATTTTTAAGAAACGTGCACTTGAAGCGGAAAGTGAGACACCTTCCATACAGCACTGATACGTCACAATATGAGTTCATATCGCAGGATGTTTGCAGAGATTTTGTAGTGACGGAAAAATGGCCGCCAGGCACAGAGTTTTGGGACCATCAAGAACGTCATAGTGACGTACATGGACGGCTCCGCATTATTTCACGACTTCACTCTCCAACGTCACATGTTTGTCATGAAGCAACGTCACAGAAGGCGTGCATTTATATCACATTTGGAATGTGACGCTATGCAACGTCGCCACAACGTCATTACCAGTAAGATTACTGTATAGGCCATGATTCAAATTTTAGGTGTTTAAAAAGTAACCATACTTCTTCGAACATCTAAGAAACAATCAGATACCTTACAAGTTTTACTCTGTATACACCTGAAACCTAAATTGCTTGTGCACCAAATGAGTAAGTGAATATGGAATTTTGTATATTTCTTGAATGTTCATACTTAAAAAAAGGATAAGTTAGCAATTTCTTGTAGATGGAATTTCTTGATTGCAGAGAAATTCTCCAAAGCATATCGGACAGTTTGTAATGTGTGTTTCTCTAGAACAGATGCAAAATTTTATTTGTAAAAGGGGAAAAAATTAGTGATGCTCATTGGTTGATACAGAGGGGGGGAACAAGGCACACAAACCCAGACGAACTATATAAGTTTACACTATAGAAAAACTATATAAGCTATATTAGTTGAACTATATAAGCTTACTTTGTAAAGTCAGATGAATTTACCAGAAAAACAAGACCAAAGAAAAATTTATAGCCTCTACAGAATTTTTTTCTGTATCCGCCGCTAGTGATGATGAAGAAAGATTC
Organism: Cheiracanthium punctorium; assembly: GCA_038373885.1. Lineage (NCBI taxonomy): Eukaryota > Metazoa > Arthropoda > Arachnida > Araneae > Cheiracanthiidae > Cheiracanthium > Cheiracanthium punctorium. Next base: position 168,588 of record JAWZYV010018786.1, on the reverse strand, counting down.
AAGAATGTACCTTTCCAGATTATAATGTTTCTGACGAGTGTGTATTTCCTCCAGCATATATTAGCAAGCAGATGAATCCTCTTAAAAGAAAAATTAATGAACTAGGCAGACATTAAAGTTCATTACAGAAAATAAAACTTTAATTTCAAATCCAAAAGTACATTGGAAAACTATTTCGTCAAAAAACTGTAGTCGTGCTTTTTGAATATATTTTAAAGGTGCCAACCCTCTTTTAAATGAGAACATTTTTTCTTTTTTTTCTAATTGAAGATAGAAGACAAACATTTACGTACAAATGGAATAATGTAACAGTATACGTGAAAAATCAATATCCCATCATTTGGCACTTAATACCCAATATTTTTTTACATCATAGCACGGAGTACTTTCCGATGTGAATCCTGTCCATTTTTTCATTTAGCCCACAGATATGGTGATTTGCTGCTGGTAAGAATAGCGATGCGATGGAGTTCGCTTGTCAAGCAGTCCTAACCAATTTCGAGCCTGAAATTGGGCAATGTTTTATCTGCTATTTTCCTTTTTAAGATGTCCCTCCAACACTTACTTGAGACACGCAACGTTTCTTCTCCATTTCAGTTTTCAAAATCTTCGAATACATAGTTTTAAAGACGAAATATTGAATATAGAATATAGAATATACATCCAGTTCATGGAGATAGGTTGCTTGTAGATGAGCTAAGGCTTAGAGTCATCCAGATCTTAATACAGGACCTACAATATTGTATGAATGAATCAACGGCATCTTTAGAATTTGACGTGCTTATGGGAAAGCTTTATCTCGAGGTATTAATTAGAGTCTCGAATTAAAGTCTCGAATTCAGTCTTTTTTTTTTTGTGGTAATGTGGTAAAAGATATATTCTGAAAAATTATAAAACTGCTGCTTTTAGATACAAGCTAAGCAAGGACCTAACATTTTCAAACGCGTACATTTGGTAAGGTTTTTCCATAATTCAGTTATTTTCTTTAAATATAGACTCTACACAACTAGCCAAGTAACACTGAACGTTAATGAACTTTTCAGGGGATGTTACTGAATGTTTCCTGAACGTTAACGGACGTTCTGGGAGAGTCGTGCTGACTGATTATATATCTATGAAAAATCATCTCTTTATTGCATTAAGATGACATCCTTAAAAATCGGGATCAAATTCACCCAAATATTGGTTCTAAGTAGTACAAAGATACAACCGCGTGGATTCTCTCTCTGTGGCTACCACCTGCGATGTTGTACGCCACAGCGAGAGAATTCAAAAGCCCAATCCGGGATACGACGATGGATGTAGAAATAGAATTGTCGCATCTCCGCAGTATCTTTGGAACAATAGGAGAGAACAGAGAGATTAAAGTAAGACATTCAAGTATTTATTTAAACATTTGTCCTTTAAACCTAAGTGTATGATAGTGGTTGTGTTTGTTTTTGTAAAAAAGCCATAAATGTCAGCTATGCTTATTTCGGACGAAGATAATTTTCTATAGAAATTTCGCTAATATATATTAATTCTGTTTTGTTCAAAACAGATTGAGCGTCTCCAAAATGTTCCTTAACGCATTGAAAGTGAATGAAAGACTTTAGGGTCTCACTATAAAAGTAAATTTCTGCCATACACGCCATTTTAAATGAGGTACGTAATCTAACAACATACTAATGTTAACAAGTATATAGATTTACTTGTAATTTGCGTAGACCGCGAACAGACGCACAAATCAGAATCATAGGCATTTTTCACTGTTGAAAAATTTTAAATATCACAATATCCACATGAGACCACAGTCTATAGATTAATTTTAGTTACTGTGTTCGGATCTGTGTCCAGCCCGTACTCATAATAAATCCATTTCGTGTTTAATGGGGAGAAAAGCCCGTTCTCCGTCTTGACATCAGTAAATTAGAAATATTCTTGAAACCGAGAAACAAAATGGAGGTCATTCCGGTACTTCCAGCTCTCTCCGCGCGACATTCAGCAGCGATCCATATCTCATTTTTACAGAAAAGGATCATTGACCCCTTGTGGAATAAATTCTAATCCTTATGACCTGGATTCCGGGATCGATCTATAATCCAGGCCTTTCTCTTTTATTACTCCTGGAAAACCGCGCTTTCATATTCAGATATAGCCCCCCCTCCACCCTTTTAATATAGCTGGGCTATTTTCCGGAGATCTAATATGATTGCGCGATCGTTCTCTCCTTAATTTGTCTGCGGTGCAAATGGGAAGTTTATTAAAGGAAACCGGTGTGTTCTATCCGGATATTCCCAGTGTTATAGCTTTCGGGATCATTTTTTATCTTTTTTTCATTTATTACCATTTTCTAATTTTGCCTTTCGGGCATTTTGGTTTCTGTGTTTTGTGCGTATTTGTAGGAAAAACAAGAAAGATAAATCATGACACGCTAATCATTTATGAAACGCTATCCAGGGCTCGAAATTAACGGTGGTCTGCTGGTCCTGGACCACAAACACATATAGTGGACCATTGTAGAATGTAAAATTTGTTGGTCCCTCGGACCAGTAAGGTTTTTATTTACATTTTTCCTGGCAAACTTTCCTCAACTCTTCCCACATCTAATTTTACCAGTACATGTAATGTGATTTGATCTATTCAATTGTTTTATAATAGATGCTTACATTTCTTAATTAACCTCTTAACTGAAATCAGTATATGCTGCTCATGTATTTTTTTTTGTTCTGCAATTTTTTCCAAGTCATGTATACGGACCAAGGAACTCATGGAGTTACTGGTCTTAGGACTAGTGAATAAATATTCTAATTTGTACCCCTGCTCTCTAACGCATTCTTACCCGCCCCTGTACCACTGCTTAGCGCAAAGTTAACCTATTCCCTCCCATTGTTGCAAAGATGCAGTAGCAGATATTCTTCTTCTGTGTTCTTCGTTTCTTTCCGGCATGAGTATATTCAACACCTTGCTTCACGTTTGCACCCGTGATGAGCTGGATATATTCTTCTGAAAATGATAATTTTGCACACGTTGTCAAAAAATCTGTGCCAAAAAACAAGACAAAAAATTTATGATTTATTTTCAGTATCAGAAAGGAACCTCCACACACATTAACGTCACCACCCTCTGTTTATAAGGAGAGACATTTTCATCATACGCATTTCAGATGAATAAAGTAGGAGCAAGAAAGATAGCTGACGCCGAGAGCATATAGGAACATTTTCCAACACAATCTCATTTGCTTTTTTGCCAGGAAAGGACAGTTCACGTCACCGAGTGTGTCATTTAGAGCTAGCTACATGGGTCCCTCCTGGAGTTTTCCCGCCTCAAACTTGATCCTTATTAGGAACGAAGGACTCGTGAATATTGGCACCCCTCGCAAAATACTAGCAACCACCAAGGTAACTTTACGGAAACAAGGATTTAACCCTTTGAGGCGCAACCCTTTCCCAATGCTGAAAAAAGGGCAGCCGTTGCAATCGCTCGACTTAGCTACCAGCAAGATGGCGGACGATCGAAACGTTCATCGCGTGCCACAGATCTAGAGACCCTTTTTTGACGCCGCTGGCTGTGCAGCACAGCCAGCGGCGTCAAAAAAGGGTCTCTAGATCTGTGGCACGCGATGAACGTTTCGATCGTCCGCCATCTTGCTGGTAGTTAAGTCGAGCAATGGTACGGGCTGCCCTTTTTTCAGCATTGGGCAATCTATCCAGCTGTTGTCGCATTCTTCCATTTTTCAGCAGATGTCAGTGCTGTTAAAAATAATCGTGACAATTTTTTGACGGGAAATGACGTGCTAAAAAGTAAAGGATTCTCGTGGAGCTCTGTCACCCGCAACTATTTTTATAGAAATCAGATCTATTCTTCGTGACTGGCAACAGTCAAAACGTCAGAGTTTGGTGTTCCCAGAGCGAGAACACTGCGCGTTGAAGGGTTAACTCCTTTCGCAGCAGATTAACTTCTCATTAAGAATAAAAATTCCAATACTTTTTATTAAACTGACATTACTAAACCGCCATCTACACGCGTGGTGTAATAACAAGCGACAATTACAGTGAATGCATTAAAGTTGAATAATTGCGTAAACATGTACGGCATGGTTTTCGGTTCACGAGAATTTCATAACGTACATATGTACGACATGCTGTGTGCAAGGGTTTAAAGAATAGTTAACCGGTTACGGAAAAGAACAGAAGGCAGAAGATAAGACTCTAGATCACAGTACAAAAATTCAGAAAACACTGAGAATGATTTGAAAATCTCCTTGAATCTCCATTGGTGGTGATGGACATGCCGGTTACAAAGACGTGAATGCGCGGAAGATGGTTTTCACAAGGAACTCTTAAGCACCCTAGCTTACTTGGCTTCATATTTTTGTTAGATGGATGCTTAGTTAGGATAGTTGACTCTGCAATCACACACACACACAGTAGTGGAATTCTCTCTCTCTTTTCTTTTTTCTTTTTTTCATAAGACTAACGATGAGGAAGTTTTTATTCCAATGCATTCGTAATCAGCTGAGGTATCTGTTGTTATGATAATTTTGTAGAACAATGAGTAATTCGCTTGAACTACAGAAATGTCAGAAGCACATTCGAATGTTGGTATTCCGCAGTATGGTTCCTCGCCATAAATCGGGTAATTCCGCATCTTACTCCCTACAAACTCTAATAATACAAACAGTCCCACCAATCTATAAACAGACGTTTGAGCGCAATACAGGTATTTGATCAGGCTGCTCTCAAACTCGTGTTACAAACGTCGTATCTTAGTTGTATGGATTTCGATCATAGTTTTTCGGCATGTTTAGTTTTTCGAAGAGCACACAGCTCGATATGAAATGCTTTCTTTCTAACTCCCCCGAATCGTACCAGAAAAACTGGTAAGATTTTCACAAAAACATAGTGTGAACGTCACTTAAATACTTTTTTAACGTGAGTATCAACGGGTCTGTTTGATCAGATAAGTGGCAGGAATTACACGCGCATGTACGCAAAACCAACTTTGGGAAGCACTTTTAAACGAAATCATGTTCTTTACGTTGCGTAACCAAACCACATCAACCAGGGCCGGAAAAATCTATTGTGCGACATCCCCGGGGCATGTAAAATATTCAGCCGGACATATATTTCTTTTTCCACTTGCCCGACTGGTCTTGTAAAAAAATCAACAGTGAGAAATTCACAAATTACTTGTTAAACAATTATCTAGTCCTAGTGGCAATCTCAATACCTTAACTCCAGAGTAAACAAAATACAGAACCCCAACAATAATGGGGAAAGCTCCAGAACAATCGAGACGACAGCCCCTTGGCTAAAGGTCTCAATACCAACCAACTTCCAACCAACCAACGTTTAATGGGGAAAGATTAAAAACTCCACATTCACGTATGTTTAAGGATTTCCCGATTTTTCCTTCAATGCAAACATTATGAATAATGTAAATTTCACAGAGCAATAAAATGTAGTAGCTCTTTCAGGCATGTAAATTTTGGGTTCGGGCATAAATTATTTTAGGTTACCAGCCCGATCGGGCAGGTAAATTTTTGGAGATTTTTCTGCCCCTGACATCAATTGTGTCACACAACCCGGGCCTATCAGGCGTCACTCAAACAATGCATGTCCAAATTTGCACATCATTAACGCGAAATGGCGGTTTAGAACCTCGAGGTGAAATAAATAAAAGCAAATAAAACAGCAAAAAAAGAGTAAAGGCCCTTTTCCCCCTGTTAACTTTACTGTTCTCGTCTGCTACGTGCTTAAAAAGCGATTTCCAGATCTGTGTCTCTCTCTCTTAGCGCGCACAGGTGACTCAGCAGCATCGATTTCCGAACTTTACGTCAGAGGACAACCCTCTCTCTCCACTCCTTTCGCATAGAAAGGAAGGTTTCCTCCTCCCACCTACCCAGTCCCACGTTTCCCACTACTTTAGCAATCAATAAATGCCCCCCTTGCTTGAAATGTCTCTGTTAGTGTGCTTTGTGCGAGGTGGACTCATCGGAACTCGAAATCGCAAAATTACCAGGTTTACGCGAAGCCTCCAATTGCCTGCTAGGCACTGAATTTCCGCGGATGCACGAAGGAACCTTTCGTTTGTTTGCGGGGGGTTTATCGAGATATATGGCCGCCATTTAATTGGCCTTTCATCTTTGTCGTTCCTTGCATACAAGTGCATTTTTTATTCCAAACACAGTCATTAACAATTACAGAATAACACAACAGAAGTACAAACAAAGGAAAGTGACAACCATGAGGCTAACGAGATTCGAACCCGGGACCTCACCGCTCAGAGGCGGGTGGCAGCGACAGGTTGTCAAATTCCTGCAGTTAAAAGGTCCGAAAGAGAGACCGGCTGCTAGAAGGTTAAGGCCCTGTCTTACTCCACGCTAATCGTCCAAACGTACGCGTGGTTCGATTCTCACTCATACCCTGGTTGTTAAAAAAATTATATCTGCTTGTAAAAAATTTTATTTTGTTGTCCACTTTATTCGAGGAGTATTTATAAGCGGGTTCTTTGAAAACCAAGCACACAAGTCCGAAGATAAATGTTCCAAATTAACCCTTTGTCAGGCGAGTTTATGTGCAGACAGTCGAAGTACTTGGGATTTTTCTGGCTCATTTTTCCGGATTAATTCGTATATTTTCCCTCTACTGTACTATCCCACGAGAAAATAGGAGAAACAAGTATTAAACAAGCATAGAAATTTTGCAGGAGAATACATTAATTATTCACAAAATCAAAGTCGGAAAACTACTTGCAGCTTGTACACGGAATTAAACGCAAAAATATATTATTAAAAGCGATGATTCTTATGCTCCATTTTCGAGTCATTATTCGAGCTTTGTTTAAAATTACGAATGAATGAAAAGTTCATAAGCCAAATATAATTTAGAATCTAGATGTATGGGAAAAATATACATCCAATATAACTGAACAAAAATCAGAAAATTCACTAATGATAATTGATTTCTGTGTTTAATAGACCGTAGGTGGTAAGTATCTTACCATGACCTTATAAAGGGTTAAATCTTGAGAGAAGTCGCCCAAAATTCCAGACCGTTACATCGACTGTTTCGCGCAAGAGGTGTTAATGATTACGGTTTGTCCACATGTCCGTCTTTTTTACTGTCGTAAATGAACATGAGTATCAGTTGCTAAGAAATTTATATTGGGTGTCTCAAAAGAAAAACGATAAACTTTACGAATGTCATGGCACTTTTAAAAGTTCAGAGTCACATAGCAATGTGAGGTCAAAAACGCTGTTTTCACACACTGGTTAATAGTCACTCCTCAAAAGGTGTTAGTGAAATTTCCAAATAAAACGTAATTAATTTTCCGTAAAAAATACTGAACTAAAACTGATCATTATAAACAGTATTTCATTTTGAATGCTATATATGTTGAAGAATAAACCATTTGTTATAAGACTTGATAAGGTAAGATATCTAATACATCAACCATTAAAATGGATATCAAGGATATTTCAGGATACCAAGTTGTTAAAGTGTATAGAAAACCTTTACGATCCCACACTGCTAAGTATAATTCTGAAGCCTTAATTTAGAATCCTTGGTATCCTGAAATAATCCTGAAATGTATGCCTTATCTTCCCATAAAGTTTTTCCAGCTATGTTTGCCAAACAACCTGCATATGCTATTTCTGTGAAGTTTATGATGCATTTTGGAATCATTCACCTGTCTAGCAAAACTAAATTGAATACATATTGTAGAAATTTATAAAATAATGCTCTCCGCAGTAAAAAATGCGCATAGCATAGGTAGCTCATCAGCATTATGAGCATTATCACACTATAAAGAGTTTAATTTATTTCAGAAATATCACAATATAATGGAACAATTTTCTGAAATATAGTTAGCATTTATCTTCTGATCTTGAAAATATCGTTGATTTTATTTTAATATACTGCTCTAATAAAAATCTATTTATTCTTTTTTCCCGAGCACTTATTTGAGTCTAAGCACTTGTAGGCTGGTACGAAGGCAATTTTCTGAAACGCATTTCATAAAACATAGTTATTTGAACTAATTCCAAATCGCAAACTCAAGTTTAAATATGCATTTAAGAATGACGATAAATTGCGGAATAGTTTGTGATATTCATAAATTTAGAATATTACGAGTTAGTCACAATTATTAGAATCATTGTTCAAAACCATCCTTATTATCTCTTTATGTTGAAACAATTACTGCGTATAATTTAAATTGTGTGCATAGTCTAACTATCAATTCAAATGAACTTATAAACGTATAATATTACCTAATTTCACGAATATGTGCCTATAGCGCAGTATTTTGTAAAACAAAACATAAAACAAAACATTTACTCCTTTATAAAGCTAATTGGTAGTAATGATACTACATCTTGCAGAATTCAATTTTTTAAGCATAAATACATTCATGTTTAAAAAATGATCTTTGTAAATTATCCTTTGAGTCGGCATTATATTTTCGACGCATGTCGCAACATCCGCTGCAGACGGTTATTTCGAAAATCTTCTATTATTATTATAAAATAATAGGGCCATCTTACATTACTTTCTCACATTCTAATTGTTTACATGAACTATACGCGGAATTTTTTAGACTAACGACGTCTCAGGTAGCCTGTTCCAGTAGAGTAAATTTAATCTTTATCCCTAGGGGGGGGAGGGGGAGAGAGAGAGAGTCCTACTTGCTCTAATGAAAGAACTTGAGTCGCAAAATTATGTTTATGCTTCATAACAGCCTGATAATAAACGTCGAATTTAGTCCAAGAACTTGCAACGTTATCGAATCGATCTAGACAGCGCAGTTAGTTTGAGTTGGGCTTCAAGTAATATTCAATCTCAAAAAAGTAAGTGTGATGAAAAACAACTGCATTAAAATATTTATAGGAATATATTAATTAAGTAAGCAAGGATTCAAGATCACCAACTCGGAACAAGCGCGCACGCTTTTTCTTTTTAGATAAGTAACAAAATGTTGTTTTTGCTGTGGTCTCCCATTTAATTCGTCTTCACCGTTAGACTAGTTTTAAATAAGCGCTTTAGTAAACCTAGCATGAGGCACTTTCTCAGCAGCTGACTTGTGGCAAGATCTCGCCTGCATAATTCTTGCGCATCTAACTCTCCTTAGTTTTCTATGGAGCATTTGTGTCCAGCACACTAATTTCCTTTTTCATCGTTATATTGTTGAGAAAATGGTACATAGCTGATCTGCATATGGATGCAATTCATAATTTGTAAAAAATTTTGAATAATATTTCACAGGAGCCGCCCATGTGGTGTAGTGGCTAAAGAACCATTCTATCAAGCCTTCGGTTCGGGTTCGATTACCGGCTTGAGTTTGGGAGTTAACTCGCTCGTCACTTCTTAGGGGGGTAATGTTGGCCGCTCATTGGGTGCCCTGGAATTTCGAATGCCTTCGGGCTGTTGTAGTAGCGAATGCCTAATTGGCTTGTGTCCGCCAGTTATTTAAAAAGATCACAGGAGAGTGGAGTGGTTTTTTTTTTTTTTTCATACTTTCGATCTATCCACACATCCACTAAGCCCTGGCGATATTTTATATTATTTTTGTGCATTTTCTTACAAGTCACACGGTTCATCCTTGTCTCAAATTTCCAACGTGTTTTGAATGGAGATGCGCTCTCTAGTATATTTCCATTCTCTGGTTTTAACAGTTTCCATTTTGAGCTAGTAGCTTCTTCAGGTGAGCCAAGATGATGAAGTCTAAATATTATTTCTCGAGGATTTTATTTTTATTAAATGTGTGTTAGGTGATGAAAAGAAGAATTTAATATTGATTTTTCTGTAAGAAATTTTTTAGTGGCATTAATTGTTTTTCAATGACTACGCAGTAAGAAAAGTATCATATTATCCCGGTCAGGTCGATTAAAATGACTTGAGAAGTGTTAAAAAACTTCAAAACTATTGTTAAATAATTTCAAACTTAAATAATGTAATTAATATTTAAAATACACATGAATCAGGTGTACTATTACAAAGGAACTCATCAGTTTTAATGAAATTGATCCATATATTGTATACTATTTATTCATTGAAAAAATAAGTAAACTAATTTCAAACTCATATCTTAAGACAATGACTAAATATGTTTATATATTAATATAGACATAAAATACGTAGCCTTTCGGTGAGTAGGATTTTTTAAAGAAAGACGTAATTTATTTCACAAAAGTTGAATTAACCACATTTTTTATTATATTATTGTTTCACCAAATAATGAAATTTTAATAATGCACGTTAGTCTTGCCAATCTTAGTCTTCTTTAAAAACGAATTCTCTGTTATGGGCGTAGGGTAAAGCAAATACGAAATACAAGACATTCTTTAATACCCAGATAGTATATTGCTTGCTAACATTCAATCCCTTATTTTCATTTATTTATCGTCACCGAAGGATCCCGTAACGTAGTCGGAACCGGATTTGGTTCGCTTCCGGTACGTATCAGATGCCGAAATCGCCGCTAGCGGTTCCGGCAATTCTGGAAACAGTTGGTCGGCCACGCGAGATAGCTGAAATAGCCGTTACGATGCGTCACCCTGAAAATAGAGCTTTTTGTCACGACAAGTGAAATATATTGTCGTATCATATATATGAATGTCGCTCGTTTGCTTCCCTCGAAATTAATCGCATCTCAGTGGAGCACTTGATAGCCATATACTTCATGTTTGAAGTATGTAGTTGGAGTATTTAACCCTTTGAGGCACAACCCTTTCCCAGTGCTGAAAAAAGGGCAGCCGTTGCCATCGCTCGACTTAACTACCAGCAAGATGGCGGACGAGCTGTGTCGCACAGCCAGCTGCGTCAAAAAAGGGTCTCTAGATCTGTGGCACGCGATGAACGTTTCGATCGTCCGCCATCTTGCTGGTCGTTAAGTCGAGCGATGGCAACGGCTGCCCCTTTTTCAACATTAGCCAATCTATCCAGCTGTTCTCGCATTCTCCATTTTCCAGCAGATGTCAGTGCTGTTAAAAATAATCGTGACAATTTTTTGACGGGATATGACATGCTAAAAAGTAAAGGATTCTCGTGGAGCTACGTCACCCGCCACTATTTTTATAGAAATCAAATCTATTCTTCGTGACTGGCAAAAGTCAAAACGTCAGAGTTGGGTGTTCCCAAAGCGGGAACATTGCGCGTTAAAGGGTTAATCTGATAGCGGTTTAGAAGCATAGTATTTAGATGATTTAAAACTGAGCTGTTTTTTTTTTTCTTCTATCTCATTTCATGGACCATCTTGTCTTTCGGTATTACTACTACAGTTGGAATGTACTTATTTCAGATCTGAAACCAAACGCGTACAAAGAAAGCATCGTATGAGATCGTGTGTAGGCAAAGAGAGACTCCAATTAAAATTCTGAATCTAGGAAATCGTCTTCGACACAACTCAGTTTATCATGTCATCTCTCATTACCAATACTCAAATGGCATCAGAGTGCCATTTTATCTGTGACCGTAACCTGCTAAATTACATCAAATGGATTTTTTTTTTTTTTTTTTTTTTTTTTTTAGAGCTAATCTAGAGGAGGGTGTTGGCAAGACCTGGTTTTGCACTATGGTAGTTGAAAGGAGGGACCTATATAGCGGAGGGGGGGGGGGGCGATTTTACTTATTGTAAGTTTTAAGGGCTTTGTTTTTTTATTTCAATCGTTTCATACTGCTAAAATTTTTAATCTTAATTTTTAACAGTTATTTTTTAATTAATTAATTTCATTTTTTTTCATTTTTCTAAAATTCTAATATATTTTATTGACATTATTTATATATAGACATTATTATTAAATTTGTTAAATGTGTTGGCTAATTTAAAATTCAAAAGTATACGTTAGAATGAGAATGTTCCGGTGTTGAAGGAACATTCTCATTTTGAACGACTTATTCTTTTATTAATTAAATTTAGTTAATTTTTAGAACTTTGTTTTATATTTTAATCATTTCATAGTACTAACTTAATTTTTTTAACTAATTTATTTGCCTGCATTCTTTTAAAGGTAATATATTTTGTCATTATTGTTCTTATCTGAGATTTTTTTTTTACTTTTATTTTAGAACTTAATGATTCTCTATTTAAATTTTGTATACTTTGTCAAAAATTGTTAAATATTCCAACAGTTACTCTCTGGAAATTTATATCGTAAATCCAAAGAAATTGACGCAATTTTCAAAATATCAAAATCATCCCTGGAATCATCAGTGATGTTATCCATCACCTCTGTGGTCTCTCTTTGACTAATCCTTCATGACTCTTTTTACTCGGCAACATCTAGTTCATAAGTTGGCCACTGGAATAGTGGAAAAGAGTTGAATCGTTGTATGAATCAAGACCTCCTGCTCAATTCCATTGATGAGCGTGTTAGCATACTTCGTTTTTCAGGCGAGCAGTTGCTCAAAAGCGAGCAGTTGCCAAAAATTTGGAATAACTCCTTTGTGAATCTCCTAACTTAATTCATTACTTTATATTTCTCTTTTGAAAATTTACGCAGACATTTTTAAAGAGAATAATTGATCAGAACTTTATGCTTTAAGGATACTTTCAGCCTTAAAAAAAAATAAGAGAATTCAGTCTTACCTTTTTATCGAACATCTTGGAAAAATTGATTTCACTCATGCTATTCTGGCAGGTCTTTAAAAATCAGTGAATTGCATTGATATCCTTCGGCAAGATTTTGTTAAAATCCTAAAAAATAAATGTTTATTAATATTCTTAGAAAAGAACTAATTTTAAACACTATGCTATTCAATTTAAGAATTGTAAATGTTCATTCAATCTTTGACTGAATAACCCTTTAATCATCTTTCCTTTTTATTGGATTTTAGTTTATACTGCATTGTGCCTATTTTTTAAATCAGTTAAAAATAAATATAACTTGATTTTAAATCTAGAGAAAACCGTCTGTAGATAACTAACTTTTAAAATCACTTCTCCTTTCTGTAGCTCAACAGTAAGACGCATTATTTTTCCTTTCCTTTAATTTTAGTCAGGCAGGGATGGGACGCCCATTTCTAAAACTTAGGTGGTCTTCTATTGAGTCATAATTCCTTGATTAATTTCTTGGGCGAGGAGGAAAATATTATATATAAAAAGCTGCTGGATTATCATTTTTTATTAGAATTTTAGTTTTCAATGAATCATTTGTCCCATGAGCTCAAATTTCATTCAGTAAATTTTGTTTAAAATATCTTATAGACTTTATATTAATTTAGAAATCAAGTTTATTTTTTCGGTCAAGGGCCTAAGTTTATTTTTAAAATTTAAAATATGTAAATGTTTCTCAATAATTAAGTAAATATAAAGATATTAAGTTCCCTATCGGTTTTCATGACTAATTACTGGAATTAGTTTTCTTTTTAATTTATTTTTTTGTGAATTTTACTGGTATGTTTTACCCACCAATGGATTATTTTCAGATGGTACCCAAAACTGGGGTAAGTCCCTTTTTATTTCTTTACAGTAATTTTCAATTTATCAGATACAGTCTTATTCTGTATTACACACAACGTTTTGTTTAAAAAAATATGCGATCACAATTTTGGCTTATATCTGTTTATTATTATTATTATTATTACTATTTTGTGCTTTTGCACTGTGGCCTTTGTCAAATTTTGACGCCACAACAACATTTGGATAAGATTTTATTGGGTAAGTCTGTAAAATTTTAAGTTAAAAGTGATGTTCTCTTATGTGTAGTTTTTTTTTAAACTCTAAAACATGCTTTTTTTTCCAGAGTTTGGCCTTCTTGCTTTATAAAGACGGGAATTTCTGGAGCATGCTTTCCCCCTTACAGTGACTACTTCAAAAGAAATTGCTTTTTATACAACAATAGTTGACGGATTACCCTTTCCCACCCACGAAATAAAACGAACCCCTTTACTTGTATATTTTCCTTTTTTGAAACTAGGATGCAACTGAAATGATGGATTGATGCTTACATTTCTCCCCGGTCATCTGGTACAGGTGAACAATAACACAGAAAGGAAGGATTACTTGGTCGAAATATGAAGCATGCCCGTCTTTAAAGATATTCTGTGACTTGGTTGAAAAATCTACCGCCCGTACCCAAAGGGTTAATAATTTCCCATTAAATATTGACTCTTAGTAAATTTAAATAGTTCCTTAACTATGAATGAGAATAGTTTGCAGTTTATAATAAAAAAAAATTAACTTTATATCTACCAACTATTTTTCTTTCTTTTTCTTAGATCATGTAAAGTACCAAAAATCCCCTCTCCACAGGGAGATATGTGATTGAAATAGCTCACCAAGTGTTAAAACTATCGCAGACGTTACTAAAAATAAATATTAAATTTAAAGAAAGCTCAAAGCAATTGAACGAAGTAGTTAACATGCATGTATTTATCTATATACATTTTTTTCCAAGACAAATTGAAAAAGAAGTCCCAAGGAACAGAGCACATCACACAAAAATTATATTTATATCCTCAGACATGGAATCAGAAAAAGTATTACATATTGGCAACAAGCAACTTCTTCCATACCATTACATAAATTCGGCCGCTACCTTTGGCTGCGGGAAACCTAACAATCAACGCAGAAAATAAAATATAAAAAAAAGAAAGAAATGTAGGAAGAGAGTCGATCTTGAGTCTGGAGATAAGTAATCCCCTTATTTTGTAAAAGAGGGAAACCTTATCAAGAGGGGGGCAGCAGCACGCCATGTGTCCCTTAAGGGATTATTTGCACAAAAGAGGTTTCAGATAAGCCTCCCAAAAAAGATGGAAGTTGCAGGGATTCTTCACTAAGCCGATCGAATAATTTCTATGAAGAGAATGCGCTGCGGCGACAGCTGCAGTGTTATGGTCAATGTTTCAATTTCATCATTTTATGAACAGGTATGAAAGGGGGTCAAGTACGTGGAAAATTAACTTTTCGGAAACCTTGAAGAGAGTTTGTGTCTCGTGAAGAATTTGTTGGGAGGTGAAGGAATTTCATTGCATCTAGGATAAAAGTGCCGCATTGATCCCCCCCCCCAGATATTGTGCTTGGTTACTGTAAATTGTAAGCAGGCAAATGGCGGCTTATGTAAAGCTGAAAGTTAAATTTAACATTTGCGATTTATATTTTTTTTTTCAAAATTTTTTTCTGTAATTACCATACTGCAATATTAAAATTCTGCTTAAGAATTCTATACTGGCGTAAGTCTCAATATTTTGAAGAAGAATTGGAATAAAGCGCTTACTAAAGTTAACAATCTAATAAGGTTCTGAAAAATGCATTCATCAGCTTCTACAATTAAAACTGGCTGATAAGATCTAGTTGTCAGTTTTTTCTAAACAAACTTTTAGTTTAATTATGTAACTCTATTATATTTATATTAAATAGCGAAGCGTTGTACAACATAAGAGAACGAAGTGCAAAGTCTATGAACACTTAAACAAGAAACAATCAATTATAATAACGAGAATCATGAGAAAACCGACTTACTATACCCGAAGATTACTTCACTATAACGAAAAATTATTCCCCTTCAAAATTAGTAGGGTTTGGCGAATTCTCGGCAAATATGTAGTAGGTACCGCCAAGCTGGGTTCAGTTTTTGAAACTTATTTTTTGGTATCGAATTTGGAGATAAATTGCCAAAAGTGCACAACATTGGGAACTTTTGACTTTTAAGACCCGCGCCGTTACTGGCAACCCTTTAAGCAATGGTTTAAAAACACGGCTTTTTTAGATTTTCGGAATGATAATATAATTCCGAAAATCTATAATGGAATTCGGAATGATAATCGGTCCACGCGGTAAAAGATTATCGCGTTTTATTAATGTACATACATTAAAAAAATAGTTGTGTGTCTGGGTATATATATATGTACAAATGAATACAGTACCTCCTCCTTTTTTGAAGACGGTAAAAATGATACGCATCCCAACGTAAAACTTTGGAGATCACAGTCACTTCATAATGCTTATTCCTGATTTGATAACGACCAACAACTAATCTATTGTGATATCCAACAAAGTGGACGTCGACACTGCTAGAGACAGATGTAAAGAACCTTAAACCAGCAAAATAAAATGTACTCCCATACTGACTAGAAAAACCGAACGTAACATGCGAAAAGCAGATACATTATCTTCTCAACAAGTGACTATGAAATACAATATTCAAAGACAATAATGTGGTTACCTAGACTAAATAAATGAGCTGAGCAGTAAAATTTAGAAGATTAATGTTCGGCACAATATTACAGTAATGCGAGAAGAAGAATTTATTTTGTTAGATTCAGAGTATGTCTCAGGACGGACTTATTTAAAAAAGAAAATAAGAGTATAAAAAAACTGAGAGAAATTTCAGTTGCCTAAGAAACCAATGCATCAATTTTAAGACAGGGGTAAGCAAAAACTCTTAACTTTCAAGCAGAAAGTAAAATAAATATTATGAACTAAAATGTTACTTCCACGTTATATTAAAGAAAAATGTTCTTGCACAAAATTCGGAAATAAAAGAAGACTTAACCGGTATAGAGCTATGTGGGAAATAAAATAAGCTAGCATGGAAAAAAAAATCAAAATTTGAGAAAAAGAAAAATGTAAATTTAAGTTTTCAGAAATATGATACCTTTGAAACAAAAGCTAAAAACTTATCTGTCTGGCTATTTGAATCGCTCTGCTTTTTACCAAATATTATCTTTCATATTAATAAAAGAGTAAGGCAGAATTTCTTAAAAAATGGCTAAAAATTTTTATTTTATTTCATATTTTCTCTACTTCATATTTTTCAAACCTTTAAGCTATGTAAGCATCAACTTTCCCCAACAGAAAAAGAAATCTTGAGAAAAGAACAAAATTGTGCCTAAAACGCTTCCTTCAACAAATTGCTCTAAAAGTTTTCTTTTCTAATCTCACAATAGCGTTTTAGCTATAAAGTTTAATAACCATACAACCCTTCTCTTTACAGATTAATGTAGAATTACGAGCGAATAACACGTCTCGGCAATAAAAGTTGACAGCCTTTAGAGTACAATCCCAAAACATCAGTGTGTCTTCCGAACATTTAACTTTTAATTCCATCTTTTCCCAAACACTGACACTTCACACTATACTCTTTAAGGCAGCAATTAGTATTAGTGAGGGAATTTCATTAGCAGCGTAGATGATACGCAAACACTGGAAGTGACAGACTATAATCCTGAAATGTTGGAGATTAAATGATGTAAAGCTTTGGTTACATTCACTCTCTTTCACGTGGCCTATTTGCTCTTGTTCTCTGTATGTTAATGCTGCGTTGATCCTTAATGAAGATATATTTTATTTTATGTGTTTGGCGACAAGAGTTATTGTCGAAACTAATTGAATTTTGAAATTTTAATAAGCTTACTCCGAGGCAAAAGTCTTAAATTACCTTGAATGTTCTAAAATTGTATCTACGATGGACTTTTAAATAAAATTATTCAAGAGATAGAACAAAAATCCTGAGGAAATGGTAGAGGGTTTATTTTTAAGTCAAATTAAGTGGCAGCACTTAACAGTTTTTAACAATCATGTTTTACAGAGATGAAACGAACTCATGTAGCTATAGTGTCTAAATTATAATTTCCATAGTTACTTTTATATTTCACATATTGATAATATGAGTAGTGTAGAAATGAGGACTCTATAAGAAAATGCATTAATGCTCTGAATGTGTTTAAGTCGCTGACAGTTACGGCAATATCCGGGCAAATGCTGCCGTAACTGCAACTCTGTCTTCTTGCAAGTGTATAATTTAATTTACGTGCATGGGACATATATACATGGGAACGTGCATGGGGGAAATGTTGGAGTAATGTACAGTATCTTTGCTGATAATATTCCGATAAAAAAAATTTTAAAATTATTATTATTGACAAGTTGGTAGCTAAAAATCGATAGACACAAATAGTAAATTCAGTCAGATTATTTGGAAGTTTTTGCGCTACGTTTCTTCCCACAGTAACGCTAACGTTAAATGCCATCGGACAATACAGCGCGTGCGCACGAATTAATTCCGAAACCTGATTGGTCAAAGTACTCGGAAAAGCTGATAGCGGTAGCGTTAACGTGGAGAGAAACGTAGCGCAAAAACTCCCTAGTTCATAGTGTCTTATCGATAAGTTGGAACCAATAGGCTCTGCTAGAAATATATGCATCCCTGCCCGTCCAAAATACATCATGTTTCGTCCACCATTTTAGTATTATGCGTAACGAATCCATAATTTAATAACTATCAACTTATTTTTAACTAATAGCCTTCGATATCTGGTGCATAAACATTTGTAGAAGTCTTAACATTGATGCTAATTCTAATTGTACATTGGCACATTTGATTGGTGAGTGAATACGAGTAGTATTAGTGGGGGAATACTAATTGAATCCTCGTGACAAAATTATGATAAAAAATGTTATTGTCGTTGTCGTTACTCATCTCCCCTATATAGGCAAATTTACACCAGGTCCAAAAGACCCCTTCACATGAGAGCATCCAAAACCTTCCCTGTTAAACAACAACTGCCACCAGGAGGCTCCTAAACATGTAAGAAGGTGACCGTTAGTAGCAACAAGGGAACAGGAACAAAGAAAGAAAATCCTTTACCCATTCTGAAATTACCTACGTTTCAATTGCCCACTTCTGTATCTCGCCAAGGCCGATTGAACAGCCCTGTGGCCGCTGCACAGCAGATAGCCCGGGTCCGCTGTACAACAAATGGTACATATATGGTGCCGTGAATTCAATGAGTTGGTGTCAGCAAGTGCTGGACAGACCGGGACCTGGGCGGGCGCACACGAACAGTGCAGGCGAAAATATCGATGGTGGATCACATGATTAAATATAACCGGTGTATCACCATCGGTGCAGAAGCGGAAAAACTTAGACATACGAGAGGTCTCATGATCATCCACGACTCTCTTCGATACCGGAAAATGTCAGCACGATCTCCCAAACCACATGGCAGTCAGCCTGAATCGCCTGAATCGTCAGCCTGAATCGTCTCGTGCGTTACCATCGTAGTGACAGTGAACTTCTATATCGGACTGTGACGGGGGATTGAACGTGGGTAAACCATCTCACGCCCGAATCTAAGGCGGCATCATCAATGGAGTGCGATCATCCATCATCACCTGTCCAAGAGAAGTTCAAAACAACTGCCTCTACGTGCTCCTCACAGCTTTCTAGGATTTGCTTTAGCTGAACTTTTTGGTGGTTGGAAACATCAATGTTAGGTGATACTGTCACACCCTATCGAAATTGAAGGAGGCTATTCGGAAAAAGCGGAGTAGCCGGCTCATATCTGGCGTTCTGTACTTGGATAACAATGTGAGACCACTCTAGGTGACGGCAACGCAAAATTATGTTGCAACTCTCGGTTGGAAGAGCCTTGACCACAAGACCGCCAAACAGTCCTAATCTCCCGACCAGTGATTTCCATCTTATTTAACCCCTTACGCGGTTTGCCCGTACAGTGTACGTGCTACCCAAAATTGGCCTCAACTGGTTTGCCCGTATAGCGTACCGGCATCGATATTTTCTCCTTTCCTTTTCTGATTTGCCCGTATATTTCATTATTGTGAAGAGACTATTTAGTATTAATATTTTTCAATTGATGGTGTGGCTTGTCAATGTAACTGAAATGCTTTTCATCCGGGTTTTTCTTCCTAGCGAGAGAGTGGGAATATTTCATCATATGCCATTCAAAATATGCCTTTTTTGGAAGCATTTCGGTAAAAAAATTGACCGCTTAAAGGGTTAAGAAGAATCTCGGCGGAAGGCGCTTTGAAAGCAATGCTGAAGTCACACATGCCGGTCAACAGTTTTTCCGTATGAAAAGCCTTGTTTTTTCTGGAGGGCTTTTTCGAAGCTTATAAAGCGGTTTGACAAATATTTCAACGTACTTGGTAATTACGTGGGAAAAATAAATTTCTGTAATGTCTCATTATATTTTTTTATCTTATTTCTGCCTTCCTCATCATATACACCTCTGTCCACAGTCACCAGAGGAAACTTCTTTTCGGACTCGCCCTCGTTATTTCAGCTATTGTTGTCGTTATTACTATTTCGTATTACCAGTATTGCTTGTTTTGCCAATTTGTAAAAAATTCCGTCGTCATACCCACCGTTTTCCACAGTCGTCAGGGGAAACTTCTTTTCGAACTCACCCACGTATTTCAACTATTGTTATCGTTATTAGTATTACGTATTATTAGTATTGCTTTTGTTGCTAAACTGTAAAAAGTGCTATTTTCGTGATACCCTGCTTCGTATTTATAAGTACAACGTCACTTACAGTTATCTAGCTTGTTATGTAGGCCTCACCATGGCACAGTGGTTATACCGCTGAAAATGGTAGACGGCCGAGGTGTGAAGGCCCCGGGTTTTGGTCCCATCGCGCGGCTGTCGATCTAACGGTCTGGAGTTTTGGCAGGTTTTCTCCAGATGTAATGTGAATACGCGTTAGAACCCCTAAGAAAGTCCTCCTACCAAGGCACCCCCCATCCTAGGCAGATACCACACGTGCAGGTTTGCCTTAACACACACAACACACAACTAGCTTGTTATGCTGCTTCTACAGTACACCCACATGAAAAATTTAGTAAAATTGTTTTCGTAAATATTCCTTTTCATTAATCCCAAAATTCCCCCACTATTAGAAAAAAGCTACCCAAGTGTTTGTGGCATTTAGAATGAGTTTCAATCATATTTTCAATATACGTATATATCATAATTCTGACGAGGGACTCAAAAAAAATTTATGCATATTTAAGTAAATCTTTCTTTTTTGTAAATTGCTTTTTTTTTTTACTACAGCTTTTGTTAACAGTAAAAATTAGGAAATGAATTGCCATCTTCAATTACAGTCACTGAAATTGCGCTTCTTCAAGTATTCGTGCTACTTTAGGTTTTCTGCTGAAGCGTTTTTCGCGCAAGAAACATGGAAACAAAAATTGTTTGTTTTCTAGAAAAAAAAAAAAAAAACTACTAATTCAGACGTTGTATATTCTCTCATTTGAAGACAGCTAGCTTCAATTTTACTTTCCAGGGAAAGTTAAATTGTAATGAACCCAATCTTTCCATAACTAACAACTTCCAAACAGTGTCTATTTTATGTATTTATTATTATTATCATTATTATTATTGTGGTTTTATTTAACCCTTCACTTATAGAGTTTGTCTTAAAAGTCACTGTTCGTTATTTTTATTACTATTAAATTTTATCGTCTGCTAATCATTCAATCAATTCTTAATTTGTTATTGTTTTGTTCTTTTCGTGCCATTCACGGTTTAAACGAGGGGCGGAGGGGAGACCGAACCCTCCCAGAAAAAAAGATATTGAATAAAAAATGTAAGAGATCCTATTTTACTTAAATAAAATGGACATAAATTTCAACTAATCACCCCCATTCACAAAATTGCATTAATCTGTCTATTCTCTGTTTCGAACTCAAGTTGTGCAAAAGTGAAGGTCTACATTTTTTCTTTCTGTTGTTGCTCTTGTTTTTCATAACACTGATTGTAACAACTCGTGGAAACTCGTTGAAATTTCACTTTTTGAGGGGAAAATTACTTAAAATAGGGTTTTGAGGGGGGAAAAGATAAATTATCCGGAAAATCTAATGTTTTGAGGGAATTACTGACAAATTGTTGTTGTTGCTTCTTTCCCATTCGTTCATTTAATTTCCTCGTTATCAGCTCATCTTAGGAAGATTACCCCCAGACAGCACAAAAGCTTAAATCAAGCTTGACATTTCTTTGAATTTGACGTATTAATACAAGTTTGACAGTTCAATTTATTTTAAGCCTGCAGCAAGCTTGAGAAGTCAATTTGAACTGTCAACCTTGAATACAACTTGATTACAGCTTGAAAAGGAAGCTTGCGGTGGTGGCGCCATCTGTCGCTGGACATTAAATAAAGAAAAGTTCGTAAAAGTAGTGTTTTATTTTATTATCGCACAAAACCTGGACATTAGAACACGCAAGGGGAAGGAATGAATGGGATAAGCCCCTCTGAAGTGTACCACGAGGGGATTTTTAGTTTTATTTACATCTAATTAACATTAGTAATTCCATTAACTAATTAATTAGCCCTAAAATAAATTTTAATATAATTAACACAATTTAGTTAGTTAAGACTCATAGATCAATAAAGAAGTTCGGAGTTTTTGAAAACGTATGGTATGGCCATATATATATGCTTATCACAAAATATCCATTAGTTAACATTTTTTATTTCGTGATGAAGTAAAGAAAATTTCGAACTTTTTGGTGTATGAAGAAAGTTTTTTGGAGTGAGAAACTTTGCTCCCATGCCTCGTAATTTCCATTCCTGGAATTTGCGCACCCATGCGCTAATAATACAAACGGACTAAAAAAAATATTAAAATCACTTTTAAATACATAGTCTTGTTCTAAATAAGTATAAATGAATAGGTAATTTTTAATTCAATTTCAGTATTCTTTAAAAATGTTTTATTTTTATGTCGGGAAAATGCAACAGCAAACAAAAATAAGTTAAAATGCTTGTGATAGTAGTATGGGGGCCCAAAAATAACCTCTTGCCCCGGGGCCCCGACCACTTATGAGCAGGCTCTGGCCGCCACAACATAATTTATCATCAGTCATAAATGTACTTGACCATAGAATTTAAAACACAATTTAGTTAGTTAAGACTCATAGATCAATAAAGAAGTTCGGAGTTTTTGAAAACGTATGGTATGGCCATATATATATGCTTATCACAAAATATCCATTAGTTACAATAAAACATTTAAAAATAAAACATTTTTAAAGAATACTAAAATTGAATTAAAAATTACCTATTTATTTATACAAATATGGAAATTCTTCAAAATAAAATACAATTATACTACGAAATTGATTTCAAAATCAGTCGTTTGTCTCGATTTGAGTCGTTTTGTCTCATTCGACACAACATGAGTATTTGGATATTGTAAGTTTTAAAATGTGTGCTGCTGTTAAGTTTATTATTTCCCTATTAGTAGAGTCTCTAAATCACACATAACATTATTTTAATTTTGATGCATCCTATGGAAAAATAAAAGAAACAGTTCAACATATCGCCCACTAGATCTCGCCAGAAAACGGCGTGAACAGTCAATTCAAACTTTAGTCATGTCAGCCCAACTCAGGTTGGCCGAGTGGTTATGACGCTGACCTCCCAACCCAAAGGTACCGTGTTCGATCCTATCCCCGGACGTTTGATGGTAACAGATTAAGATAACTTGAAATTTCAGCGTAGACGGGAAAATGCGTGGAAAAATAAAATATGTGGTGCGAGTTCGCCGACCGGCGCCTCGTGTATTTGGGAAATTTTTTTAAGCTTGAAATTAAGCTTGCTATCTCAAGCTTAATGCAAGATGGGCATTGTGTGTGATGTGTGATGCATATTCGTTTACCTTGATGAGAGAATTTTAGAATTATTTTACTGGGAAAACCCTTGTTGCTCTTGAAAAAGATATGTATATATATATATGTAATGTATAAAAAGGTAATTTGGGTTTTACTAGTTTGGGTATTGTTCAAGCAGTACTTTCACTGTAAGTTTTGCTTTTCTGTCTTACTTGCCACGCGCGCTCTGGAGCTATGTTTTATTTATTTTGTTATTTGTCAGACATCAGGCCGTCGATTCTGAGTTCTTTAGAGTGTACACGTGTCCCCACGCCTTTGTAGCCCCGGATGCGGGTCATGTTGGTAAATGTGTGTGGTTCGATCAGAGATTAGAGAGAGACGGAGTTATGTCTTCGCAAAGCACGTGGTGTGGTAAGCGTAAATACTCCCGCACATCGAAAATCGAGAGACTTCTGCCACTGGAACTGCTTAACTAGTCCACGCTGATTTTTGTACCCGTCTCCCCTCCCCTCTTCTCATTTTATATTGTAACTTAAAGATAATGTTCAATAAACCATATTATTTGCCTGAACTCTGGAACTTTACTGGAAATATCTGACGTCTCAAATAGTCGACAGGATGCAGTTTCTAAAATTTGACAAAACATAATGATGCAATAGTACGAAAATCTTACAATAAAACAATGAGTGCGCACAATTATTTTCAAAATATCACAAGTAAAATATTTACAACCTAGGTGGGATACAATAATACTGTACAACAATATAGTAATATAATTAAACAAAGTGGAATAAACATGGCTGACATTCATTTTCTTTGGCAAATACTTATGGCTTTGGCTTGCATGGCATAAAGCGAATGGAATGAAAATAACTTGGCAAAATGGTTGGCAAAATGGAGTAAATTTATTTAGTGTAAAGGCAATGTAAAAAAAAAATGTAAAAATGTGCGTAGTGTGTAGAAAATTTCGAAAACCATAGCTGTGAAACAGTAGTACCGTCACACAGGTATGGGGTATAGTAAATACCATTTGTAGGCATTTAAGTTTGCCCAATCTTTAAACTCTCCATAGTATGACAACAAAAATGGGTTCACATGATCCCGAAAAAGGAAGACCATTGTCAACTACGAAAGAGAAAACTTGGCCATTGCCTCATAGCTTCCAAAAAAGAGGAAGAAATGACTCAATAGACAGTTAAGAAAAACTGGAGGATTATTGAGAGGAAGTCCCAGCCTAGTCTAAGTCTAGCTTCATTTATTGTTTGCATAATATCTATAAAATATACAAAGAAAAAAGGTGCAGTTTTACTTACACCGCACACACTCGGACTTGGGGACTTCTTCAATGACTAAGAGAAGCGGGTGACAGAGAAAGGTTGGTAGAAGGATAAAAGAAAAAAGGATAGACGATAGACTTTATGTCGAGTATTCAGGGTTCCAAACTCAACACTTAGAAATTTTGAATACATTTTTTTTTTCTATTTTTTTTTAATTTTTTTTAAGATCAATTATTGTCAATTAAATTTAATAACCTTCGTGGGCTAGCTTTAATTTGTCAGGAGGGAAATAAGGTCTTAATTTAGAAGAGTGAACTATTTCCGTAGGTTTCTTAGTATGGTAATTAGGTTTATCAATTTCGAATGTAACTGAAGAACATTTGTTTACAATTGAATAAGGATCTGAAAAAGTAGGAGATAATTTACGTGTATTTGGGTAGTTAAATTCTTCGTAAATTACAAGATCTCCTGGTTCGAAATTAGCTTCTATGAATTTATTGTCATATCTAATTTTATTTTTATTATGAAATTCTATTGTCCTTTCTTTTGCTAATTTTCGAGCTTCATCAACAGGAGGATAGGTATTTTCCGAAATAGGTGAGTCATATGGCAATTTTCCAAACATTAAATACATAGGTGTAAACTTCGTTACTGAATGAGGTGTGTTATTATATTCACTAATAACCTGCTCTAGTAACTTAGTCCAAGGAATTTTAGAAGGTGAAGAGTTAACTTTACATTTTAATCTAGTAACTATAGATTGATTTACCCTCTCTACTTTTCCATTTGTCTGTGGATGATGAGCTGAAGTTAATAGTTGTTTAGTATTGTAGTTCTTGAGGAATTTTTTAAAACGCGAAGCAGTAAAAGCTGCATTTCTATCACTAAGTATCTTTTGAGGAACTTGAATGTTGAATATTTGTTTTAGACAGTTTACATAGGTTTCAGTAGTGACACTTTTCGAAGGAAAGGCCCAAACATATCTTGTAGCATGGTCAATTATTAGATGTAGATATTTTTTGTTGAATTGTAATAGTTGAAACCTCCTACAGTATCAATAGAAAGACATTCAAAGGGTTTATCAGTAGCAGGTACAGCCTGTAACAAACCAAATTTCTTCTGTTCAGGTTTTTTGTTAAATTGGCAAGTCGAACAATGTTTAACATAATTGGAAATATCTTGAGTCATATGAGGCCAATAATAGGAAGGTGAAATTACACTTAACATTTTTTGAACACCAGGATGGCCAAAATTTTCATGTGCATATTTCATTAAAGTTTTTCTTAAGCTCATAGGCACCACTATTTTTTTTAAATCCTTTCTTATTTATGGTAATTAAATCATTAATGATTTTATATTTAGGACCATGCATTTTCTGCTAATATGCTGCTGCCATATTTTCTGCTAATTGTTGATTTTTAATTTCTTCAGCATCTAACAATAAAACGGAAGGTTTAATTAGTTGGAGATGTTGAGAAGGAGGAATCCTTGATAAGCTTCGACATTTGTTGAGCACTTTAGGTACTTTATTTCATAGTCAAACATACTTAATTTAAGGGACCAGCGGAATAATCTTCCTCTTAAATTTTTGAAATTTTTTAACCAAACCAATGCCGCGTGGTCAGTATGAATGACAAATTTTTGACCGTGAAGGTAATGATAAAATTTATCAAGGGCATCAACGATAGCCAAACATTCTAATTCAGTTATAGTGTAATTCTTTTCATATGATCGAAGCGATCTCGAATGATATGCAGTCGGGTGCGAGATACCTGAGGCATCCTGCCCCTCAAGTGTTGTACAACATAACTCCAGAATTCTAGTCAGAAAATTTTAAGGTGTCTAAACTTGAAAATTAGATTAGTTCGCAGTTTTTAAGATTAGGTTGCAAGGACGTCTGACTCGCAAGTGAGAGACTGGCCACCTCAATGATATTGCTCGTCAGAATTCTTTTGCCGGGGGGATATTGTAATGTATAAAAGGTAATTTGGGTTTTACTAGTTTGGGTATTGTTCAAGCGGTACTTTCACTGTAAGTTTTGCTTTTCTATCTTACTTGCCACGCGCGCTCTGGAGCTATGTTTTATTTATTTTGTTATTTGTCGGACATCAGGCCGTCGATTCTGAGTTCTTTAGAGTGTACACGTGTCCCCACGCCTTTGTAGCCCCGGATGCGGGTCATGTTGGTAAATGTGTGTGGTTCGATCAGAGATAAGAGAGAGGCGGAGTTATGTCTTCGCAAACCACGTGGTGTGGTAAGCGCAAATACTCCCGCACATCGAAAATCGAGAGACTTCTGCCACTGGAACTGCTTAATTAGTCCACGTTGATTTTTGTACCCGTCTCCCCTCCCCTCTTCTCTTCTCTCTCTATATTGTAACTTAAAAGATAATGTTCAATAAACCATATTATTTGCCTTAACTCTGGAACTTTACTGGAAATATCTGACGTCTCAAATATATATATATATATATATATATGTGTGTGTACTATATACATAACTATATACACAAGTTTTTTTGTTTGTTTGTTTGTTGTTTACAATTTAAGTGTATTGAATATATGTCACTTATAAGTATTTTCTGTTCTGTGACCTAATTTTAAAGAATTTGGTGTTGAAATGTGGAAGGGGGGGAAGGATAAAAATGTAGTACTATATACAGTAAAACCCGCTTAAGAAGTTTTCAAGGTGATGAAGGGGAAAAACTTTCTTAAAGGGCAGATTAATATTTTGAAAAACAAATAAAGTAATTTCAGTATAAATATTGAAGAAATATCTTTTGACATTATTAAAAATTATATAAATAATATAAAGTTTATAATTACTTATATAAATTGTTTTGCACCCTTAAAAATTAGTTAATAAAGTAAAGCAATATAGTTAACTATTCTATATTAAAGCTTTAAAAAATATATTCGCTTTAAGCATTATTGGAATCGATTTTGTTTTTTATCGGCAATTTTTAATTGATCTTTCATTTTAAAAAAATGTTTCATTTGCATCTTCCATGTTTTTAATAACGACGGAAAGTTTCTAGTCTTATTACAGCATCCGTAAAACTAAGACTTTTTACAACCCCTTATTCACTCATTTCTTAATTTTTTGTAACTTCACGAATTTCATCCACTGGCCAATACAATCGTTTTCAGACCTAAACATTGATTTTTAGAAACAGTATTAAGAAAGGGGGGGGGGAGGACGAAAGGCACATATTAACATGCTCTAAAAGTAATCTTCGAAGTGACAAAGGGGAAAAAAAAAAAAAAAAAAAACATTTTTAGCTAGAAAGTGTTTGGAATGAAACTTTTTAAACGGGATGTTTTAACATTGTACGAATAGGAAAAAATTGGGAACCGTAAATTAGAACTTTTTATGTTGGAAAACTTCTTGAGCGGGTTTTACTGTATTTTTAAAATGAGAGAAAAATATCCTGAAAGGAAAATTTTTGGGGGGAAAACCTAGCTACGACTTTAACATCATTGCTTAATCGAAAAATAAGGACTACGCTAGTTGAAGCGTATTTTAAGTGTAAATCGTATAAAACATACAAAGGTGTTTGGCGCAATAAACATTCAAATGATACCCATACACCGTCGAAAAATTAATAGAAAACGCTCAAATCAAACTGCTGTTTAAAAGATAAAATAATTAAACCTCTGTACCATAACACACATAAAGTGTACTTATCAATCTGCACACGTGCTTTGACCGAAAAGCTTTCGATCTTCGTCACAGTAGCATAGGTTCACGCCCACTCTGGGCGAAATAAGTTCATGCAGAGTCAATACAACTTTTATGTGTGTTATTTTGGAAATTTTTAATTATTTTATAATACCTCATCAGGACGGGAACTTTTAGAATGCACTGTATTATCTTTGCAAAAAGAAAAGACATCATGAGAAATTATTTTATAATCGGCGCTTCTGGCACGGTTTAACTCTGCTTTCACAACACTACTCAGGACTAAACCGCAATCCTCGTTATGTCGCTTAAAACAAACACAGCATCTTTCTCGCCGAACATTGTTCAATAGAACTGTCCTTTCACTGATTCACACCCTCGAACATCGAAACCCAATTTCAACTTCTAATACTTGAGTCTAACTAAATATTGACACATCGCCCACTTTCTCAGGGAACCATTAGCATAAATGAGAGAATTTCATTATGGGTGACGTCCGTATGCAAACACTGATATTGACACTTCCAGTAATCCTTCACTGTAGAAAATTAAAGACGTTTTCTTGTGCGTTCGATATAACTTTTTTTCTTATTCAAATTTTCTTGCTTGCGGTGGAAGGATAATAATCAGTTGTTAGAAATAACAGTGTGAGGTGTTTGTTTATTAATTCTAAACGATGAATGAGTTGTAATTATGGAGCTACTCAAAGACAATGAGTTGATCACTCTGGTTGATTACTGGTACGATGCAATTCTAGATAGCTTTTAATTATATATTCAGTTTCTCCAATTGTACTATGTATAATATTCAAATATATAGTATTGCAATATACCGGGTGATTCAAAATAGATGTTAAGGCGATTATTTTTTAAATCGTAAGTGATCGAAACATACTTCCAATTAGAAAAGTTCGTCAAATTAAGAGTAGCTTTCAGATATGGCATTTTTTTACTATCACTTACATTTAGAAAAATCTTGCTGTTTGTCTAAGAAAATTCATTAAAAAAATCCCGTGTTTCTAAGGGAAATAGTTAGGGAAAAAATTAATTTTGAAAATGATGACTTGAACCACTTTACCTACTGTGTTGGCGTCAGTTTTCCGGTGAAAAAAATCTTTACTTTAGGGGAGCCAACTATGAGTTGATAAAAGATAAATAAAAATCCCATTGTTGGGGAAAGCAATTAAGCGCGTTCACATGTGTGAAATAAACAGGTACGGTTTTAGTAATTAAAAAACTTTGTAAAAAACACACATAAGAAGTAAAAGGAAAGAGGATACGCGTTTCGTTCAAAAATTGTTTTGAACTTCTTCAGTTCAAGCCCTTCGACGTAAAGAACACAGGGAACTGAAAAGCTTTTCAGTTCCCTGTGTTCTTTACGTCGAAGGGCTTGGACTGAAGAAGTTCAAAACAATTTTTGAACGAAACGCGTATCCTCTTTCCTTTTACTTCTTATGTGTGTTTTTTACAAAGTTTTTTAATTACTTTATCGTTTAACACCAGTATTTTGAGTGTTTTTTCAGGTACGGTTTTATTTAAAATGTAAAAGAGAACGGCAAAATGATGGTGTAGGTTACTATGGTGTGGTAACTTTCACTAGAAACTGCCAACCATGCGTTGCAAGAAAATTCTAGCTAAATTAGGATTTGAGGAGTCAACTGTGTCTATCAAGTGACTATTAACATAACTTAACATCATTTGAAAAGGAATTACATTTTTCTCACTTTTGAGACATCCCCTTAGAGCTTGGTGACAAATCAAAAATTTTCACATTGCAGTATCTCGGAAACTATTCCACTTAGAGACACTGGATATTTTTAATTAATTTTCTTAGACAAAGAGCAACATTCTTCTAAATATAAAGGATAGGAAAGGAAGGGCCGTATAAAAATTAAATTTCGTATTTTTATATGTATACAGCCCCCAGTAAAAAAATGCCACATCTCAAAGCTACTCTTAATTTGACTAACTTTGCTAATTGAAAGTATATTTCTATCACTTACAGTTTAAAAAATAATCGCATTAACATCTATTTAGAATCCCCCGGTATTTAGTATAATATGTATAGTATTCAAATTTAATATAATTAGTATAATATGTATAATATTCCTATATTATATTAATTATACATAAAATATTAATACCCATGTGATTATTATACTAATTATGCACGGTGTTCCAGAAAAAGACGGTAACAAGTATTAATTCTTTATACATTAGAGAACAGTAGACAACATGAATTTAAAAAAAAATGTTCAAAATAAGGTGGGGTTGGGGGGGGGAAGACTACGTTAAGAAAAAATTCCACTCGTTTAATATTTTAAAAGTTACAATTTCTACATTTATATACTACCCCCGTACAAAAAAAATTACAGTTAGTAAAATGTGCCCCATACACTAATGTAGTGATATACAAAATTTCACCCTTTCATCGTAAAAGTCTCAGAGATATTTTTAAGCAAAGATAATCAGGAGAATTTGGATCTGAATTCACTTGAATTTGAACTCAAACATTCAATACTAGAATGCAAGAATTGATTTTTTTTTTTTTCGTGATTTCTGCATGACCCCCTGCAACAACGTGATTTTTACCCTTCGAGAGCCGTTGAAAAGTGGTTTAATTGAGCAAACATTTATCTTTGACAGTTTTTCAGGAATAATTCGCAAATTTTGTATGTCACCTCATTAGTGTATGGGGCACACTTTTTAATCGGGAGTTTTTTTGTACGGGGGTCGTGTACACATTTAAAAAGTGTAACTTTTTGAAAATTTACCCTAGGAATTTTTTCTTAGTATACTTCTTTTTTCTACCTTATTGTTAACATTTTCTACCTTATTGTTAACATTTCTAATAGATAAAAATATTAAAACGTGTTACTACCTTTTTGGGTATTGCATATACATATAATTAGATTAATGTTCAAATTTAATAATTCTAAACGCCAAAGGAGTTGTAATTGTGAAGTTTATTACGACATAGATTTGATCATTGAGGTTGATTACTGCCACAACGTAAGTGTAGATAGCTTTTAATTATATGTTCAGTTTCTCCAATCGTACTATATATTATATAAGGTACCGTATTGCATGTATTGTATCCAAATGTGATGATATGCATATAAAGATATCATTACATTTGATTTGTTCATTTGCTTAAATGACTCGGTAAGATTAACCCGCTCTTCTCAAATTGAATAGTCAGCATGTATCTAGAAGACAGACTGCACTTCATACTGAAACTTCCATATAGTTTCACGGTTTTTACGCATTTTTAAACATAATTAATGGGGTATAGTTATAAGGAATTAGTTATAATTAGTTGCCATTTATTCGATAGATGAAAAATGTGTATTTCAAATGTGCATCCTCTCAAAAAAAGTATTTGAGTATGAAAGAAATTTCCTATATTAATTTGAGATTATTTTTTCGAAAACACAGGCAGCTGAAAACAAATATTAATTAAAATATAAATTATAATAAACTACGTAATCTAATTTATATTAAGAGCAATACTTTATAAAGGAAACGATGTAGGAAAACAGAATTGCACTCGAATACTATTTTGAGTGGATGTACACAGAAGATATAAAATACTCAATGTTTTACCCCAGAGAAAGTGCAATTAGTTTATATTTTGTTAAATTAGAACAGTATATATGCTATATTCTCTCAAAAAAAAATATTGCTCAGTTCCCCCCCCCCCCAATAATGTCAATTATCAAACACGCAAGAACTATTGCCTATTTTATCCTTATAAAACTCACATCCACGTCTAACATTATTTATTTATTCATTTATTTTTACATTTTAATTTCTAAAATAAGCTTTACGATTTTCTGATGAATAAGAAATGCACTGGCTTTAAATGTTCTTGGTATATCTAGGTATTATACGAGAGAAAAAATCAAAAATGCAAAAAGTCATATTGCTTTGAGGTAGCCTAATTGAATAAATAATTATTTTCGTTTTTCGTCCTAATCTAACTTAATATGCAACTCTCGTCTTTGAATGAAAATCCATTTTCCAATTTTATACGCTAAATGGCGATTGTTTGCATACACTCCCTTTAATAATGAGTCTAAATTGCGTTTTGAATACTAATTATGAGAAATCGATGCAAAAATTCATTAAGAAATTTTGGAAAAAAGAAAAGTCCGTGCATTTCGTGCCGAAATTTTGAATTTATCTTTCGTTGTAAACTAACATACTTCCAAACAAATGTATCGAATATTGCACAAGTTATACACGTTCGCGCTATTATTCATTCGTGTGAATACTGTTCGTATTGTTTATTCGTGTGTTCGAACAAAGTATCTTGTTTCGGTTCTATCTATGTACATTTTAAAAATTAATTTCAAATATAATCTAAAAATTACTTTTTCAACCTCTTTTTTTTTTTTTTTTTTTCATGTTAAAAACTCTATTACTACAACGCCAGTACAGTCTAACCCGCTTAACCCTTTGAGGCGCAACCCATTCCCAATGCTGAAAAAAGGGCAGGCGTTGCCATCGCTCGACTTAACGACCAGCAAGATGGCGGACGATCGAAACGTTCATCGCGTGCCACAGATCTAGAGACCATTTTTTGTGTCGTCAAAAATGGATCTCTAATGCGAATAATTAGAAATGAATATGAAATATAGACAGGGTGGTTATAATTAAACATCCCCTATGAACAGTGCTGTATAGCTAAAACGGGCGACCGATTGTAACCAAAATTGGTATATTGGCTATGCATCATATGCGCTCAAGGAATTCAGAAAAAAGAAATAGTTCAAAAAATGTCCACTAGATGGCATTTGGCACGAAAAACGGAAAATTTAATGATGGAAATGGCTAATTCGAAAAAAAAAATTAACATTTATTCAATAGTTTTTAGTCATTTATTCACTAATTTTGGTAATATGTGAGCTGATTTCGCCATGCAAAGTGCCATCTAGAGGACATTTTTTTAACTAAACATCCCGAAAAATTCCTTTTAGAGCATCTCGTGTACAGTCTATATGCCAAATTCTCATAGGTTAGAAAGATATTACTTTCTTAACTTTCAAATGGAATCATGCGTGTAAAAGCAATTATGAAGCAGTATCAAAACACGCACAAAAACATTCCATGATAACGATGATTTCTCCCAAAACAATCCATTCTAACTTGCTATAATTACTTTTATGGTCTTTTGCTAACCACTTACACTATCATAATTACTTGCGTAACCTTTACTAATTAACTTGTATATTAGTTGTTTACGCTATATGTGTTAGATATAAGTTAAGCATGCATAACATTCATTTTTTAATCTACTCAGATTTTTTTTTTTTTACATTTAAATGTGAGGTTTATTCTTACCAGACGCAAAAATAAATACACTGCTGGCCACCCAAATTGCAACACCAAAAAAAACAAGAGATATCACAACAAAATTTATTGTGTAGATAACATGTTGACCAAGTAACAAATGATTAAATTTACAGCATTCTATGAAGCGTGGTTCCTGCCAAAATCAGTACCCAGAGTAGCCGCCGTTGTTGGAGATCACAGCTGCCACACGCCTCGGCATTGATTCAAAGAGACTTTGAATGTGTTCTTGGGGTACAGCAGACCAAGCAGCTTCCACACGTTGCCAAAGTTGATCTGGTGTGACAGCTGGGGATGAACTCTGGGTCAGTCGTTGAGCAACCATGGACCACATGTTTTCTATCGGCGAAAGATCCGGAGAGCGCGCCGGCCAGGGAAGCAATTCAATCTGGTGATTGACGAAGAACCCTTGGACAATGCGTGCCACGTGTGGCCGTGCATTATCCTGCTGAAATATGGCTGTTGGCAAGCCCTGAAGGTAAGAAAGGACAACTGGCTCCAACACCTCGGAGATGTAGCGCTGGCTGGTTAAAGTACCGGCAATGCGTACTAGAGGAGTGCGAGAGAGATATCCGATACCGCCCCATACCATAATACCCGGTGCAGGACCAGTGTGACGGTGCATAATGCAGCTGTTCAGCATCCTCTCTCCACGGTGTCTCCAGACTCGAATCCGACCGTCGTGGTGTTGCATACAGAAGCGTGACTCGTCAGTAAAGAGAATTTCATTCCATTCTGTCGTCCACATCCTTCTTTCATCGCACCATTGGCGGCGGAGACGTCTGTGGTTCCGCGTCAGAGGTAGACAAAGCAACGGACGTCTTGCGGACAGACCATTCTGCTGTAAACGACGTCGAATGGTACGCGCAGACACTGGATGATGCGTTACAGATTGAATCTGCTGTGATATGGTTCGTGATGTGACTGAGCGGTCCGTCACTGCTATGCGTACAATCTGCCTGTCATCACGTGACGTGGTGCACTGAGGTCGATGCGGTCGATCACGTCTGTCCGTCGTACCCTCCTGCACCCAACGATCACATATCCGCATCACAGTTGTTTGGTTTCGTCCAATACGACGACCGATTTCCCTGAAAGATAACCCACAATCTCGGTATGCCACTATCCTTCCTCTGTCAAACTCGGATACTTGATCAAAAGATGATCGTTGTTTCCTACGAGGCATAATTTATCGTTTTTTTTTAAAAAAAAGCAAGAAAAACACAATTGCTGTACTTGAAACCGTCGAAATCTCCAAGCCTTAAATAGCGCTTTGAGGTGGCGCCACAGGCGCGCTTGATGTGCGTCTGCGCTGAAATTCTAATCATTTGCATATCTCACCTCAGCTAATGCATGTTGTAAATTTCATATTATTTGCATGCTTCCTTCAGGGTGTTGCATTTACGATGGCCAGCTGTGTAGTAATGAATTACATTCATTTTTTAGGTGCAATCGTCAGTTATACAATCATTAATGGTAGAAAAAAACTGTTTCTTATTTGGGCTCCATCTGTGAACAGCAACGTTTAGTACACAATAGTTAAATAAAAACCATTTAATCCTTCTGCATTTAAAGGTTTGTTTTGAATTTTTAAAAAGTATAGTTAAAATTTTTAAAGCTCAAATTGTGTGGTATACGCAGTGTTTAATATTCTAAAGAGAACGAACCTATTAAATTTGTGCCATACTGAATATAAATTTTAGATAGTCTTGCTGTAAAACTTTAAAAAATATGGCTGCATTTCTTTTGTCTTTTAAATGTTCTAAAATATTTTGTGTATTAAAGTGTTTGTATTTTTTAGGAAAACGCAAAGGTAAAATGTATTCTTTGTGTAATATTTGTATATCAAAATACATTTTAAAAAAATGATTTAGGTAGAGGATTTTTCCTCAAATTCTCTGTTCCTCTGTCCTTCCTGCATATTTATTAGCACCTTAAAAGGAAGAAAAAGTATCTATTTTACGATGCGCTTAGATTTTTCATTCTAATCTGAAAAACTGTCAAAGCTCTTTGTTATCATCGTAAAGAAATTTCTAAGTTCTACGCGACCTGCTTCATAATCAATACCTTAGGCATAATTTATTTTTGGGTTCTCAAGGAAATTAACTAGAATGATGCACATGTATAGCTGGTAAATTTAACGATTTTATATATATATATATAAATATATATATACATACACAGGATGGTTCTAATTTAGATTTCTCCATAAAAAGCATTTTACAATAGAAATGAGTGACTGCCGCTAACATTGGATTACAGACTGTGCACACGATGTGCCCAAGGACTTTTCTAAAGTTCGAAAAATTTCCACTAGGTGCCTTTTTGCATGAAAAACAGCGCATTTAACTATGCAAATGACTAACTCACAATGTGTAGTTTCAACATGCAAGCGGTCCGAAATTAAACGACCCTATTTTAAAGTTGCCCACAGGAGAAACTATTGTTGAGAAAGTTGTGAAATTTTATGTAGGAAATAACGAAGGTATGCGAATTTGTTTGAGCAAATGAAAAATAGTTCATATATTCGCCACCAGGGTTCAAATATTTGCCAAGAATATTCGCCGAATGAATTTCACATTTAGCATACATTTATGACAGCTTACAAATATTACTACAACAAAACGTGCTCAGCATGAAGGAAATCATTATCAGCTACCATTTGGAATCGTAAGAGAGCAAATCCCACAGCTGATCGCAGTGTTTTTGGAGAAATATTTCGAGTATAATGTGAAATACTGTCTTTAAGATCAGGCAAAGTTCTTGTTTTATCGCTTTTTACCAAATGCTACAAATTCCCCCCAAATCCAAAAGTTGCATTGGTTGAGGTCTGGAATCTAAATAAAGCACCAGTCGTAAGTGTGTAATTCATCAAAAACCGCTCCCTGGTGTCGAATATTTTAATTTTTTTGCTCAAATTCCCATACCTTCATTATGTCCTGCACGAAATTTTATAACTTTCTCAACAATAGTTTCGTCTGTACACAGCTTTAAAATAGGATCGTTTGATTTCGGACACGCGGTATATTCAGTAGTGTTTGAAAATTTATTAACCATTCTTTTATTGAGCTGAATCTATTCAAAGCGCCACCTAGTTGACATTTTCCGAACTAAACTTTAAAAAAAAACTTCCTTCCGAGCATCTTATTTGCAGTCCATATGCTAAAGTTGATGGCAATCTCCTAGCCCGTTTCAACTGCAAAGTTCTGTTTATAGGGGAAAGTTAATTATAATCAACCTGTACATATTTCTTTCTTCGGAAAAATTAGAATTCCAGATCCAACACGCCATTTAAGGAAAGTGAACTCGGTCCCACATAAAGCAACGGTGCACTTACTCTTTTGCTAATAAGTCTTCCCAGTTTTAATAAATTTTGGAATTGTTTTCATGGAATTAGTATTCCTGGAGCATTTTGAGTTAATTGTTAAATGGAAGTTTTATAAACAGTTGTTTAATGAAGTCGTATAATTAGGAAGAGGGTTTTGTTCCAAGCCAAGCTCAGAATTCCAAGCAGAGAAGATTTATTGAATCGTTATGGGGGATATATTTTGACAATTTTTACAGCAAATTTTAAAATAGGGAAGAGAAATATTTAGAGGGTAGCAATTTTCCGATAAAGTTTAGATATTAGAAAATAGGGAACTGAGTTGCTTAAGAATTAATTTCTTAATGCAGAATGGAAGGGTGTATTAGGAAAGATGTTCTATCCTCCAGTTTTGATATTGCGTTCTTATTTCAAACAAATCTCTTGACAGCGTTTAAGGATGTACAATCAGATATTATTTTCTTTCCAGTGCTCTTCGCGTTGTCTTTTATGCAAAAGTTTATGTTATTTTAAATTAGCAAGATTCGGCAAAAGTTATTTGTTACATCACCTTCTCTTCCATTATTTTTTGCAACCAGCAATGCTCTAACCTGTAGGTGCCTAACGTTCCTTTTTAGGTATGCTAACATTTTAGCATTTCCGTTGTCAGTCGCATAAATCTGTAAATGTTACTAAACTTTCCTAGTCTCAATGCACGAGCATTAAACCCCAATTCCAGAAAATACAGTGCAGCACCGTTTATACGTTTTTAACATTTATATGATTTTCTGAATGGTCCCTGCAAAATCCATTGGATTTTAACATTGAATAATTTCATTTCATTTGCCTGAAATTGCAAACTTCATTTATACGGTTTCTTTTAGAACTGAAGAAGAGAGACAATGTGTGATGCAAGATTTCAAACTTTGACAGGTTTTAATTTTATGCAAGAACATATAATTTCCGACTATTTAAATGGCAATGTTAAGCAGTCGTTTTACAAGGAACTTTTATCTGTGCATTCCCAAAAAGCCAGCCGAAAATTACAAATATTTTGTACATGCAGAATGAATATTAATACAAGTACTAGCTGTATATTACCTACCAATTGTGTATTTTCTTTCATGTAGTAATATAAGATGTAATATTTTAATTTAAATCTGATTTTGTTGTTGTTGTTACGACGAAAATGTACGTACTTTCGTTCATACGTTTTTCTGATTTATACGTGTTATCACTTTTCCCTTATCCCTTGGAAAACGCATAAACGGTGTTTCGCCGCACTTTAAGATGCCCAAGTGGAATGGAAATTTTCGCTTTTTATGCATATTTTTAAGCAAAAATTATTATTTGTTCATGCAGCTTATGTCAGAAAGTTATCTATTACTGCTGCCTACGAGAAAGTCGTGCAAACAGTCTGGGCACAAATGGGTTAAACTTAGCAAGTCTGAGTGAAAATCAACTCTTGTTAGTAGTCGAATAATTAATGACTACGAACATTCTATATAGTTTTCTTCCATGAAATTTCGATGCCTCTCCAAATTTTGAAATGCAGCTGTGGAGAAAGCGTTCCTCTGCCTTTGGGAATTTATCAGAAGCAGTTAAATGCTAATGCAGAGAAACCAATAATAATTGCAAGCACCACTAAAGTCTTAACGGGAGTACTGTGGCTTCACAATTACGAAGCTGGTTATATTGAAAAAAAAATAACAATCTGCTATTGTACATAATACAATTTACTACTGTGTTGTCAAATAAGTTTGTTTTGATACATAATTAAATACATTTTGTTAAATAAATAAATATGTTGAATGTACAAAACAGCTAATATTTTCTTAAAAGAAATAAGTAACTTTTACAGTATCCAAAATTATCAGTCTATAAAACACTCAAGGATTAATATTTTAAAAAAAGATCCGTGGATTGATACAAGTACTTTGATGGCCTTCTAGTTTAGCGAAAAGTTTTCCATCGGGTAGTCTTCTTTCAGTTCAGCTTTCTAAATGGTTTTCAACGTCTAGCTCTGACTCACACGTTAAAAATTTTTTGTTTGTTTCGAAGCCAAGTGCCTATGGACAAGAGAATAACTAACTTCCATCCGTTTTTACGAAGCTAAACATTTGGGTTTAAAAGGTATTTCACTTAGTTCAATCTGTTTTCAACCCAAGAAGGGAAATACTGGACGCTACAGTAATTTCAGCAATGACACAATACTCAAGGTCTTCAAATCAACTTTGGTCAGGCAACTGGTATAAGGCATATCTCTGATGTCACAGTGTCCGCACTAAAATTTTCCGAACTTGTCTTGGTACTAGCATTATTTAATGGCACAATTTGCACGCAAGCTTCTTGTATATGGGGATCTCCAATTGCTAGTCTATCTTCAAAAATATGATAGTAATAGACGTTATTTCTTTTCATTGTGAAAAATGCTAGTCTATGCACGTGCAAATGAAATGTGAGAAGTGAAACTAATTGAAACTGTGAGATGTCTTCTTCTAACTGCTGAATCAAACCGAGGATTATATAAGTAAATGTATGTAATTTCAAAAGCAAAGACATAAAAAATATACTATAAGATATTTTTCATATTCAGGTTAAAATAAATTTATATTCAACCGTTGTTTACTGGCCCACAGCAAAATTAAAATTTAGCCGGTTATTTCTTTTAAAAGAATAATAGTTTTCGTTAAGCTGACATTAATTGAAATAATTTTAACAAATCAACTTAAAAATAAAATTTATCATTATTTAAAGTAACTCTCAAATTTAATTTTCTACTGGAAAAATAAATTGGTTTTGCTTTAAACTAAAGAATTCGTGTCAAACCGATAGTAGATGGGGATACCAAGTTCAATTTGTTGGGAAATATAGCTTATTTGTCAGTTACATGTCGCAAAATATTTTTATCAGAAACGCAGAAAAGTAAAGAAAAGAGAATGCATTACCACTCACTAATGCTCAGAATAGTTCAAAGGAATACCTTTTCACAGTAAATGCTACGACACACTTGATTAAAATATTGAGCTGAGGAAGTAAAATTCTACATTCTATCAATCTCATAAAACTCCTACTTTCTCACTGCAAAGAGTTCCATATGCTAACTAGTGATGATTCGTTAGCTGAGCCAGTTAGGAGATGTGTGATAATATCTATGCCTATGTGCCTATGTGATAATTCTTTTTTTTTCTTTTTAGTTCTTTATAGTCATAAAATTCAAAATTAGTGGAAAAAAACTATTTTTTGATTTTTTTGGAATGAATAATCATTCATGGATAATTAATGTGTGTGTTGTATTTTAAGGCAAACCTGCACGCGGGGTATCTGCCTAGGCTGGGGGGGTGCCTTGGTAGGAGGACTTTCTAAGGGGTTCTGACACGTATTCACGTTACATCTGGAGAAAACCTACCAAAACTCCAGACCGTTAGATCGACAGCCGCGCGATGGGACCCGAACCCGGGACCTTCAAAAATGGATAATTAGAATTATCTATGATAACCAGATTTGGATAACAAGGGCTAACTGGATATGGATATCCTATGATAAACTTCCCAGGATAAACCCCTAAGTTACACCGTTTATCCTGTCAAATTTAATTTTTTGTTTCAGATGATGAGCCTTATTCTAGTGCTTTCGTATTGCTAAAACGTTGTAACTAATATATCAAAATGACGTCATCTCCCCACTTCACTAATTCTAGCTGACTATTAGTGAAGAGCTGCGTTATTTTGGGGGGCCATTTATAAACCGTCAAGTGCTTTAATGGAACCTTTAATATTGAATATAATGTAGCTCAAATGATTAACAGCAACTGCGAAAACACAATTGGTAAGACAGTTGTCAAGGAAAGCAGCAAATAAAAATCCTATATTCTGCTGAATATTGGAATCGTCGTGCTGCATACTAATGTACAGAAAAAACAATTTTAATCACAGAATTTATGGTTTGTGGAAAAATAACTACTACATGGGTTTTTTGTTCTGAATTACATAGAATGCCAATGAAATACACATTCACGAACTAAATTAAAATAGTATGTACCGTTTAAATGTTGAAAACTATTTTGAGTGAATATCTTTCATAGATTCTTATTTTATTCATATCGAAATATATGATTAACCAGTACATAAAAAATGTTTTTGCATTAAAACTATAAGTTTAAAGCACAATACTTCTTCAATATATTCTTTAGACTTTATTCATAATTACATGACATTTTATTTCACAATAAAAATAAATGAACACAATGAAAGTGATTTGAAAAACAAAATGTCGCATTTAACAAAAACTTTCTACATTAATTTAAAATCTAATTATCAAAATCCTTGTAATTCGATACACAAAAAAATCAGAAGTAATTAAATTGAAACTTTAAGTTGATTCTCTCATAAATTACGAAATAAGAATCCGGGCATCCACTTGAATATCGTTAAACAATACCATTTGTTTACCAGATTTCCGGTAATAATGATCCTATATAAATAAAAAAAGCAAATATTAATTGCTTGAAATCGACTCCAAAAATTTATTAAAACTCTTAATGAGAAAAGAATACGAATAACTAAAAGGGAGAAAAAATCAGAAACAGATATTTCAAACACTTCGCTCATTTCCAGAAAAATCAATTTTCATTAAACAAACAAAGAGTAGAAAATTCAATTCTTCGTTCCGTTGCCATTCTGGATTGCATAAAATGCGTGATCAGAATCCCCCGAACAATTTTAATAATGGCCGCTTGCTACGAAGCTCAATTTGGAAGCGAAGTGGTAGTCTCCGGAATGATCTGAATAAGTCTTCGCGATCGGGGAAGAACTAGAATTTTATAATGAACATATATGTTTCAGTTTATAGTGATTTGTCCACTAGACTTTCCTCTCGGCGTTTTAAGAATATAGCGATCTAAAATGAAACTCCACATCCTCTTTAATTCTGCAAATACGCAAGATAAAATGTATTCTTCGAAAATGGGGAAATTACTTTTAAATAATTGCTCCATAAAAGAAAACGAAAATAAAGTACGTTTAAAGCTTTAAAACTTTAAAATTTTAAAGCATTTGATTTACAGGCCATTTTGAGAAAGAATTTCAGAAAGGAGGCAGCAATTTTAGCCATAATAAAATTTAAATGCACCAAAAGGGTACTCATAAAAGCAATACTACCAATTTTGAGTTCGCTTAATTAGTTATATTTTACTTTAATAATATTTTTTATTTGAAAATAATAATTAATGTTTGTAAAAAGAGCGAGTGTCGCGAACGGGATTAAATCTAAAATTTTCAATAATTGCTTTAATATAAAAACATTTCTGTATGAAAGCTTCACCTTTTTTTTAGGTAAAAAATTAGTTTTTTTGCCTTGAAAAATCTGAAAATTAGTAAAAAAATACCCACAAAGAGATCAATTTTATGATATTATGTTCTTTATCTCTTAAATTTCTAATAACTGACATACATACTAATTTATAAATAAAATAGAATATATATTTTTATTTTCTATCATTTATCTACGTATGTAGCATTACTTATCCTTAAAACAATCATTTATTTGCATAGCAACTGCTAGCTTAACCATGGTATTATTTAGTTATGACACACGTTTACTGTCATTTAAGTGCTTAAAATAACTTCTACCTTTCTAAAGTGAGGCTGTACAAATACAAAAAAAGACATATTTATCTTAAACCTACCTATTCTGATGTAATCTTGTTTTTACATTTTAGACAGATTTTAATTTTATTTGATTATATGGAATGCCTCTTCTTTACTCTTTTACGTTATAAAAGAGCTTAGAAAT
This sequence comes from Cheiracanthium punctorium, assembly GCA_038373885.1. Classification (NCBI taxonomy): domain Eukaryota; kingdom Metazoa; phylum Arthropoda; class Arachnida; order Araneae; family Cheiracanthiidae; genus Cheiracanthium; species Cheiracanthium punctorium. The sequence goes on along the minus strand of JAWZYV010018786.1, from coordinate 125,838 downwards.
AACAACAATAAAATATTAAATTAGACTTACAGTTCAAAAATCGCAGCGGAAAATCACTACTTATTTAACAAATAGATTTTTTTTATCTTTTACATTAATTATAAATAAAACACACGAATTTTTGAATAAAAGTGTGTGTTTGTAATCTGACATTGTGCGAACCACCTTTTAAATAATCTTAAATAATCTTAAGGCTTCGCGTTCGAACTATTTTGCATGTTAATTATTCAAACTTCTTATTGCTCCCCTTATAAATTGGTTTTTCTACTGCACAACTTGAGAATGACGATGAACAATATGAAGGTAGTTTAATGAGAGTTGATAGGATACCTCTCACCCAGTTAATAAATGATGTGAACACTGCTTTCATATTATAATCCAATGAAACCAGAAAAATTTAAATTTTAAGACTGTAAGATAAACTGGCTGATTTTATATACTTGAGTCTCTAAGCAGAAAAATAATGTTTGTTCAAAACACAACGGTCTTTCCTATACATTGACCAGAAATAGCTAGTGATATTTGGCTTCCTACTAAGCATAAGCAAATGGTTAACTTTGCGAAACTTCAATCTACATGTTAAATCGACAAACGTTTTTCTTTAAACGTCTTCTGTAATACGTTTTACACACGCATTGCAAAAGACGTACGAAGTTACGGGAAAATATTATTTAAATCTTCACGGAAATAAATAGGAAAATTTGTTTTTCTAAATTCGAACTTTATTCTTAAGTGAAGTCTGAGCGTAGTTGTGAACTGGTTTGTTCACAACTACTGTCAGAAAGAAAAGAAAACCATTCAGGTAGCCCTTTCTGTTGAAAGTACAACGGGATATATAGACGCAGGCTTACTTATCGTTTAGTAAGCTGTAAGCCGCCCGTTGTAAAATGATGACTATAACAAGCACTTTTAATTTTGAGAAATATTTACTAACGCAATATGTTGTGCTTTTATCCATATTATCGTAACAAATCTACAAAAGGCATTCCATAAAAACTGAGAGTTATTTTTTTTACATAGTGGCAACACCGCAAAACTAAAAAATAGAAGTGCAGGCGATTTTTTCAAACTGTTAACTCACGTTTATAAAATTTTCTAAACCAAGCAGGGGATTTTATTTTCCTAGTTCCGTGCTTGTTTAAAGAACTGTTTAATTTGCTCTACAGAAATGGAGATGAGTGATTCAGAGTTAAAAAACGAAATGCGTTGTGTCATAAAATTTTGCTATCGTTTGCGCAAAACAGCTCCAAAAACAGTTAAGTTAATGAAAGAAGCTTAAAAAGACATTTTGCGATTTGAAAATTTTGCGACAACACATATCGAGAAAGCATCATGAACTGGTAGGGAATTGGACATTACATCACGATAATGCTCACCCGCATTCTTTGAAGCAGCTTCCAGAAAAGGGCTTCTCTGCTTGTTTTGAAAAGTGGACTGAACGATGAGACCGTTGCATATCATCTGATGGAAGGTATTTTGAAAAAGAATGATGTATTTTTTGCTGTAAATATATTTCTTGACTTAAGACTTTTGCTCTCAGTTTTTATGGAATGCCCTTTGTATTAACACAGCCTGTTAATTATCAGTAGTATTTCCTAGACTAATACGATCTATCTGAATTTCTCCTTCTTAAATCTTGGATTATAATATTTAAATTCTTTTGGCAACTATCACACTGCAAATTGCGAATGGGACGTAAAGCGTGTGTGTGGCAGTGTTTGGGAAATCTCACACAATTTTTAATTCATAACTTCACACGTTCTTAACTGCCGCAAAAGAAATCCTGATTCGTTGAGGTTAATTGAGTCAGCTCATCTAGTTAATTTTCAAACGAAATAATATAGAAACTTACTAACACGTTGAAAACAATTTTCTTTCTTTTTTTGGATTTGGAATATTTGTTTTCGGGCTTGTATGCTGGGTTTCAAGAAGCCGCTATTATAAATCTCCGTCGAATAAAGTGGACATCTCAATGACAGTTTTTTCTAGCACAGAGAGAAAAGAAATGAACAGTTCATAGGACGACAAACACAAACAACCAGGGAAGGAGCGGGAATCGAACCTACTACCGTACGTTTAAACGATTAGCGGAGAGGTCCTTAACTTCTTAGCCAGGACCCCCCTCTTTGTTTTTTACTTTCCATAGAACCGGTATGGAGGAACTCAATCCTACTTCAAAATGTACACTGTTAATAAAAGTAGTCAGCATTTCACCATAAAATGATGCTGAAATAGCTGCAACCTTTCTGTGGAGAAACGTTGTACTACGATTCGGTGCTTAAACTGATTAATTGAACCAAATCATGGTGAAGCGTTTCTCCATAGAAAGGATGCAGCTATTTCAGCACCATTGTTTGGTGAAACATTGAACTTGTTCAGTTAACGGTGTAGAAGAAAATGCTTTTAAATTGTTGAGAGGACTGTATTAAGCCTAATTTGAAGAATAGGAAATACTTCTGATGATTGAATAAATATTTTGTGTTTAATTGAAAGGATTCCTGGGATATTTTTGATATAACGTTATGTTTTTATGACATTCCTGACTGATCAAATAAGATTTTCTTAATCTTTATTTCCAATTATTTCTTTAAAATGTTTTGTAACCATTTTTAAATCTCTCCTTTCACTAAATTAAGCGATAAAATTGCAAAATAAGCTAAATATTTGTTTCAAGGAGCAACTTAATATCAAAATACTAATGCAGTGTTTGTCGTGAAAGACTAAATTGAAGAAAAGAAATATTTGCTGTTCTAGAACAACAGTAAGCAAGAATATTTGAATAAATATTTTGCTACTTTATTCTTCTACAAAATTGCATAATGCATATCATATGTCAGAAAACTGATGAAACATATCAGATTTATCATTTGAGGTTGTAAAATAGCTTAAGAAATTTTTATAAGTAATCTCTCTTTTTATAAAATTTAAATTGCATCAGGTTGCACTGTTATGTTCAACAAATATCAGCATTTACATTTTTATGAAAACAAAATCACAAAAATGAACTGCATCTAGCTCTTCCTGTGATCTCCTGAAAAACTTAATTTGCAGCTCATCAAGATGGGACGAAAAATTCAGTGATTCGCACCATTGCCATTCGGGAGAAACAAAATACGTGATGGGAATGAGAAAATAATTTTAATAATAGATAGCTGAGAGGCGCAGCTTCATGAGAAGCTTCTAGAAGCTGTATCTGACATTAAACTGCATTTTATACCGGTAATTTCGGAAGCTAAACTTCAAGAGACAAGTCATTAACAAGATGCAATATTTTAGAATCGTTTTTACATAGATCAATCATAAAATATTTTAGGTATAATTGACGTTACATGAATAAGGTACTTAACACCATAAAAATTGTCTCTGGCAAAATTAACTTAAGCACAATCTCTGATGTTCCATGTCTTAAGACGACCTTTAAATTTAATATATATTTTAGTAAAAGCACCCCTAACGTTTAACGTAGAAAAATGTTTGTATTTTATTAGTTAAGCGATATGCTCCTGGTCAAAAATTATTTTTGACGCCAAATTTGCTGATATAATGTCAAAAGTTACCAAACTTGTCGAATATTTGATAAATTGTATTTCAAAAACTGGCGTAATTTAAAGTTTGGTTCTTGATTAGAAAAATTACTAAATTACTAAACGACAAAATCTGTCAGAGTTAGATTGCCCAAACGTTATAGTCTGTTGAATTTGTTTTTTTTCTGAAGCTATGTTATTATATTCTACGCTATTCTTAGTTTCTTCGGAAATTGTGTTTTGTGAAATTCTGCTTAAGAAAATATGCATAGAAAATATCTGTTATTTTTAAGCGTTGTAATACTGTCATTATGAAGAACCAAACACGCAATTCATCTTCCGTCCCCCCCCCCCTTTGAATATGTGTATGCATCAATATGATGTTGAAATCTATTTATTTCTAAGTAGGAGAAGTCCCAGAGTGTGAGGAATTGAAAATTCATTAAAATAAAATTGGTCTAAATTACTAATAAACCTTAAGCTAATCTAAATCTCAAGCTCTTTTAAGCTAAGTATATCAACAATGTTAACAAAAAATCGTTTTAAAGCTTTATTCAGCTTTTTAAAGCTTTAAAATGTTTTAAAGCTTTTTAAAGCTTTATTAAACATGTAGCTTATGGTGTTAAAATTATTTTAATTGTATGCAAATATAATAAATTTCTAGTTTCAAACAATATTTGGGCAAGAGTTTAGAGCCGAAGTCATATATTTTAATATTCATAAAGTATGAATAACTAGGTAAATAGAATGAAAACGACACATCATTGAAAAATTTTGGATGGAATCGAGTCTCATCTAGTCATGTAAATTTCACATTTGTCAACTATTCTAAAAACTAAATCTTATTTTAGAAAAGAAATGTCTTTTAATAGCACGTTATACAGATAAAGGAGAAGCCATCTTTGTGAATAGGATCGCATTTTGACACTTAATTTTTCACCATCTTTTTATTTTGCCTTTCTGTTTTGAGTTCTGCTGTCTGTGCTATGTTTTGAGTCATTTCTTACAACGTGTCCATGGAAGAGAAAAAATTATTTTGAGATATAGTCAAAACGAAAGAATCGTTCCCTTATTAGTGTTTATTTGGTAACTTGCTTGTTACATCTTGAAAATTGAAGTCAGTACTTTCATATTTCTTTTCTGTTAGGCGATTTCTATTAATCGATAGCATTGTCACAAGGGTCATTTATATGTTACAAAGCAGAAACGGGAAAAAGATAGCTGCATCTCATTTCCATGGAAACATTCTTTATGAAGAATAAGATATTTGTCAGTTAATCTTAGTGCTACAGTATTTAGATCTTCCACAAAAACTGAAACTTTACTTATAAACATCTTGTATGAAAAAGTTAAAAGTATTAAATTGCTGTCGAAGAAATTCGTTTGCTATATTTAAATACTAGTCACCTAGTTAATGGCATGGCTAATAATTCAAGCAAAATATCACTACTATCGCATGATCGAAAATTTTAGCGAGGCACATATCGAATTCAAGAATATGAGAGAGAAGTTTCTTTTGAATTGGGAAACAAATATTTAAATCGAAAGATTTTCAGACGAAGTTGGGGGGGGTCATATGTTCCCTGCCCCCTCTTCCCCCGAATCTACGTCTATGATGAAGCGATTTATTCAATACACATCAATTCACCTAATACTATAGAATTGCTGTGGTTCCTGCAAAAGTCTGTAACAGGTATCCATGCGATTCCTCTTCTGGAACTCTCTTCTATACATGTTAGAAACATCTTTATTTGTTGTAAACATATTTATGAACGTTTAACCCTTTGAGGCGCAACCCTTTCCCAATGCTGAAAAAAGGGCATCCGTTGGGCACAGCCAGCTGTCGTCAAAAAAGGGTCTCTAGATCTGTGGCACGCGATGAACGTTTCGATCGTCCGCCATCTTGCTGGAAGTTAAGTCGAGCGACGGCAACGGATGCCCTTTTTTCAGCATAGGGCAATCTATTCAGCTGTTCTCGCATTCTTCCATTTTTTGCAGAGGTCAGTGCTATTAAAAAAATCGTGACCATATTTTTACGGGAAATGACGTGCTAAAAAGTAAAGGATTCTCGTGGAGCTATGTCACCCGCAACTATTTTCATAGAAATCAAATCTGTTCTTCGTGAAACAGTCAAAACGTCAGAGTTTGGTGTTCCCAGAGCGGGAACACTGCGCGTTAAAGGGTTAAAACACAGATATACAAGCCGAAGTCAACCATTTTTCAACTTTATTGAAAAAAGCAGCTTCATTAGATTATAAATGGTTGTGAAAGTAAACTTTATTTACAAAATGGCTTCAAAAGCAGTCAAGTTTGAAACGACCCTCGTATTTCGGAATTAAAAAAAAAAGCCATCGCTGTCATCAGGCGTTAGCTTTGACGTCTGACACCCATTTCACTGCTCTTTCACTCTGACTTTTCTGTTTCTAGTTCTGTTATCTGTGTGACTTTGTACCGCATGCTGCCACCAATAAGGAAGTGAAAGCTATCGCTTCTGAGACATTTCTGACAACACGCCATTGAAAAAGGAAAAGATTCATTTTGAGGTCAAGATTTAGTCATATGTAAGATAGTTGGTTCCTATGTTCTGTGTTTGGTTACCTGTTTGTTGAAGCATAAGGGATAGAGTGAATGCTCTGAATTTTGTTTATGGGGATGTATTTTGAAAAACCTCAATAAAATGGTTAACATTTTCTAAAAGAGAAGCATACGAAAAAACTTGATTCATGTTATCTAGGAAGTAATTAACATATAATTATTGATGCACAGAAACGAGAAGGAACTTAATAAGCTTTAAAGAAAAAGGTTTACTGTAAAAAAACCTTTAGAAAAAGGTCTATTATAAGAAAAGTATTTCCATTTTATAATTTTTCTTAGTATCCCAATAATTTTAATTTTCAAAAAGTCTTCTATTTTTGAGTAATAAATAGGTACTTCCAAATATATTTACTGAAAAGGATCACAATAAACGGAACATTTCAAAATTATAATTAAAAAATTATATCTTACTATAAACGCAGAAATAAATTAAATAATGCAACGGGGAGGTCATATATTTTGAGAACGTCTGAAGGATTGCCATCATGACTAGAACCCGGTACTGGAGTTTCTTCAGTCGATGGATCATTTTACCCAGCAATATGGTTGCCCACTTTATAGGTCATATTACTGGAACACGCCAAGAATCGTAACGAACTAAACAAGTGCAATTCATATCTAAAAACATACTGCATTCAGTAAGCCAAGTCATATTTTGGTACATTAAAGACTATTTTTCTAAATAAAAAGGGAAGTTAGTGCTTATCTTATAAGAGATATGATAAAACCCAGATTTTTTAAGAATTCTACTCAGACACATCATACACCGATCGCTTAAATATCATCATTGTTTCTTCTTGACTTGGTACAACTAGTTTATGTGTTACCTAGGTGATAGCGCAGCTTCTCTGGAAGAAAACATATATGGATCATTTTGCCCGCTAGAATAATTTTGGGCCACCTATAAGTTCCTGGCTTTTTTAATATATAAACAGACATTCACTTATAAAATTTTCACATGATATTATCCTAACAAATAATTTAATTAGATATATAACTTATAAATTCGGGCTTTGTTTTTGACAGGAAACTTGATATTTCAATCCATATCAATAACATTATTTCTAAAGCTTACAAAAAAACTTGGTTTTCTTAAGCGTAAACCTAAAGACTTTTCTAACCTTCATGCATTAAAAATCTTATACTTCAGTTTGATACGCTCTAATCTTGAATATTGTAGTCTTATTTGGGATCCGTATTATAAAAATAAAATGAAAATTCTTGAGCGAATGCAGACTCAGTTTGCACGTTATTTATATTACAAAAGTAATCCTATTTACATTCCGAATATTTCTTCAACTTACTTGAGAAGTGTTTTTGTTCTTCCTAGTTTAAGTTCTCGCCGTGATCTATTTTGTTTATTATTTTTTATAAAGTTGTCAATAATATGGTAGACTGTAGTGATATTCTTCAAAGTATTTGTGTAAATGTACCGAACAGGTCTCTTCGTAATAGTCATTTATTTGTGGATCCAATTATAAAATATAATTACATTTACTTTTCGTTATATAAATTTTATAAAATTTATAAGTTTTCTTTGGATTTGTATATTTTTAACATGTCTTTTAAAGCTTTTCAAGTTAAGTGTTTTGAACTTTTGCAGTCTTGACTGGTATTTATTTTATCTCTGTTTTTTTTTTTTTTTTTTTTTTTTTTTTTTGTCTTATGTAAACCAAAAGTTTCAAAAAATCAACTCCATTTTTAACAAGAGAAATTTTAAAACACGATAAAATTTAAGTCTCGAGCATTGCTTTTATAAATTGCTGCAAGGCAAAATACACCTGAATCCATGCGGAAACCAAAAATTAAAATTTTCCCTTTTGCGAATACAGCTACCTCAACTTATTTTCTTAGCCTCTTTTATCACACGAGTTGCTTTTTTCCATGGAGAGAGAAAAAAAAATAGACATTAAATATAAACGTCAAACATTTTCACTGTTGTTGATAAAAACCATAAAAAAACGCACCAACTTTATTTAAATAATAAACAAAAAAACTTGAACAGTTTTACTGAAAATACACGCAATAATGCATTTTTCTTGAACACGTTTGTTGAATATGTTTTTGAAGCACGCAAGGCAGAGAATTTTTTTACTTACCATTTGTATTTTGTAATGAAAATGGTTGTTCAGCTCTTCTTTTTTTTTGCGTTATAGGGGAAAAGTTTTAGATTTTACATTCATTTACTGGGTGCAATATCTGTATTAAATGTTACACATATACATATAGGAAATATTTGTATTTTACTTGTTGTGTCTTTTTTTACACAACCTGGTTCTAATGTTTAATATTTGATACAACTTAACTCCAGTAAAATATAGGTTTTGTTTGCTGCGCAAACTATACATATTTTTAATTACTGTTATTTATATTTTATGTTTCCAAGCACGAAACAAGCTAATATTGTTAATTCTTGTTCAATATTAGAATTTTTCTCGAAATTGTTGTAAATGCTTTTATGAATTCTGAATATATATTAACTATTGCGCAATATTTATTAACATTTTCTGGGAAAAATTTGTACACAGCGTATCTACGTTGTTCCACCAACCATTATTTCCCTCAACCATTAGCCCTAGGAGAAGAATTCTAACTACAAAAACGTTCAAAATTAGATGCAGAGTAAAGACATCAAAAGTTGAAGTGAAAAAAAAAGTTAGTGAAAAAGATTTTTAGTGACAAATTACAAAATCTAACTTTGTATACAGACCTCCAAGTCCCTATTCATATGTAGTATCCAACATTCACATGTAGGGAAATGTTTCGCATACGAAAGCATTGCAAACACAAAAAGTTCGGTTTTGGTACGACCAATATACACGAAGAAAATAGAGTTTAAAATTTTAAAGTATGGTATGCAGACCGTACACAAATAGAGATGGGAACATATCGCCCTGTCAGAAGAGAATCATGATCACCAGAATCAGAAGTATTACACAGAATTAATTTGTTCAAGTTAGTTACAAAACAGTTTATTATAAACTGATCAGGCACATCACCATAATCATTAACGATATAATCATTAACGAGCTTTCTTTCAGAAAAGATAACAGCAAATTACAATTTCTCTATTGCTAAAATTAGTATTTTTGAGTACAGTGAAGCTTTACTTCAAAAAAGTAATTTCTATAACACACGTTACAGAAAAATTACATTGCATACATAAAAGCAAAGTCATCTTAACTTTTACCACATAAAATCATGAAACAGCTTTACTGGAGTAAAAAACTAGAATTTTTAAAGTTTCAGTAAAATTTCACGCAAGAATGCGTTTTTCAGGAACGCATTATTAAGAATTTTACTGTCGACGCACGCAAAATAATTTCTTCAAAGGATTTTAGCATTTTCTGATGAAAATGCAAATTATTTTATTCTTGTTCACTCTAACTCTTTTTGTATACATTTTTTTAACCTTATTATGTTTTAATGGGGAATTAAAAATGGCGTATCAGTTGTTTGATTGTGCTTGCTGTCAATAGTACTAAGAATGCTTTTACTTGAGAACCAAAAAATGTCTCTAACAATCGAGAAAGCAATTTAGATTATTTAGTAATTTTTTAAGGTATGACTTGCGATTTTCTTAATTGATTGAATTCGTAATAATTATATTGTAAATAAAGAAGTCGTTTTATGATTATGAAGGAGTATTTAATTGCACTCTGAAATCGCACTTACACTTTGTTTGCCTTTAAGTAAGATATACGAGGGTGATCGTCGGGAAAGTAAGTTTCCCACACCCAATTAAAAGCAAAAAAAAAAGAATAATAATAATTACCTAGGAAAATTTATTGCAGAAGATACAGCAGTATTTCAGCTACTTCTCAACATTATAATAACCTGAACTGTAGCACTGTCGTGCCGTAGTACAAGTTTTGGTAGTTTAGTGACAAAGAAGTCTGCCGCCTGAGAAAGACGTCAGAGTCTCACAGTTATTTTTCACAGTCTCACAGAGTTTCACAGTTTTCAGTCTTCGTCAGGGAAAAGTGAAGCCCGAACAGAAATTTATTCAGGTGGAAGTCACTGGAAGCAATATAGATAACTTTTGTGTAGCCTATGCTTCCAGTGACTCGTACTTAAAGATTTGTAATTGTAAATATAAAAAAAAGCAAAACTAGCAGGATTTCAGTATGTGGCTTAACTAAAGCCCCAAAATACCCACTCGGGCTTTATCTGATGCAATAAAGCGAGAGATACGACTACAAGTGAAGGTTTCCATATGATACCTATAAATAATAATACTTAAATTTATAATGTTGCCAAACCCAAGAAAGAAAATTCAAAAACAGGTATTAACCCTTTGAGGCGAAACCCTTTCCCAATGCTTAAAATAGAGCTGACGCAGCAGCTGTGCCGGGCACAGCCAGCTGCGTCACAAAAGGGTCTCTAGATCTGTGGCACGCGATGAACGTTTCGATCGTCCGCCATCTTGCTGGTAGTTACGTCGAGCGATGGCAACGGCTGCCCTTTTTTCAGCATTGGGCAATCTATCCAGCTGTTCTCGCATTCTTCCACTTTCCAGCAGATGTCAGTGCTTTTAAAAATAATCGTGACAATTTTTTTACGGGAAATGACTTGTTAAAATGTAAAGGATTCTCGTGAGCTATGTCACCCGCAACTATTTTTATAGAAATCAAATCTATTCTTCGTGAATGGCAACAGTCAAAACGTCAGAGTTTGGGGTTCCCAGAGCGGGAACACTGCGCGTGTTAAAGGGTTAAATAATTACTAAACTAAATAACTAAATAACTTTCCCCTCTGTACTCCTACCGTGAGTTTACGATCCTATAATAATTTTTCTGTGACTTTTAATCATTTTCTTTACTTTAATGAAAAAAAGAAAATAATTAAAGGAATGAATTTCACAAAAGTAGGCAAAATATATGCAGTTCACCAAAGACCAGCTGATGAAAGTTATCGAAGAATTTAATATAATGTAGCTACCTCAAGTAGCAAAAACAGAATTGCAAGCTTTCTTTTTTACTCATAACACACGCAATAAAGCATTTTTCTTCAGTCTGCTAACACGGGGATCTATGCGTCTATAGCACGCAAGAAAGAGATATTTTAACGACTCTAAATTTCGTAATGAGACTGGACGTTCATCTATTCTTTTTTTTACACAATAAATATTTTTTCATCGGACATTTCCCGGCTACTTTTCTGATAACGAGAATTTTAATATCATCGAACACGAAGCTAGGTTACTTAATTGTCCTCTCCTAACGTTTAATTTCGTACGGTAAAAATTTTCTACGTGATGTTTTTCAATTTTTTTTTCGAACATCTGTTGAAACTTTCAAGCATTTCGCTTGAAGTAGATATTTCGCATTAGCAAGATTGAATTCAATATCATAATTTTTTCTGAAGTTTATCTACAGATTTTTATCGTCGAAAGTCACGGTTACCTTGAACAATATAATATACCCAGTCAATTCTAACTACTTCGCTAAATACTTGTAAGTTTTGTAATTATAACTACTGTTACTTGGAAGGAATTTGTGTGTTGCATTTAAAATTGTGAGTAAGATTTACAGTATTTTTTAAATTTTTATCCAAAATATATACTTTTTTCAAAGCCGATGAGGGATTCGCCAGTACTTACTGCCAGAAGTATTGGACATTTTATGGTGAGGGTATGAAACGGGTGGCAAATCTTACCCCCTATGAATGGACGAAAAGTTAACACCCAATCCCAAGCTGTGAATCGAACAAAGAGGTGATAGATTGCTTCTGTAGCCACGACACCACCTGGATGGCAAATTTAAAATTTTAATCTAGAAAAGCTAAATAATTTTCATTTCTGTTAAATAAATATTATAATTATCATTTCATTGTTGTGATGCTAATATTATCTTATTATTATCGAGTTCACGATTTCAGGATTAAATTTGATTTTTAAAAAATTTAATTTTTTAAAGATTTTACTAATTAGTTATGTCCTATATAAAAAATTATGTAATTAAATATATAATAGGGGGGGGGGAAATCTCGGCTGTTCGAGCCTCGTCAGGGGGAGGCCTCCTGAACCCCCCTAATTTTTTAGTTTCATTATCGCCATATTAAAACGATATTAATTGACTATGTCATTTTAATTCTCATCTTTCGTGTATTTCGCCTGGTAACCCTATGTTGAAATTTTTATGATTGTAACCTATTTATAGAAAAATACACGTGATGCATATTCTACAGCTACGAAATATTGTAACAATATATTACAGCTGTTGTGAACTAATAGTATTTAAATATATCTAAAAAAATACATGTTATGCATATTCTACAGGTTAAGCAATATTGTAACAGTAGATTAAAAGCTGTTGTGAACTAATAGTATTTAAATATATGTAAAATTATGTAGTATTTTTATGCCGCTTTTTTGAACTAATAGTATTTAAATATATCTAAAAAAACACATGTTATGCATATTCTACAGGTTAAGCAATATTGTAACAGTAGATTAAAAGCTGTTGTGAACTAATAGTATTTAAATATATGTAAAATTATGTAATATTTTTATGCCGCTTTTTTGGGACACATTTTTCGGACAATTTTCAACAAAGGGGGTGAGAGATAAAATGACATATTCATTAATATATAATAGGAAAAAAATAAAATTCAAGTGCGGCCACCAGCCGATGAGGCATTCGCCTGTACTACTGCTCGAAGTATTGGCTATTTTATTGTAAGAGCACGCAATGGGTGGCAAACTTTGCGCCCTATGAATGGACGAAAAGTTAACACCCAAGCGCAAGCTGGGAATCGAACAAAGGCAAAGAAGAAGTCTTTTTATACGAAAATTTGGTTAGTAAACGCGTCAAAATTTCGAAATCTCCAAAAAGTGCACTTATCAGATATTTATTTGACAACTTTTAACTATGTGCAATAAACTTTTTGCAAATAGTAGATATTGGTTTGACAACGACGAAATATATTTATCGAAGCATAATAACATTTTTGTGTCATGTGTATTTCTTAGTAAATATTGTTTCGTACGAAGCAATTGAATTTTGGCTACAGTGATTCAGGGTTTATTTTTTGATGCCTATTTTCGAATTGTTTTTAAATAATTAAATTCATTATTTGTCATTTACATTCCTTTTGTTTTCTCATCAAATATCTTCCTTTTTTCACATTTTTACAAGTACCCATGAGGTTCAGTAATAAAACATTATTAAGCTAATAATAACTATTGTACAATTTTTATTATTATTGTTTTTATTATTATATGCGAAAATAATCGTAATTACAAAACAGAAAAATATTACTTTGCGTAGATTTTAAATTTCATAAACCAAATTGATCAATACGGATTATGCATTCAAAATATTCTAGTATAAAACCGATGCATCTGACTCCCAGTTGCAATTGAACCCGCTTAATGCAATAGCAAATTTCCCACGAAAATTTATTCTGATAAGCGGGATATTCCATTATCCGGGATCATATTCTAATTAATACTGTTTGATACAATGAAAATTTTTTGCAGTAAGCGGGATATTCCTTTAACCGATATTTCCTTAAGCGGGTTCGATTGTATATGAATCTCATCTACAGACACTATTCTCTTAGATTCTGTTAGTTTCAATTAACTGTATACTTCTATGCAATTGCAGCTTGATTATTACGAAAGGTTGGAATTATTACTCCCGTTTTAACGTCAGCATATATATAGTTTTTTTTTCATTTTTTTTTTCGTCAAATCCACTTTCAAGAAGCATATTGAAATCTTAACCATACTGACTTCAGTATTTTACGAATAACCAACTGCGTGGCGTGGCCCTGGTGCATTGGGAGCTAGGGCATAATTTGCGGGAAAAAAAATTGTCAGCAGATGTCAATCACTTATGTACTAATCTGTTTAGTTCATTATAAATGCAAGTATTTCTATTATCTGTGCGTTTTTTCTCATTTTTAACTGTGTATATAATTTTGCTGTATAAGGCTATGTTTGCTTAAGCATTTTAAGCTAACATTTAAATGTTTAATTTTTAAAAAAATAAGTATTATATTAGTTATAAATTAAAAATATGGTAATTTAAATAAAATTGTTATCAAGAATATAAATGGATATTTAAAATTATGAATATGATTTCACGTTATTACTGTGCTGCTGCCGTTTTCGTATGGCAAATAAGCGCCATCTATCGACACCTGCATAAAATCACAAAAGCAGTAGTTTTTCGTTTCTGTTTAATAAAAGGTACTTTAAGTGCTAATTGAACGTATAAGCTATCGCCATTCCAAATTCCATCCAAATCTGTCAAGCTGTTTTAGCGTGAAAGAGTAGAAAATATCCAACCTGACAAGCTTTATCATCCATGTTAGTAGGATTCGTCCTACATTCATATTGGGTCCCTCTACACACCAATACATCGTTCAAAATCAAGCAGTTACTTGTTGAGGCTACCATTTTTTACTCAAAGGGTATTATCCTAGTGTTGGAATAATTTAGTAGACACATTTCAAATGAGACATAGTTTTAACAACAAGAACACTCTGGTGTTTAAAATATAAAATACAGTACAATCTTGATAACCCGGTGGTTGGTTAGTCCGTCAGCATGTTTGGTAATCTGGAGCCCTCGGGAACCGCAACGAAAACTTCCGAAATGTGAGTTATAGATACAAATTTTCAATACTCTCGATAATCCGGTATCGTTTGATAATACGGCGGTTGACAGGTCCTATATATGCCGGATTATCAAGATTGTATTGTAATTAAAACTTTGCAAAATAGCGCACATGAAAGTTACTTACCAAGTTAAACACGTGTTTCGATCGAAAAAATGTTGCTCTCCATCTATAGCGGTTGAAGTCCATTCACAGACTGAGAGAGAAACTCTGGTCTAGAGTTCCCTGAGTAAACAACCAGTACTTTCACTGGTTGTTTAAACTGATGCGTAAGGGCAATTTACATTGCATTCCTTTTGGTTTACATCCAAAGTGAATCACTCCGAATGAAGTCATCCAGAGGGATCTTCCGTGTTTACATATTTTCATCCAGTTCGGCGGTTTCACCTCACGTGTGCTATCCCTTTTGTGGGAGTACATACAAACCCTCTCAACCATGCCAAATAGCATAAAAATGAACGGATCGCTTGCCTACGTTTCTCACCAAGCCTTCACGTTGAATGTTGTGACAAATCGTAGCGCATATCGTAAGCTTATAATTCATAAC
Source organism: Cheiracanthium punctorium (assembly GCA_038373885.1). NCBI lineage: Eukaryota > Metazoa > Arthropoda > Arachnida > Araneae > Cheiracanthiidae > Cheiracanthium > Cheiracanthium punctorium. Next base: position 110,545 of record JAWZYV010018786.1, on the reverse strand, counting down.
CGCCCTACCATGGCCGAGTGGATAAGACACTCAAAATGGTAGAATGGCTGAAGTGTGAAGGTCCAGCGTTCTGGCCTGTAGCGCAGCTGTCGATCTAACGGTCTGGAGTCTCGGTCGGTTTTCTCCAAATGTAACGTTAATACTCTTTAGAACATCTTAAAAAGTCATCTTACCAAGTCACCCCCCTCCTTCTTGGTAGATAGCCCTTGCGTAGCTTTGCCACAACATAACACAAACCATAACTCATGAGCTCTAAAAATAACTTTAAAAGTAGTAATAAACAACATTTTATTTAAGAACACAAGTAACAGCTTAAATTGCCTTTCACATTAGACTTCCATCGACTCCATTTATAACAAGCGTTTTCTCTCTATATATATTTCAGCCATCCATCGTTCCGCTCTCACATTTTAAGATTAACGAAATAATAATCTCTTCCAGTATTTTTTTCGAAAGTGAAACATCACAGCAAATAAAGCTACATATTACTCACGTTGCTGTTCTTAAGGACTTTTATAAGTCGCGTAACATTATTATTTTTTTTTCTTTTTACAACCTGCAGTAAGTACAAATTAATTAAAGGAATTAAAGAGAACTCCAGTTACTTATGCATGTAAAAAAAAGAGGGCGAACTGAGAAAAAAACAAAAATGCGAGTATCCAACCACAAGGCTCCGAAAACAAACTTCTGCTAGACTCCGAAAAATAAGAAATAAAGCAGCAGCAGAAAAACAGAATTAAGACGCAACGTCTTTCGTCCTCGGGCGATTTTGGGATCGGGGAAAAAGTGCTCCTTTTTTATCCTTTCTTGTTAGCGTTGGTCCTCATTTCGATTGTTAGAGTGGAAATTGAAATTTCCGACCGAGTAAGTCGCAAAATTCATGATTTTTTCCCCCTTTTATTTTTTAATGCGTGCGTGGGTGTGTATTAAGGCGAAAATAAAACTTATAAGTAGTAGTGGTGGGTGGTTTTTTTTTTTTTTTTTTCGTGCTTAAAGTTATGTTTTTTATTAGACTTCAGTCTAGAATAATAAATGAAGGTTTGTAATTATTAATTCTGTCATCATAAATGCAATATATTCTGAAATGCATAAAATGTTTCTCTTCCCATTCAGAATAATTTTATTTCTTACAGAAGCATGCAGTAAAAGTAGTGTGCACAACCCTTTAAAGGTTGCATTATTTTCAAGAAAACAGTCATAAAATTTCCAATTTTTTATTTTAAAAAAATCGTGTAAAACTAATTACACATACAATATATTTATTCATTTTAAAGTTTTGAACATTTTTTAAAGCTTAAATTAAAAAAAAAAGAAAATAGGAAAAACCAACATTCAGGTGATTGTGACTGAATGTGTATTTTCCATTAAGCAAGGAAAAGTTAAAAATATATGTTTTAAACACAAAACGAGAATTAGTTTTACATCATAACATAAATAAATTTCAGTAAATGTTTCTTGTGTTATGAATTTAAAAGGTTACAGAGTGCAAAGTCACAAATACAGGTATTTCAGTAGTGTTATCACCTATTTAAAATATCTCCAATTAATTAAATAATCTCCAATTAAAATAATTAAGTTAGAAATAGTCTGGTATTGCTATCTGTTCCTTAAAATGAGACCAAAAAAAAATCCTTTCATAAGAATTGAAATGCTCTAATCATTCTGTAGCATAGCTTTTGAACACCCCAGCCTGAAAATATCACGGCCACAAGAAATAGGGGGAGAAAACTCAGCCGGCGAATCTGACGTTAGCGAGAATTAAAGGGTTAACCTTTTGAGGCGCAACCCTTTCCCAATGCTGAAAAAAGGACAGCCGTTGCCATCGCTCGACTTAACTACCGGCAAGATGGCGGACGATCGAAACGTTCATCGCGTGCCACAGATCTAGAGACCCTTTTTTGACGCAGCTGGCTATGCGTGCACAGCCAGCTGCGTCAAAAAAGGGTCTCTAGATCTGTGGCACACGATGACCATTTCGATCGTTCGCCATCTTGCTGGTAGTTAAGTCGAGTGATGGCAACGGCTGTCCTTTTTTCAGCATTGGGCAATCGATCCAGCTGTTCTCGCATTCTTCCATTTTTCAGCAGATGTCAGTGCTGTTGAAAAGAATCGTGACCATTTTTTTACTTGAAATGACATGCTAAAAAGTAAAGGATTATCGTGGAGCTATGTCACCCGCAACTACTTTTATAGAAATCAAATCTATTCTTCGTGACTGGCAACAGTCAAAACGTCAAAGTTTGGTGTTCCCAGAGCGGGAACACTACGCTTTGAAAGGTTAATTAAGTAAATACCAAGTACACAGTCAAATTTTTAAACTAAAGCATTATAATTTTTAAAAAGGTAAGAAAAAAAAAGCAAAGAAAAGAGAAAAATCTGACTTCATTCTGACAACAAGATTCCATGCTGAAATGTTGGTGCTGCTCTGTTATTGAAAATTCTACATGTTGGTTAGTCTGAAAATGAAGAGAAAGAAACGGGGTGTGCACGTATCGTAGACACGATTGAGATTTCTGGTAAACGTTAAATTAATACAGCTATTAACTAGGATTAATGCATAAGTTTCGATGTGAGACAAATTAAACTCACTGAGCATCAAGTCGGGCAACGAGCGGTACTGCGAAACGCTAATATTGATCTCCGACCACCATGGTTGGTGTAGTGAGATCTGGCTCTCATTGTGTATAATATTTCTTTTAAGTTCCCTGCATCGCTTCATTCTGTCATAGATTGTTTTACGGATATCACTGGATTGCTCTTGAGAAGCCCTTGCTAACCGTAGACGTTTTCTAAATTTTGATTTGGCTTTCCGACGAGCATAGACCGACATTGCATTATTTATTTTAATTTTTTGACTTCAGCACTATATATACAGTCGAACCTCGATTTAACGTACTTTGATTTAACGAATATATTTTCTGTCCCGACAAAAAGAGTGCTGAAATGCTCTGATTTACCAAATTTTTAGCTCCGATTTAACGAACAACAATCGCTGAAATAAAATTCGCACATAAAGCTAAAACTTTGAATTTTTCGCACACAAAATTAATATCGACAAAGAGAGTTGGAAAGTCAAAACAAAGCACTATCAAGGATTTCTTTCCAGAGTGCCGATAAGTGTGTATGTATTATGTATTAAGTTTTAAGAACAAGTAACAATAAAGAATTTAGATAATTTTCAAGTTGATCTCCTAACGTATAACTTATAATTTTTAAGCTCGCAGTAAACAATAATAATTCTTTTTTTCGTATCAATATCTAACGGTATTTTGCATTGATATTTTTATATACCCTTTACAAAAATTTATATTCGATTTAACGAATTGCTTCTATTTAACGAACGGATTTGTGGGTTCCAATCAATTCATTAATTCGACGAAGTTCGACTTTATATATATATATTCACTATAACTATACCACACTAATTTTTTATATACGCAATTGATAGTTCTTGGCAAGAGCTGACGATTGAAACTCAAAAAAAAAAGTTCCAATTCAAAATTTATAACAACGGACATCATGTGACGCAGCGGAACGACCTCAAAATGACGGCGCTTGCTCTCCCCACCCCCTGCCGCAAGATATGCGTCACAGTCGTCACTCAACGTAACGAATTCTTTGATACTTTAGCTGTCGAATGGTGTTATTAAATTTTTTATGTGGATGATAGATATGCAACTGCAACATCAGTGTATCCCCGATTTTGTTTTCATCAATTTTCTGAATTGCCCAATACTTTCCTACGAAAGGGAAACAAAATAATCCCAAAATTTAAATGAAGTGTCTTTAAATCTTCCTTTTATGTTATACCATTATACAAGTGAAAAAGATATGCAGGTATTTTACATTCCTTTCAATTTCTTATTTCGTTCAATGTCTCTTCGTCTGTTTATTTAGTCGGAAAGGCAGATCACTTGATATCGTTATTTTCTCCATTGGCAACAAATATTTATACTACAATGGTATCAGAATTGCGACTGTAGAATTTGTAATTTAAATGTTCCTTGAAATTCGGTGAAAAAGGAATCGGATACAAAAGGTTAAAATACAGAAAATCCAAAACGTTGCATAAAAACTTGAGATCTTAATGTTTTTGTTATTACTCTGAAAGTCGATAAACTACCTTCCCAATTTGCATTACTTTTACCTGATTTTCGCCTATTGTACAATGGGGATCTTGTAAGCAATTTGCATTCTTCAGAGCAGTGGAAATAATAATCTATCGATCTGCTTTACACACATTGTCGAAGCTTTGCTGTCTGTCTGATTCGTAAAGTTATTTAAATTGGCAGTCAATCTTTACATTATAGAAACGATGACTAATTGTTTGAAGAATTCATTTCTCTTACTTATTGGCAGATAGTGACTTTAGCTGCAGTAACATCTGCATTATTGGCAGCCACACTTTTTTAAACTGCTTTTTTTTTCTAAGGAAAACAAACCTTTTTTTATATTTTTTAAGTTTATTTTTTTAAATGATCCTACACCGGGATTTTTAACTTTTAGATTGATTTCAAAAGCAATGCATATAGTTTTACAAAATTGTAGTGTTGTTTTCTCTAGCCAATGTGTACTGTTGGAAAGTGCGTTGTACAAGCATTGTGCAAGAGAAATAAGTATGTAACCCTTTCACCTTGGCGACAAACTTGGCGACTATTTTGGCAACTTGGCGACAAATTTGGCCACAATAAGAAAGTTCTCGAAACTGGTGAAATTTGGGCTGTATCTCAATTAGGAGAGATGTTTCTGGAAAAGCCTAAAAAATAATGTCATGTCCTATGTGACGTCACATCCGTTCGAAAATCTATAAATAAAGATGTCGCTCTCATAGTGAGTTAGTGTGTGATAGACTGCGGATACTTATAGCAATGCGATACGATTGATACTGCCATTTAAATTGTCGTGTTTTGATATTTTAATGATCCGCTGTGATATGTTTTAAAATTGCTATATTTATTGTGAGATATAGTGCTTCGTTTCAAGAAATAAGATGTTATTTTCGATTTTACTACCTAGTTGGACTATTTTAGCCCACACCCACTACCAGATTTCGTAACAATACATCAAAATTGAACTCTAGGCACACATTGTATAATTCTGAATGTCTCTTCTTATCACTTTAACTAATTATCAAAGTAATATTTTGTGCAAAAATAAATTTATGTTATTTATTACTGAAATTGATGAGTTCCTTAGTGCGATACGTTTAACACGAAGACTTTTAACAAGAACAATTGGTTAACACGACATGATATAGCAGTACGCTATGTAATTTAATACGAATCTTTTAACGCACATTCTTTTAACAGGAAAAAATATTTCGGTTCCTTCAGTTTCGTGTAAAACGTTAAGTGTACATTTAATAAACGAAATGATGAAAGTGGTTTATAGACCACCGATCCTGAGTTTTATGCCACCTTTCAGTTCTGATTTTCAGAAATATATCACAAATTATTTACTCTTCTTAAAAATTTCATTATTAACGCACATTTTAGAGACGGAGGGAGGAACTAAATATAATTTCTCTTGACTTCCTATTAAAAATGTAAATTAGCAAATTATTAGCAAAGTTGAGAAATTCGCTATAAAATCAATACATAGAAAAGCAATAATAGTATAACCACAATCTTTATGGCTTCACTTAATCTTGAAAAGACCCTTCCTGGAATACATCCAAAAGCCTTCGTAAATACTAATTCTGATAGAGTTGTATTAGTCATGATGAAAATTATTAATCTCAGAAACATATATAATAAAAGATGCCATAGAAGCAATCAATTTACCATGCTCTCTTTCCATAAAGCTACAACAGTAGTACTGCAGCCAAAAAAAAAGGTATTTTAGGCAACCGCATTGTGTACTGTTTCGTTTTTTTTAATAATTCTGACCACTTATCTTTTTAGTTATGAAAAATTACAAAGAGTTGAAAATAAGGAAATTTTAATTCTATATCTGAAATCTGTTTTTTATTTTCTCAGGGAAAAAACTCCTAGATATTAAATATTGATAAGAATTCTCAATATTTAAATTAGTTTATAGAACCTAAATCATTTTAAGGAACTAGTGTACTTTTCTATCTGTAACAGATAATTTATGAGCTTTTAATAAAAGACTAATCACAAGTATATAAAATATCAGAGTATTTCTCAGATTTTAAATTGCAGTTTAAAATATGAAAAAATCGCTCGCCTTATTCTGTTTATACATCATATTTTAGAGATATTACAATTTTTTGCATTTTCAGATTTTGTACTTATATTTTACGCATAAAAAAATACAAGATACGTATTTAATCATTTTTTATAGATTTTTTTTTCAATTTTTAACTGTAACTTTTGCTATTTTCTCGGTTTTTTGCGATTTTTTGAGAGTTTGAGGCATTCTAAGCCAAATTTATTTTAGATTCGGATTCAGCAAATTAAATTACATAAAAATCCTCTTTGATTTGGGTCAACAAAATTTTTTTCATTAATACAATGACAATTTTTTGCTATTTTTAACATTTTCAAGGGTTTTTTTTTTCAATTTTTTGAGATTTAAAACGGTTTATAATCAAAATACACTTAAATTTGTATTCAGCGGATCTAAATACATAAGAATTACCACAAAAATGAATTCAAAATTAAACAAATCCTTATAGATTTACGACATAAATAAAACAAATGTCCCAAAACAAATAAATAAAAGTTACGATCCAACAACGTTGAAATTAAAATCCATTCGGTTAAATAAATTCAAAATTAAACAATCGCTTATGACAATGTCCCAAAACAATCGAATTTAAAGTTACGATCCAACAACGTTAAAATCAAAATCCGTCCGGTTAAACGAATACAAAATAAACTCTTATAACAAAAACAAAATAAACAATCTGAAACACTCAAACACTCTTAATATACGATTTCACAAATGGCACGCCCCGTTAACATTTAAAAACACTTCGGTGAGAGCAATGGGAAAAAAAAGAACGTGACTTCCAAAAACAATAACTATATATGTTTATGTTCTCATCTCAGAGTGTTGCCAATTTCTAAAAAAGAATTCTTACAAATAGGTGCAATAGGTGTTGTGCAAACAAAATTTTACACATTCTGAATAAATTTGACCAAAATCTATTAAAATTTTTCAATTAAATAAAACTTAAATATTAAATAAAACTGTCCTTGCATTGCTTGTCACGCAAAAGAAGTATGACGTCTCTATGGCGTCATCTAATCGATCTACACGAGGGATTATGTTCCGTGATTTTTTTTCAAAGAATCAAGGAATGAACTGCGTCGCTTCTCTGTTTACTTTTTGAAGGCGTGATATCTCTATAGATATTTAGAGTTGAAAGTAGCTACAAGTTGAACAAAGGTTAATTTTTAAGAGATCTTTCGAACTGTATAAAAAGTTTTTGTTTTTAGTAAGAGATAAAAATGACGTTTTCATCAAAATTTCAACATGGCGGCAGATGCAACGGGAGCGATGAGTCGATCCCGGAATTGTTACGAACAGGACTTTTATTATTTAGATATATGTGTGTGTGTAATATCTCTGTGGATTGGCCACTTTTGTTGAGTATTGCATTTCTCTCGGAAAAGAAAAATTGAAAACGAAGCACACTATTGTGTACCTATATCTTTGCTTATATACTTTGAGCCATGAGATGTATCTTGTTAGATAACACTTTAAAAAACATCATATTTCGTACACATATTTACACTATTAGTCATATTTTACAGTTAAATTTCATGTAGGGTAAACCAGAGAGTAATTATACACTGACAGCGATTGCTCACTGTAAGGAAAATATAGTTTAAATGTTATTTTTGAATGTAACTAGAGTTGCATGAATATGATAAGATTAAAAATATTTTTAGTTTTTAATGGCAATCTGTGATAAATTTTGTTCACGGGCATTTTAGCTGTGGCCAATCACTGAGCCTAATCCTTAAGTTGGTATTAGCTAGAAGGTTTAACCTCCATAATAAAACATCAAAGAATCAAATTTGACCCAATAAGATATATTTTTAAAATTTCCCTTTACCTTTGCTCTTTTTCTAAAACAAACAAACAAACAAAAAAATTCTTGTTTGTTTGTTTGCTTGTTGTCCTAGCAGCTAAAGATGCAAGAAGGAAAAAAGAAGCAGTTAGGTTTTTCGCAAAAACAAAAATTTTATTCGAATACGAAAAGAGGAAAATATGTACACATTAAAATTAAAGAGGTTTCTCCTTTAAATCTTTAGATTACTTTTTATAGTAATATTACTGATTTTTCTCTTAATTGTTTTTAATCTCGTTTGACAACGTACTTTTATTACAAAAGATTCTGCCATTACTATTTTAATTAATTTAGATTGTGTTTTCTATTTCGCATGTAAATGAAAAAATAAGCTCAAAATGCATGAAAAATTCTTAGTTTAAAACTTAAATTAAACATTACAAGAAGCTTTTTTAATAACCAAAATTAACTAAGATTTCATTCTTTTAAACATTTGTTTTTCTTTAATTATAGCTTTGTACTTCTTTATATAAGAAGCTGAGGGAATAACTAATAGCTACTGCATTAATCTCTTTGTTTCTAAACATAGATACTTACTGGAACTAATGAGAGATTTTCTTTTTTGTTAAGATCTAATGACGTTACTTATATAGCATTAAAGATCATAAAAACGTAGATACTATTTAATGTATCGATTATACAGAGCTTCTAATGTAAATTTTTAAGAGTGCATGTACATTAAGGCAAATAAAATCTCTTAAAATAAAAAGTACTTAAAATTTACTTTAAAATATGACTTTAAACTGTAATCTATTGAAGCTATTTTGGGAGTTCTTGTAAAATGCAGCAACTACTAAATAATATTTTCATTGAATAAAATGTTCTCATAAGCATCAATAATACATATAACATTTATGTTTTTAATTTTTAAACTTCTTTAAAATGACCTTCCCCCAATATCTCCCAATTTTCCACTTTATAAATTACTAATGGTTCTACGATGACGGTCGTATGCATCTCTCAAAATCAATCCTAATATCGCCAAGCTTGGAGACTTTTCCTCCCAACAAGCCAATATCACTTTTAAATACATTTTTATCGTATCATTGTTAATATTTGTGCCGATGGCATTATTTACTTTCAAAATAAGATGAATATTGATGTTTTGAGGAAAATTTATGCAATTTAAATTTTAATACATTTTAGTCATATTTTATTTTAAAAATAAAAATGAGAGTAAATGTTAACGTCCACATATATGAACTTCATGGGCAAAGAGAGCAGTAAAATATTACTCATTAAACGAACATTGGCCAATATTTCTCTATAAAAAAATAAATTGTAAATAGGGTAAAATTATAACTTGTAAATAATACTACGGTAGTTTGTTTGCAAATATGGAATACAACCTTTTGCACTATTGGGAACTACTTTTTGTGTACTACGGAATATATTTGAAAGAGTCAACAAGATTAGACGATTTTTTAAGATGCGATACTTCTCGAAACTTCGATTAAAATGAAAGGAACAGTGGTATATGATACTATCGGAAATCAAAATTTGAAACAGGTGAAAAGATTCTTTTCCTTCAATATCTTTATTGGTGTAGTCTAGTAATTTGGTTTAATTTTTCAATTTTATTGCATTTTATAAACACCAACCTTATTCCTTTTAAAGTGTAATGTGACTAAAATATTCTACTACCCAATATAAATTATTTATAGCGCAATAAAAAATATACCGATAAAGCTCAGTCGTAAGAGACAAAAAAGAAATAAGGTAAGTATGACTAGGGCATCGAATATAAACTTGTTCCAGAAGCAGTTGTATTACGAATAATTAAAACCCATAAAGAAACGTAAGTTAATTCTTTCAATCATCTCTTTTGGAACGAAATCCTTGGGTGTGATTTTGTCTGCTCCTATGAATGAGTACGTCCACCATTTTGAATTAAAGCATACTTCGGCAAAAACCTGAATATAATCTAATTTTACATGAAAAAGATTAGCATCTCTAAAATGTAATGTAAACAATTACAGTCCGTATCGTAATGTACTCGAATTACTTTTTCTGTTCATATAAAATAATACTGTTATGAACACCATTTTCAGTATAAGTATATAAATATATAACCAGTACATTATAGACACATTTTTTAACGTTGAAGGATAGCGATTAAAAATTTACAAGTATTGGGCTGGCTTATTAGTACTAGATCACTAGTATTAATTTCATACTTCGAAAATGTGTCAAAAATTTGCGGAATCGTATTTTTCATTCTCAAGATATAGTCTTGCATCATGATTGCCATACTTGACGATTTTCCGCCAAACAGCGAACCAAATACAACTCGTAAAAAAAAGTTACAATGATCATAAAATCTCTTCCTTTGATTTAATCAAAATATCATTTGCAAGTGAAAAGAGAGCATGAACGAATTGCTTTAAGTAATGAACATAGATTAGGATATACTTTAAAACATAATGAAACAAGAAAAGCAAATGGGGGCAACGCATGGATTATGATGCACTTTAACTTAACGCATAAAACTTATAATGCAAATTTAAAATGTGAAAGTACTTCAGTATCTACTATTTCTATTGTGTTAAGGCACACCTACAGAACGGGTATCTGCCTACTGGAGTTATTTTAGGTGGAAGACTTTTTAAGGGGTTTTAACGCGTTTTCACGTTGCATCTTGAGAAAACCATCCAGAACATCAGACTTTAAATCTTCAGGCGTTCAGTGGCCAAAACCTGACAGCATTACCACGTCATTGTATTTCACTCAGCCATGTAGGCCGAAGCATTTTGATTTTTTCGTGTTTCAGAGCCAATGTAATGGAAATCTATTTCGAATCTTAATGTAATCGTTTGTAAAAGCATCAGCATAAGAAAATGCGACTACTAAGTGCTTTTACTGTATCCTATCAATTTAAGACAAACCACAGATTGATTGTTCATTACATCCCTTTTCTCAAAACAGTTGATTCAGTAACTGATAAAAAAGGAGGGGGGGAGAAGAAATGTAAAGGTGGAAAAAAATATCGCGATAAAATAGGCTGGAACTGGGGGGGGGGGGGAAGAGAAAGAGATTTGAGATTGGAAAAAAAAAACAATTAACCTCCTAGAAGAAACAAAATCAAACAGTGTTATTTGAACTGGAAAAGGGAATCTTCCCGAAAATAAAATTAGAAAAATGCGGCTTTAAATCCTTACTCTGCGGCATTTGGTAAAAATACAAAACAGTTTTTCTTTTAATTAATTCTCATTTCCTTTTTTTCCCTATTTCCAAATAGCAGAACAGTTCGAATATTTTTTTTACTACTTGATGAGAAAAATTCCTTTAGATTTTGCTGTTGGTTTCTTAAATCAAGACTGCCAAAATTAAATTTAAAATTAACACTTTAGGAAATGAAGCAAAAAGTTATTGCTGTTTTTTTTTTTTGTTATTTATATATTTATTTACTTCGTAATATCAAAAGCAAAGTGAGTAGGCCTAAATACTGAATAACTGCTACATTATGTCAACCCTTTATCAGAGACCTGTTTCAAGAAGGGAACAATTTATTACCTATGTGTAAGCGCCTCCTGTATGAAAGTTACCAAACTAATATTATAATGATTAAAGTTGCATGTTTTGCAATATTGTCCACTTATCTTTCAACTTTTATAATTAATTATATTGTTCAATGTTTCTTCTTAATTTTGCACACAAATTTACCATTCATTAAGCAAATCGATCTTACAGATAATCCTCAATAGTAAATACAGTTCAGACTTTTTATTTTTCTTGTTCAATGCGTATTTTACCCAGAATCGTTCTTGTAGCACCATCTACGGTTTTAGATTTGAGGTATAAAGTAACGCATGCCAAATCATTTAACTATCTACTTATTAATTTTGAATAATTTACAGTGCATATTTCTAATAGGTTTGAATAATTTACTTTTATCAGTTTCTTCTATAATGGACTTTAGCAGTAAAGTTCAGTTTATTAAGTTAAAACAGTTTATTAAATTAACTATTAAATTAACAGTTTATTAAATTAACAGTTTAAAAAAACAGTTTATGAAATTAAATAAGTATTTAAAAAGCAACTGTTGTTTTCCGGGGTTTTTTTTGTTTGTTTGTTACAATTTTATAAGTTTGTAATGTATATTTTGTATGTTTGTTCATAAATATTGTAATTTGAAAAAAAAACATTACTCTTTTAACTGAGCCAGTGTTATTTGTGTATGGTTCTTATGAATTAGAAAAAGGTATGGCGCTCACTAGAAATTTGAATAATTCTTGAATAAATGCATTGATTTTTTTAATATAAAGAAAACATTCCTTCTCTAATCTCCCTTAACAATCTGCTAAATTTCATAAAATAAAATCTAATGACAGGTACATCATACCACGAAAAGCTCTCCTTCTGCACAAACTCAAGGAAAAGAAACCTTTAAAGTATAGTAGATGCATCACTAATGTGTGTACTCGGTTATAATAACTAACTATTTTTAAAAAAATTCTCACTCTAATACAGCCGTGTTCTTTCTTTCGTCCATTTTTTGCACTATAGAATACTGAAATGTAAAAGTCAACGATACGTGATCTGTTGAACTGAACGTGCTTTGAATTATGTGTAGAAGATTTCATAAGACGGCGATACCGAATAGTTTTTAGGAATAACTTTTTCTCTTATCGTTTAATAGAGAAGTTCGTGTTTAAGTTCATTAGTAAGTCAATAATACTAAAAACAGAAACAGAATGCTTATATTATTTTAACCAGCAAAAATGTTTTGTAAATTAGTAGTTATTAAATCTTTCATCGAGCGTTTAAAGTTTATTATAGTGAGCTGGTTTTTATAATTTTAACGATTTCCTACTCTGAGCAGATTGTATAAATCCAAAATATTATTCTTAGTTTTATTTTATTTTTAGGAACTGGGAATTCAGGTGAAATATATTATGTTTAATGTTAAACTTTCGTGGTAAAATATCTTATCATGACTGATATCTCAATAAGGAACGAAAGAGATAAATATTCACATATTTTACTAAAAATAATAATAATGAAATTTTTAACATTTTCGAGGGTTTGTTTATATAGAAACGTATATGAAATAAGTTCAAATCAGTTTTTACTGATTTGAACTGGTTCAATCACCATTGATGTTCTGAATAGTTTTTAAATTGTATACAACCGAAATTCAACAAATTTTAGTTTCAGATCAAAGCAATGGAAGCTACAGTAAACAGTATTAACATTAATTTATGTTTTTATATAAAAACTAGTTTAATTAAATTATACATCTTACGAGATATTTCGTTGTCTTTTTAATAAATCAAACTCGCTAAAGAAAGTTTATTCAGTTATTAAAAAGAAAATTTGCTATTTTCCATGTGCTTATAGTTACAATGTACTGGCTGGTTATGGTTAACTCTATTAACACAAAAGGTTACTTTATTAAGACAAAAGTTGAGCCCGTCCTGGTGGCGCACCTTGTCGAAACTTGGTAAATACGATATAGGAACTATTGGGAAAAGAAATCGATTATTTAAAAGTACTTTAAATTTCGGTCAATACATGACGTTTTTCACATAGAAAGGATATTATGCAAATTTGGAGCGTTTTAAATAAAGAAATATTTTCAGTGCCGTACAATCTTCAAGTTCCCTAATTGCCAGTAAGAGGCGGTCACAAAAGAGTCGCTCTGGCGTCACAGAGGGTCACAATTGTCACATACTAGTAACATTGTGACTTGTGAGTGATGCGACTCTAATGTGTGGTCACTGTGAAGTTTATTTGTAAACAGTCACCGGGAAGTCACCGTGTGACTAGTATGTGATCGGTCGCTCAGTGACTCCACTGTGAAGTCCCTGTGTAACTGTTTTGTGACTACTGATTTTTTTGGACTTCAAAATGACGTCACACTGGCCGCTTTTGCGACTTTGGAAACAGACTCATTTTTTCTAATACAGTAGAAGACCCAAAATCCGCCGATCCGAAATCCTCAAGGCTCTAAAATCCGCACTGTCTGTTCAATGTAAACAATGAAATCTGCCCTGCCAGCTGCAAGTTCAGAAAACTACAGTACAACCACAAAGTAAAACTAAATAAGCTATACCCACTTGAAAAACAATTTTTAGGAGCCTGTGAGCTCTAATCTTAACATTGATAATTTTCAAATGACTGATAGTGACATAATTGACACTGAATTATGATCGCATGACACAGACTCTGACACAGTAACAAGTGAGAATGATCAAAAAGTTGATAAATTAACATTTAATGAAGGTTAGGCTGTGAGAAAGAAATATCTCAGATTTGTAGAGCAGCAAATCTGTATTACGAACAGAAAATAATTAAAAATAAATAAATAAATAAAACTATAATTAGAACATCCCAAAGTCCTAAACTATTGAATATACATGTTGCGTAAATAAAAAACTTTGTAAAAAACGCACATAAGATGTTATAGGTAAGAGGATACGCACGTTTCAACCAAAAATTGTTTTGGCCTTCGTCAGTCCAAGCCCTTCGTTGCAAGCAACACAGGGAACTCTGCAACGAAGGGCTTGGACTGACGAAGGCCAAAACAATTTTTGGTTGAAACGTGCGTATCCTCTTACCTATAACATCTTATGTGTGTTTTTTACAAAGTTTTTTATTTACGTTATTGTTTAACACCAGTATTTTGAGTGTTTTTTCCGAATATACATGTTGTTGCACTATAATCTCATAATTTTGTATATTGCATTGATCCTCTGTATTTTTATATCATCATTCTAATTATAAGTAACATGATTTGTTTCTCTTGATCTCTATTGTATTTTTTTCTATTATTTTCTGAGGGGGGTGGAAATAGAATAAATTTCCTATTATGACCCAAAATCCGCAAAATTTTAAAATCTGTACAAGGTTTGGAACCAAGCTGTGCGAATTTGGGGTCTTTTACTGTATTTTCGTGAAACATTTAATAAATAAATCCGAAATTAGTAACTCAATAAAATCTTGCAGTTATGAAGTAATGGAATTTAATTTAATTTATTAATTTTTAAATTATTTCGTTTAAACAAGACAATATTATTTATAAAAAAATATTATTCTTAAAAATATTAGAGTTGAGAGTTCTAATCACAATGGTGAAAACTAAGTATCTGTGAGTAAAATTAACAATTTATTTCATATCCCCATGGCATATATGTTTCGATTGCGTATGTAGGTTTAAATTTCGGATGGGGAGGTGGGGGGAGACTATCCGGTATTTTAAACCTTATTGTTACTAGAGTAAATACAAATGTCTCAAAATTGCTATTTTTTAATAATTGCTTTAATTTTTCGGATGGGGCCCGGGATCCCTCCCCCCCCCCCCTTTTAAATACGTCCCTGGTATGTTTGAAAGTTCCGCTAGGAAAAATTTGAGGTAAAACTATGGGTCTAAGTCAAAAATACTTTATTTATTTTATCTAATACATGTTTTTCCAATTAATTTTATTTATTTTTATATGAAATCCCTTTTAGGCAAAATACAGCAAAAATATAAGTCTTATCCCTCATACTTTAATATATATCAAACCCCACATGTCGCACATTACAAATTTATTTCATAACCGAATAAAAAATTTCGATAAATCATTAGTTTTTTCGGATGAATACTTAAATAAAACAGCACATTATCTCCTGAAAATAATATATGTGAAAAAAAAAAGATTTCCAAGATTTTTAATTTATATTTATTAATTATGGTATTTTCCCTCCATTTATAAAATACTCCAGAAAATTTTTAAATTTCTAAAACAAGCCATGCCAGAACTAACTTTTGCAGCAATCAGTTTACTTTTAAAGCAGCCTGAGCAAGGTAATCGCAGCGCTGAGGTAACGTGCTGGCGTATGAACCAGTACGTCGATGGTTCGATGCTGGTACTGAGCGTTTCCTTGCCTGAGAGTTTGATACTGCCATCCAGTGCATGTTCTCGATAACTCTATTTCCCAGAATTTTTTCGCTGTCGCAAAACTGTCCCAAAGTGACTTCTCTGAAGGGCCGCAATGTGAATACACAGCGAGAGGACATAGGGACTGTGGGGTGACTTTGCTGCGGAGTCGCGGCGACTATTTGTAACTTTATTGTGAGGTCGCATTTAAGTCATAGGGGACGGTTGTGCTATTAGGGCTCTTTTATCAGAATTGCAAAAAATTATCAACAGTAAAGCGAAAATATCTTGAAAAGCGTGAAAGACATAGGCCCTATCCAAAAATCTTCTCAACCTTCGATATTCTCGCAGTGCTGTTGCAGTTCTGATAATCAGTAAAGATTGCTTTCTCTTCTCTGTAGATCTAGAAAAAGAATGATTATACGGCATTGACAATTGTACTTTTTAAAACACTCCAAATTTGCATAATGTCCTTTTTACGTGAAAAGCACCATCTATCGGTCGAAACTTTAACTATTTTCTTTCCCTACAGCCCATGTAACATATTTACCGAGTTCCAATGACACACGTCCACCAGAACAGGCTCTTCGTAGTTCTAGAGAGGGTCACTCTAACTGCTTGCATAACTACGTTGATAAAAGAATAACGATAATAACGGATTTCTGAAGAGTTAACCTTTAAAGTATAATCCTTTTATTTATTTATACCTAGACTATTGCTTTCCTTTAGCTAACACATTCACAAAGCAGCATGTAAAAACGGAACGATTAACAAATTCATTTCGAAACACTATATATATTTATCATTATAAAAATTGTTGCCATAGATTTATATTATGCTATACAAAAACAGCGTTACACTTATTATTATTTCTTTTTCGTTTTGGACATCGCCTCTAGTTTCAGCTATATTTTTCTACATTTGTTACCCTTTAGATTTCAAAAATTCAGGAGTCGACGATATTTATTTGTGAAAAGGGACGTGCTTTGAATCCGGAATTCAAGATGTTAGATGGCAGAGATTTTGAAAGATTTTATGGAAATAGAGAGCAGCATAAACTAGAAAATTTTCTGTCTGTCAATTCAACAGATTCGAAAAAAGGTTTTGACGTTCATAAATAACACAAATAATTATATTTCATATCAAAAGTTCATATTCTTAAAGTATATAGAAAGTTACGTCATTCTGCATTTGATTTCCAGTTATAAAATAAATTTTGAAAAACAAATAATCTGTAATGCAAATTCAACTTTATCACTGTGTTATGCCAAGAGTCTCTAATATCATGTCTAAGTTAGGGAATGCAATTCAGATCCCGCGGGAACGGGATCCTGCACAAATATTTGCGGGACTAGTCCCGCGGGATTGAAACTGAAAAATAAGCTATTTTTATTACAATTTTACGCTTCTTTCCCGATCTCCAATTGGCCAAAAGTTTTTGCATAAGATGAACAATAAGGACCAGTGATCTTGGGTGTCATTACCTATTGGCAGGTAGGCACCTTAGTCCACCCAGCTCCCATATTGTTATGATTTACGCACTTGTATAGAGCAGAAGTGCTTCAACACTAAATATTATATCTTTCTGGGACAGGACCATGGCAGACCATGCCAGTAATAATATCTTTAAAAGGTGAACTTTAGTTAACTACTAAAAAATGTATGGTTCCCCCAGGGTTTCATACAAAAAAAAAGTCTTTTGTTAAGCACTTCTGTATTTTCTATCAAAATTAGATGAAGATTAGGAAACCGAGTGCCTCTTTACATTGTCTTTTTTACTTTCTTCTTTTTTAGCAACTACGAAATAACACTATATTATTACGAATATCATGACAGAATTTTCAAATTTATGTAAGGTATTGTATTAATTATCAAATAAGATAAACTATTATTGTTAAAGTAAAACCTCATAGAGTTTACAATCTTACTTTTATCTATCGAAATCAAATTTTAGTTGAATGAAATATTAATCCCGCGAGATCAACAAATCTCATTCCCGCAACCCCGCGAAGCGAAAAACAGTGCGGGGTTGCATTCCTAGTCTAAGTAAGAAATAAACAATTAGCTAATGACCTTACTTATTATAGCTGACAATAATAAATATTTCATACTGTCATATCACTGATACGTCGTGATCTATTTAATTCCTAAAAAACTATTTGGTTACTCGTTTTTATCACTTTGCAACAATTAAATATTATTAAATATTAAATTTTTAAACATATGAGTAAATGCCCAATAGTTAAATAAGTATTCCATCTGAGCAAAAGAGTTCATCACGTAGTAATGTACTTACAACATTTATGTTTAAGAATATGTTTCCATATAGTTTTCTGTAGCATTTTCGTCTCTAATACCCGTATATTATATAAGACTGCTGATGAAATAAGGTTTTTATACAATACATTAATTATAGTTTAACTATTAATAATCATTAAACTTACAAAAAAAAGCCATAATTATTTCACAATTATAAGTTTGAACTACTTACATTTCCAAACAACTTAATAATTTCAGTAAGTAGAAATAAATAAATAAATAAAAAACCGTATTGACTGTCAGTCATCTGTTCGTGCTAAACGTAGAATTTATATATAACCAACTCCAATAAAGAAATCAGAAATTTAACTCAGAAATTTAACAGAAGAAATCAGAAATTTAACAGAAATTTATTTTTTATCACTTGTAATAATTTTAATAGAATTCAGGAGATGTTCAAAATCCATATTTTCCCTTCATTCATACATATTTAAATGTCTATACTATAGTCATTAAAAGAACCACTGACTTGCAGAGGGGTAAATTCGCCCCAAGTCGTGTTTTCTTTATCGATATTGCTTGGATGAGGTTCTTTTTTTATTTATTTTTATCCAGCGTGATATTTTTCAGGAAAATAAATGCGGTTTGAATTATGCATGGCCTATTTTCGAAAACTGAGATTCCAAAGGCTCATTTGAAGCAAAATGCATAATATAAACTCGGCATATGAAATTTTATGATCCTTTTTTTTTGCATTTATATTTTTTGCTTCATTACAAAATTCAGTCCATTGTAGAATACAATGCGAAATTTTACAAATAAATAATCTGAAACTCCATTTTCTAAGAAGAGCCGAAAATCAAGCTTTTTTAATTTGACATATGAGTTTTAGAAATTATTATCTTTTGCATATATATCAGCAAAAATATATTAATAGAACTTTGTTCAAAGGTGTCGTTTAACAGATGAAATTTATCAGTTAATATTACATCTAAAAGTTCATGCTCCAAATTATGTGCAACTAGTTCATATATATTCTTGCCTTGCTAAAAACAGCAATTACTTTCGCAGCAAAATACAAATAAAGAACTCATTCATTATTTTGAGGAATGCATAATTCCATTTCTTAAAGAGTTTAATAAATGTTTTCTAAAATAATACACTGTGGTGACTTAAAAAATTGTATTCGAGTATTAGTTAATTTCCTAGTGCCGTCTTGTGGTTAGTTTATTAATCTTTTCCAACATCCATAACAACTCCAGAATAGTTTGTGACATCATATTTTATTTCGAAAGTTGCATATTTTTAGACAATAGACATTTATTTGTAAAACAAAGTTATGAAATTTGCGGTACATTCGATTATTTTATTGAAAATATCAACATTTAGAGTTTTATTCCTATATCTGAAATGATCTTAGCAACAAACTTGTTCTATCTCCAGAGACTATCATGTACCAACCAAGAAACATGTTACATGTTGTTTCTCCTTTTGCCATCTCAAACAGTAATTATCTTTAACCCTTTAATGCGCAGTGTTCCCGCTCTGGGAACACCAAACTCTACGTTTTGATTGTTGCCAGTCTCGAAGAATAGATTTGATTTCTATAAAAATAGTTGCGGATGACGTAGCTCCACAAGAATCGTTTACTTTTTAGCACGTCATTTCCCGTAAAAAAATTGCCACGATTATTTTTAACAGCACTGACATCTGCTGAAAAATGGAAGAATGCGAGAACAGATGGATAGATTGCCCAATCTTGGAAAAAGGGCAGCCGTTGCCATCGCTCGACTTAACTACCAACAAGATGACAGACTATCGAAATGTTCATCGAGTGCCACAGATCTGGAGACCCTTTTCGACGCAGCTGGCTGTGCCGCACAGAGTTGCGCCTCAATAATTACTTTAGAACAAGTGCTGAAATAACCGTAAATTTTCCGACCATTCTTCGTCAAAAACTAATGAGTCTTTCACACAAAACATGTGACTAAATCTGATAGTTTAAAAATTCTATTTCATTTCATGAATGAAATTTTTGGAGACGAGCTCGTTGTTTATGAAACTTGGTTGAGAAATTAGACGAACAGTTCGAAACTTTTCCCAACGTGATTATTGACAGGCAAGTGAAAACGATATTTTGACCCCACATTGCTGTGTCATTCTGATTCCTTATTGAGTGCCCTATCACTCCTTAAATTCTGTACCAATAGTTATGGGTCACCCTGTAGGAGGAAGCTTTATCAACAATTAAAAAACAACTTACGATTAGTGAGTTATAGTAAACATATCTTACACATAACCATTCACACTTGCGAAGTCCGAATTGTAGGTTACAATAACTATGAAAAACAGCAGGATAAAGTGTACCTAAAAATCTTAAAATAAGCATAAGTTACGTAAAAATTGATATATTAAGCCAGTCAATTTTGATCTGTGAAACACATCCAAAAAACGCACTTGCATAGTTACTGAGATTTTTATAAATACTATTAGTGGGGATTTACACACACACACACAATTCCAACATTTATTTCGAGTTCAGATATTTTACATTTTTAAATATTATCGTGGTATTCCGTACTTTAGAAGGAATTGTACATTTAATATTGCTAACATTTTTCCTTAAAATAACAAAAGCAGAATATTTCTTCAAGACCTTTAAAGACACTGAACACATAAAAATACAATTTAAATATCTAAACGATGTGTTTCTAAATCAATAAGCTACACAAAACCTTAAATGAGCTAGAGCACATTTGTGTGTGTTTGTATGCCCCACAAATTAAAAAAATAAAAAAGAACATTGCTTGAAACACCGAAAGACTTAAATGAGATAAATATTTCCCAAGATGAGGATTCATTCGAAGGAAATTTAAAAGAGGTAAGTTTATTTTTTAAATATCAGGAATAGGTGAAAACAGACATTTCTGGCATTTTGCCTGAACTGCCGTACTTTATTTATATGTTTTAAAGAATAAAAGTAAAGAAGAGAGAAAGAATGAAACAAAATAATAAGCAAATCCTTTGTGGAAAACTTTTAAAAAGCAAGGTGCAGTTAAAGAGAAAGAGTGAATGGAGATATGACAACTAATTTGAATTAAACTTAAAATTTCGTTCATTTAAATCGATTGCAAATTCAAGACATTCCTATGCTTCTAAAAAAGATAGTAAATTCTGAACAAGTACAATCGGAACTTATATCTTATTTAATTTTTTTGCACTTAACTTTGACCAGTTTTTATTTTATTTTTTTGGGTGCAGTTTTTAAATCTACGTTAATTCGTCTAAGTCTTTGAAGTTTAGAACTTTTATAGAACTATATAATATTCTTTCCTAAGCAAAAGATCGTTAATATTATATATTTATTAGTGACAGTAAATTTCCTATCCATTTTCTGAATGTTTTGCTAAACTCAATCTCTTTTAGCTGGAACTAAAAAAGTTAATAATTAACATTACAGCATATATTTTTAATATCTATTGTTATCCGCAATAATTTTACAAAACTGTACTTAATTTAACCCTTCGTCAGAATAAGTAACTTTCATACTTTTATAAATTATTTATATGCCAAGGACTTTCTGCATTATTTATTAAAAATACAGATAATTTCCCTTGCGTGCATGTTCATAAGTATATCAACATAATAAATATCATTCTAAATCTGCGTCTTTCACGCTGTCTGATGCTCTTTAATATTCTGCCGTTGCATAACCTGATTCTTTGTATCGTTAAGCAGAGTTAAGTACCATTTGAGTTTTATAACAAACTTTTGAGTTTCTGACATCAGAAACGTCTTTTAAACAAAGAATGTTTTCAAAAATCTAGTGTTCAACAGTAAAATTAATTAACAACTTTGTAAAGAAAGCAAGCATAAATAGTTTTATTTTTAATTTTTGTTCGTTATTTTACAAAGTTTTTAATTTCTTTTACCCTCTTTTATAATTCCTACTACATTTTTAAATAACTGAGCCGAAAAAAAAATGTTTGGTTGATTCAACAAAATTTAGGTTGGCTCAATTTCAAGGAAACATTTTTGTTGAATCGGCAAAAGTTTTGTTAATCCAACGACATGTTTTGTCAATTAAAAAAACATTTCGTTAAAACTAACAAAATAAGTCTGTTGAAATAGCGAGAACCAAATTTCTATCGAATCAACAAAATTTTGTTTAATTCATAACGAACAAAACATTTTTTTCTGTGTGTTAAAATATTTTTTTACATTTTCACACACCCAAACAAAATATTTCTGAATTTAAAAAAATGGAGGATGGGGTTGACATCACAGCAACCTGACACATTGCTAAAATTCGGAGGAATATATGTATTAATTTCGCAATCACGTAACGTAAAGGGGACACCCTCCCGCTTAGACTTCGGATCGCTCACAACGCCCCGTGAATTATTCAAAACGTGTTCAAATTCACATAATGTGCCCATAACGATGGTCCATTTTTATTCCTCTAGGACATATACGTATACATGTATAAATATACAGTCATAAAAACGATTCTAGGGACGCCTGTGTTATTGGTATGTGTTTGTTGTAAATCGGTTGTTTGAATAATGATCCTCTTATCTTGGTTTTTTTTTCTTCTTTTGAATGTGATGCGATATGGTGTAATCAAGTTTGCGAGTATTACACTAAGTAAAATAAGATAGTTCCAAGAAATGCCGACTATAAAACACTTTCTGAAAATCTCATTTGCATGTACCACTGATAACAGTTAAAGCAATTTAATCCATGGCGGCAAGTGTTTTTAATCTCTTTATCTCTCCGGGAGCTTAGTCTGTGGAAAACCTTTTGTATACCACTGTAAAAAATTCTATGTGCTAGAATATTATTTTTTAATAACACAGTTACAGTAGGACCTATTCCAAGAGGCAGACAAAATTTTCAGGATTTTGTTACATTTTATATACTAAGAAGAAAGGTTAAATCATCTTAAACGCATTGATTATGAAGATTTTCCAACAGAACTGGGTTATTTCTTGGCAAATTTGCCGATGTGTTGTCACCAAACTAATAATTTTGGACATAACTACAATCACGCTGTATGACAGTTAATGTAATTTTGTAAGATTCTGTAAAAAAGTCTGCTGATATTATTCTTATTCTTTTAAATTAAGCGTACGTTTCTATGAGCTTTATACAATTTATTGTACTATGCTTGGAATGGATGAACGTCTTTAATCTACCATAGACTGAAATTTAGTGGAATTCTCTTGAGTGTTTTTGTAAAAGAACTATGAATGGTACATATACTCTGTTCGCTGGAAAGAATTATATTGTAAATAGTAATATTAAGTGTACAGCTTCACTTCAGCCGGTTTCCTGTATACTGATAATTACCTTGTTCAATGACAATTCTTCAGTCTAATTGAGAAATTGTTTTGGTGCTATAAACACTGCGTGGTGGAAAACCATACAGAAAACATATGTTCTAGTTCTTGATATAGAAGATTAAAACAAAAATATTCTTGTTTTAGGAGATCTGCATGTAATCCATTTCACTTTTAGTTTAATGTCATGGAAAAAGAACATTTTTTTCCTACGTCGGGGGGGGGAGGTTGAATTGCAACTGCAGGATATTACGAAATTTAGTTTGCTGCATAAATAAGAGAATGATAAATTTCACTTTACAGGGTTATCAGATAATACATTTGCGGATCAATAAAAATAAAGTTTGGTGATTTCTCGGCCAATGTAAGAGATATCGCCAAGTCGGGATCAGTTTTAGAAGTTTTTTTTTTTTTTTTTTTTTTTTTTTTTTGTACCAAATTTGGTGATACTTCAAAACAAATTGTCAATTTTGTGGGCAGTTGCTGAGATTTAGTATTTAGCCCAAACTATAACTACCCACAGATTTTAATGTACAGTGCGCCTCATCGAAATAAAGCCACTGTGATTGTGTGCCGCAATTGGACTCTCCAATTTACCAGACTTTCCAAACTTTCCCAAAGACCGAAATTATTTACCAACTAGAAGTCAAATCTCGTTGTGGAAGCAATTACAACGGGTGCTAGAAAAAAACATTTGACGAAAATATTTCTACACTCAATATATTTAATCTTTGTCAACCGAAAATACTAAATGAGTTAATATCCAATTTTTATTATGTACCCAAATCGAATTTCATGCTCTTCTGGAAACGCGCGGAAACTTTTCGCATTCGAAAGATTTCTTTTTATGTACAGCTATTCTTATACCCATGTAGACGATTTATTTGTGAAAAAAAATTAAACTATGTGATCTGAAAAAACTATTTTAATAGAAATTGAATCACGCTTTCCTTTCAAAGCCTGATGATCCTGATGAATGATTAATATGACGTCATATCAATTGTAACAGCTCATTTTGTCATGCAAATGACAACTTCTTTTACTCTCGGACATAAAATGGAGCTGAAAATAGTAAAAAATATCTTAAAAATTAGGGAACCGGTGGATTTTCAGATTTTTAAAGTAGCACAGATTTTTTTTTTAATACATAATTATAAAAAAATTTCAAGCGGATCGTATAAACGGTTTAGGTGTTATTACGCTTTTTCTGCTTTTTAATCTTTTTGAACTTTTTAATCTTCTTGGAGTAATGGCAGTGAAATATTTAATTTGAAGTGGTTGCCCGGAACTGTTGCAGAGTCAGTGAGTCAGGGATCAGCTTAACTATGTACTAGGACGAGGCTCTATAAGGCAGAATTATTTATTTTATAAAAATCACTATTCTTCCACTAAAAAATATCTTCGCCCATAAAAAATAGCAACATGATATGTAGCACACTTTCTTGAAAGCATGCATAATTAAATAATAATAAAAAAATGTTCTATTAGGTTTAAAAAAAAAAAAAAAAAAAAAAGAATTTTTTTTTTATTCTCGCCATTACATTGCTGTTGAACCCGTAAAACCGTAAAGATTATATGATATTGCATTAGATAATGAATCCAATTCCCCAGTTCCAATGAAAATCATGCTGTAATCCCCGATTAGATAACTACTGATGCCTGAATTCCATGTACTGGTAATCAATAATAATTAGAAGTCCTGATTAGAACGCTGGTGATATTCACATTAAAGATATTTTAATGAGAATATCCTGCTTTACTTTAAAGATTATTGCAAATGCTATTTACTTTTTCAGAACTTTTGCAAAGGAAAAAAGGAGATTTACGAAGCTTTTTGAGGCAAAATCAGGCGTTTTCAGGCGCTATCGAAATATTTTGTAAACGAAACATTTCGACAATTGTACCATATTGCCTATTATTGAATTATGTAATAAATAAACTTGCCAAAATAAATTGTATAAAAAGTAGAGCTTTTTCACCAAGCAACTATTGTTTACCGCTATCGTGAAGTCAGTAAAACTATAGTATTTAGTTTATGTATGTTCCAATTTAAAATGCTCAAAAATGATATAAAGGGATTGCATTCATAAAACAGCGTTTCAGAAAAGCAGCTCCGGTCAATGATGAAAGACAGTTAAAATTGAATGAAGGCATATTTTTCAAAAAGGAGCGTTATTCGCTCTTAATTTTTCACTCCGCCGAAAAGTAACACATTTCGCTCAGACTGAGAAGAGCAACTTCGTTACGCAAAAGAAGAAAAATTCTATCAGTCTGAATGCTTTCCCCTCAACCGTTTTGAGAGAGAGTTCTAAGGTAAAATGAAAAAACTCTGAAAGATAATTATTCAAACGAAAATAAGAAAAAATTATTCCTAGCTCATTATTTTAGATTCTCAACATGGAATTCTTAACACTAATTTTGAAACTGCATTAGATACCAATCCATGTTGGAAAGCTTTGACAAGTAAATTAAGCAACAAGCAAAATAGCGTAAAATCCCGTTCACTGACCTCTAGTCTTCACTGAAATATGCATACATTTTTTAGTAAGTAAAATACACGCATATTGCAAAGTACTGTAAAGTTAAATGGTGCGGTCATCCATGGGTCATATTATTAAAACCATCTATAAAATCAGTGCTACACGCATTTCACAGGATACGTGATCCGCTTTATCATTAACCGTCTAACGCGCAGTATTCCCGCTCTGGGAACACCAAACTCTGACGTTTTGACTGTTGCCAGTCACGAAGACTAGATTTGATTTCTATAAAAATAGTTGCCACAGATCTAGAGACCCTTTTTGGGCGCACAGCCAGCTGTCGTCAAAAAAGGGTCTCTAGATCTGTGTCACGCGATGAACGTTTCGATCGTCCGCCATCTTGCTGTTAGTTATGTCGATCGATGGCAACGGCTGCCCTTTTTTCAACATTGGGAAACGGTTGCGCCTCAAAGGTTAAGACGCAATGGTGGGGATCCTTTCTATGTCCATCGTAGCTTCCTGGTATTATTATTATTATTATTACCGTGATTACTATTCCCCACTGAGGCTCGACATTTTCCTTGCGATTTTTATTTACAAGTGATTTAGCTGAGTTTCTTTGCGACTCCTATTTTGTTCAAATAATCCCAAATGAAATATTTTACAAACTCGATGAAATATATAAACAATATTTAAAAGATTTTTTTTATTCTTATTGAAGCACGAAGAAAACTGTCGATACTCTAATAAAATCACATAAGGAATCGAAACACACGGGAATCAGCATCCGTTGATCGAATCATTTTTCTAGTAACAGAAACGGCAGTTTTTACAAGCCATCGAAACGACTTAAAACTGATCTTTCTGTAACACTCACACATGAATCTGCATCGACTGACATTTCTGCTTAAAATACCTCCGTTCTTTCTCTTTATCTTTTTTAAGCTTTATTTTATCAATGGCTCTTTTTTAATGCGCCTTATTCCAAAAAATATGCTTCCTGCCACGCCTGATATCGTGGGTCATTCATTTTTACACGTCTTTCTTTTTTTCGTGCGCGAAAGAATTGTAAGAAATGGATTGCTTTTTAAGAAAGTTTGGGATAATAGCTTTATTTCATTTTTTTCTACTTCAGCATCAAATGAACTAGATTTTTTTACGCTTGCTTGGAATCGAGAGGGTTTGTTTTAATCAGATGCTTGTATAACGACTTCACAGAAAAGTACTAGGTGTACCTGAAAGTACTGTCCTTTTTTTACATGATGTTCAAACTAATAATTTCTCAAGAAGTATAGAATTACAAACGAGCTCTGCTTAAGCGTAGGACTAATATTTGTTAAATTTTAACGCAAGAATTTTATAGAAAATGCTTTTTTTTCTTTTTCTTACAAGAAAAATGGACACCCTCTCCCTTTCTTCACATCTACCGTCCCTGGAGGATTATATTGGAAATGTTCTGAAATCGATTTTTAGGTATTTTTGAGTGTTGCATTTTACAGCAAGAATTTTATGGATATCTCTTTTCCCGCGATGCAATCCCGATCCCGCGGGAAGACTATATCATGATTATAATTTTCATATTTATGTAAGGTATTGTATTAATTATCAAATAAGATAAAGTATTAAATTTGATAGTGCTTACAATCTTACTTTTTCCTACATTTCTCCACAAATAAATAAATTTTTATTTAAATGAAATGTCAATCCCGCAGGACAACAAATCTCAATCCCGAAATCCCGAGAAACGGAAAACAGTGCGGGATTGCATTCACTAGATATTGGAAGACATATATCTACTGCATCTAATTCTATAATGAGAAATATTATATTTGGGGGAATAGTAGTAGACGTAACAATAGACGCAATCCCGCGAAACGAAAAACAGAGCGGGATTGCATTTCCTAGGTATTGGAAGACATACATCTACTGCATCTAATTCTGTACATGGAACACATTTTATTCGGTTGGAAATAGTAGTGGCAGCAACAATAGACGCAATCCTGCGAAACGGAAAACAGTGCGGGATTGCATTTCCTAGGTATTGGAAGACGTACATCTACTGCATCTAATTCTGTACATGGAAAATATTTTATTTTGGGGGAATAGTAGTGGACGCAACAATAGACGCAATCCAGCGAAACGAAAAACAGTGCGGGATTGCATTTCCTAGGTAATGGAAGACGTACATCTACTGCATCTAATTCTGTACATGTAAAATTTTTATTTGTGGGGGAAATAGTAGTGGACGCAACAATAGACGCAATCCCGCGAAACGAAAAACAGTGCGGGATTGCATTCCCTAGGTATTGGAAGACATACATCTACTGCATCTAATTCTGTACATGGAAAATATTTTATTTGGGGGGGGAAATAGTAGTGGACGCAACAATAGACGCAATCCCGCGAAACGAAAAACAGTGCGGGATTGCATTCCCTAGGTATTGGAAGACATACATCTACTGCATCTAATTCTGTACATGGAAAATATTTTATTTTGGGAAATAGTAGTGGACGCAACAATAGACGCAATCTAGCGAAACGAAAAACAGTGCGGGATTGCATTTCCTAGGTAATGGAAGACACGTACATCTACTGCATCTAATTCTGTACATGGAAAATATTTTATTTTGGGGGAATAGTAGTGGACGCAACAATAGACCCAATCCAGCGAAACGAAAAACAGTGCGGGATTGCATTTTCTATGTAATGGAAGACGTACATCTTCTGCATATAATTCTGTACATGTAAAATATTTTATTTTGGGGAAATATTAGTGGACGCAACAATAGACGCAATCCCGCGAAACCAAAAACTGCGCGGGATTGCATTCCGTAATCTTCTTGAAGATCTCGCAGTATATGTGAAAAGAAAGTTTTGGCCCCCTCTCCCCATAAATGAAAATAGTTGGAAAATGCTCTCCAATCTAGCACCTGCAATTAAAAAGAAAAAGAAAAACTCTATTCACATACGAAAATAGAACATTACTTTCTGGCACTCTTAAAACGTGCCCCCCCCCAAAAAAAAATAGATTTTTGAACTGAAAAAAAATATTTAACTTTGTCTGCAAACAATGGATGTTTTAAGTTGGTTTTTCAGCATGAATTGCATTCACTGTGAATACCCTCCATTTACTTGATTGCGTATACACAATGAAAACCTTTTAAGTATCTGATTTCTCTCTGCGCCTATTGGGTGCTCCCATAATGAAAATGTCCAATACTTCGGGCCTTAGTAAAAGCAATTACTGGTGGTCAAGTGTGAAACTTCTGAATAGCGGTCATCCGTGGGACCGTCCAAAAGTGACCGTCCTTAGGAGGTGGCTGTCGTTTAGAAGTTTAATATTTTCAAAAAAATCAAAATAATCAATTCTAACAATAGGGACACAAATTCGTTATTTTAGCTTCACTAAATCTTGCATATTATGATTTACATTAAAAATTCGGTTATTCAGGATTGCTTTTTTTTTTAAGGAAAATACTTTTTTCCAAAGAAATGATAATATTTGTTGTTTTCCCATCATCCTTTCTGATTAAAGCGAAATCCCGTATCGTTACACTTAGGTTTGAAAAATAATTGAAAAGTGCATTTGAGTGGTTGTTAAAATTTTTTCGTGAAGCTGACAGGTCGCGGTTATTAGGAATTAATTCCGCGGTTATTATCGCGGTTACTTGTTGTTTAGTGGTTAGCTCTAATGCTATTCCTATGGAGCACGCTCGGTACCATTCAAACGTGGCCGGTAATCGGAGGCTTTTATTGTTCAGAGGTGGCCATTAGAGGAAGTTTTACTGTAAATAACAATAAATTTCTCTCACTCGTTCGAGCAATGGAAGTCAAAAACACTTATAATTTCTATTTACGTTGCCAATTTTCTTTAGTTTGAAATGCGAAAACTCTAAATTAATACATAATAAATGTAACGGAATAAAAAAAGGAACATCCAAATTATTTAGATACATAGTCCATTCTGCTTCTTACATATTTAATAAGAGCAGCTAACATAAGTAATTTTTGCACAGAGAAACATTTCTATTATTTGCAAAAATCGTTGCGTAATAATCTCTTAGCAGGATTTCCTTTGTATTAATTTTTTAGTTAACTCTAAGAATAAATGAGAATGTCTTCCAGCCTTTTACAATCGGTTTGTTTTAACATTTAATTAATTATCTCTTCTCCTATGTTCTTGTGATGTTTTATAGAGAGAGTCATGCATCATTTATATTCATAATTCCGGCTATCGACAAAACATTATGGAGTCTCTCAGTAATTAAATAATAAAAAAAGAAGAACTGAAAAAAAGAATGATTTGATGCTCCCTCTTGCTCACTTCCTTCCTAGGCAGTTTTTCTTCGTGGCTGAAGAGATATTTTTAAAAAAATCCGCCCATAAAATAAGATTTAATTAAGATAAGTAATGGTTTTAAAGTATATTTCATTACTGTAAAATACTTGGATTTTTCTGAGAAGGAAGATAAGTTTTATTACGGGTTACTTGAGTTGTAATATTTTTTTTATGATTCAA
This sequence comes from Cheiracanthium punctorium, assembly GCA_038373885.1. Taxonomy (NCBI): domain Eukaryota; kingdom Metazoa; phylum Arthropoda; class Arachnida; order Araneae; family Cheiracanthiidae; genus Cheiracanthium; species Cheiracanthium punctorium. The sequence goes on along the minus strand of JAWZYV010018786.1, from coordinate 80,040 downwards.
AACTTATAAAATGTACAGAGCAATGTCGTTCACATTAATTAGTTTCAATACTTGGCTGCTGGAATTGTTTCAGTAACTCAATCTTTTGAAACATCCAAGTTTTTCAATATTTCCTTTAATGCAATAATTAAAATGAAATTGGTACCTTCACATAGCTGTGTGTTATCTTCTGACGCACGTTGAATCATAATGAATATGTATGATTTGCAGTTTAAACACGAAAGAATACTTGTAAGATATTAACATTTTTCAAATTTATTTATACATTAAAGTACTTTTTAATAGTATGCACCAGAGAGTTTCAGCTTAAAGATTAGTCATTAAAAAGAACTGGATATTAATATTTAAAAAGGTAGTAACTGAATACTTTTACCCACACGTTATACAAACCCCGTTACGCAATAATTAGCACATCGGACTGCTATGCCACATGCCCAACTTGGGTGATTCCATGGTAACTCATGCTACAATTTTTTAAATCGCATTTTGGAACATGGTGTAATAATTAAAAAAATGCATTTATTTTCTTTCAACAAAATTTATGCTTATTAAAAATTGCTTAATTTTTTTCAATAAATCATTAAAAATCGTATAACTAATTAATTTTTTGAAATATTAATTAAAATTTCTCTGTAATTCATGATACCAAGTAAGGTAGCTGTTGAAAGAAAAGAAATGCATTTTTTATTATTGCACCATGTTTGAAAATGCTATTTTTCAAAAAATGTAGCGTGAGTTAACGTGGAATCACCCACTTTCGATCCCGTGCTGGTCAAGTTAGACTTAGCCTTTCTTCTCTTTGGCGGGTCTATAAACTGAGGACCAAGCTTGATTGGAGAACTAAAAACTGGGGGCTCCATATCAGGCTGGCTGTTTATCCGGCCAGCCCGGGCCATTTCTCGCTACGATCGATCTATTTTGTGCCCGAGAACATGCGGCTGGGCAGAGCGAGCGTTGGTCCTCCTCATGTAGGCTGATACGTCACGCGGTTTTTACCCTAAACATTTTGCTATAAGGAACTTGTAACTTTTCAGTTTGAGTTAACCTTGATACAGCATGAAATCAAGTCAATGTAAAAAATAATTCATTAAAAAATATATGTTTTCCACTTAATCATTTATCCACTACTTTGCGTTCTGCAGTCGACCAGTCGATTAAAGACCGAAAGTCAAGCAGCACCATCTTTGGTGATGGGCAGCGGTTGGCCGTGGTAGCCCAGTTGGAAGAGGCGTCGGTCTTGAAGCCGAAAGGTAGCGAGTTCGATCCTTGGAGCAGCCAAAGACCGCCTAAAGATCGCTATTGCTGCCATCTATCGGCTCCTGAATGAGGTAGAAATGAACTGTTCGGAAGCCTGTGGTAGAAAGAACACACTTGACCGGTACTGCCGCTATCAATCTAATCTAGATTTGGGGCTGGTACGAAATGCTATAAAGCAGAGGTGTCGAAGCCCCCATAATCCATGAAAACAAGACAGAACAGAATGGTCAGCACTTGGGAGGATGACAATCACTCTCGACTGGACTGCTATGGGTGAGTGTACGCTAAAGTCACGTAAATTCTGTTTTGACTCCATGTTGAAATGATACCTCAATACAGGTGCTGGTCTCTCATCTGGAAATTGTTCAAAGTTGGAGACACCGAGCTAAGTCGGTCTTTGTCCCACCGAGGTTCAGTAGAAGGGAAGCCTTTCAATTTCGCCCATTTCCGTCTTATATGGAAGATCATTCAACGCTACGTAGTTAGCCAGGGGGAATTAGAAACAACACTTTGCATTGTAATTATGATTAAAGATTATTGTTATTAAAGATTTTCTGCAGGTTTCGCAATTGAATAAAAAACATTTAAAATAGAACAACTGCATTAATTGGTTTCATTCAGCTGGTCAATCAGAGGGAGGCCCAAAATTGAATTTTTTCAAATAATAATACTAATATTCCATTTTTATTAATATTCTTCATTAAAAATCGCACAAGAACTAATTTCTCTGTGTATTTTAAAACTAAAAAGTGTTATTATTTTTAACATTGAATATGAAATCAAAGTAATTAAACAAGATAAACGTCCTACAAAATTAAAATAATTTATCTTTTTAACTTATCGAAATGCTTCAGTTTCGTCATTCATTTTTTCTTTATTTGTTTACTTATTTATTTATCCCTGGCTATGCAATCATCTTAATGTTATCCAAGGGACGGAACTGACTTCCTAAGACAACAAGAATAAAAACATTGATTAAACCACTGGTACATTCTGTTATGCCAGGGAAAATAATTATGCTGCAATTTCCGAGATGGGAAAATGTGTTTTCGACGCTATTACTTATGCTACTAATTAATCAGGATGAACATTTGAGTCGGAAAATTAAGAATAAATTTAGCGAACGGAAAATAAACACTGCTGAGATTAAATTAGTTGAAACGTTAAAGAACTTGCTACGACCGAATAAACAAATTTGTTTTTTGGTAAAAGTTTAATAAATTGTCGAAATTTGAAGAAATCGCAAAAAAAGCTACCATTTGAGTTCAATTGATTTGTTTAGAAGACACAAAAAACACACTTAAAACAGTAAATTTAATAAAAATTCATAGAATTGCCTACCTAAAACACTTTTTCTTTAGTCGTTATAGGATAGGTGCACCAGTAATTGACACTGCACCAAAAATTGGCACTTTGCCAATTTATTATAAGAAACTTAATTATATTATAAGAAACGTAATAGTATATAATAATAGTAAATAATATAAATAAAATATATTATAAGAAACTTATAAGAAACCACTAATTTATTATAAGAAACTTTTATTTCAGAACTTTTATCAAATGGTGCTATTTAGAACCCATTTAGTGATTTATCTTCAATTTTACCTAATTTTCTTTTACCTCCAGAGGATTCTAGGTATCGGTAATTGAGATTTTAAATCGAGTGCTAAAAACAAGTCTGATTCTCAGTAGCTGGCTTAATCCTGAAATTAAGATTAATTCGTTATCAACCAGTTTCTATTTGAAGCACATTTCTTTTTAGAAATCAATATAAACTGAATTGTATTAGATAATAGTACTTAAAGTAAATATGTAGAGATTTTTTTAATAAATAAATAATTTTTTAATGGGGTGTCGAATTATTGGTGTCGGTTATTGGGTACGAAAAAGATTTCGCCAGTAATTGACACTTATGTTAGTTACTGGTGTTTTAGCCAAGTTCATGATAATTGCATGCAATTTATAGTAAATGCAGTAAATAGCTATTGAGAAGGTTATCGTTAGATAATTTTTAATATACAGGGTATTCCAAAAAGGTGGTAACATGCTTTAATTCTTTATCTAATAGAACTTTTATCAAATGGTGCTATCATGTTCACCTATTATGTCACTAAATTTTATTTCATTCGCTTTAGTCGTTCTGGCGTGATGTGTGAAAAAAATTTGTGCATTTTAGGAGGATTGTCATAAAATCTCAAAATCCTATTTTTTTTTAATTTTGTTGCCTATAGTTTAAGTTGAGTGACCATCTATCATTCCACTAATTTTCATTTCATTCGTTTTAGTCGTTATTACATGATGCACAAACAAATATTTGCACTGTTTGAAACGATTTTCTCAAAATCTTAACAAAAATTTTTAAAAAATGGATGCCTATATTTTAAGTTGAATGACCACTTATCATATCACCAAATCTCATTTCAGTCACTTTAGCGGATATTACGTGATGTGCGAACAAATATTAATGCAGTTTAAAACAATTTTTGAAAATCTCAAAATCTGATCATTATTCGTTTTAATTCGACGATAAAATTTAAGTAGAGTGATCAACTATCATGTAACCAAATTTCAATCCATTCGCCTTGGTCATTATTACGTGATGCGAGAAAAAAATTACGCATTTTGAAACAATTTTTAAAAAATCTCAAAATCTGATCAAACTTTTTTTTTAATTCGACTCCTATAGTTTAAGTTGGGTGACCTTCCATCATATCACCAAATTTCACTTATTTTCTTGAGTCATTTTCTCATTATTGCAATAAAAATTAAATCAGCATCTTTTTTCTACTCATTTCTTAGGTGTCAATTACTAGAGCAAGAAGTGTCAAACCCTGGAGCAAAAATTTTTTTTTGGTGTCAATTTCTGGTGTCGCCACAACGACAACATATAAAATATAGAAAAAATAGAAATTTCCAATATTCTGTATAATCAATTATACCTTACATGAACTTTCAAAGTTCATTTAAGTTTTTAAAACAAAAAGTTTGTTCCTAGATAGTTTTAGTAATAATTAGCAATTACTAGCTAATGCTTATTAATGCTGTTAGTGTCAATTACTGGTGCCCTCACTTTAATAATTGCAACACAATTACGGATAATACAATTTGGTTTTTGCCATGTATGCACCAAATGTATATTAACTCAAAACCTTTTTTGTCCTGTTTTAGGTGTACATGCGTAACCCTACTATTTAGTTACGCTGATCCCTGACTCACTGACTCAGTAACAATTCCGGGCAACTCATCCAAGATATAAAACTTTTACCACCATTATTCCAAAAAGATTAAAAAATTTAGCCCTAAAAAAGCAATAACATCTATCGTTATTGCTTTTATCGTACCGTTCGTTTATCTTCGTTATTGATCGTGTCGTTCGTACGATCCGCTTGAAAGTTTTCATATTTATGTATAAATACATGGAAAACAATCTGCGCTACTTTAAAAATCTGAAAATCGACCTGTTCCCTCATTTTAAAGCAATTTTTTGCTATTTTCAGCTTCATTTTATTTCCGAGAGTCAAAAAAGTTAATCATTTGCTTGACAAAATTAGCTGTTTCAAGTGAGACTGGAGTCATACTTGAAGTCCCGGTCATCAGGCTTTTACGGGAAGTCAATCCATTTAAAATAGTTTTTCCAGATAACATAGTTTAATTTTTTTTCCATTAATCTTCTACTGAAGCATTGATATAAGAGGGGCTACACAAAACGAAATCGTTCGAATGCGAAAAGTTTCCGCGCGTTCCTAGAATAGTATGAAATTCGATTTGGGGTATATGTATAATAAAAATTGAATATGAAGTTATTTATTTTAGGTGGACGAAGATTAAATATATTGAGTGTACACATGCTTTCGTCAAATGCTTTTTCCAGTTCCCGTTGTAATTGCCTCCACAACAGGTTTTCACTTCTTGTAAAAAGAATAACAAATTTAAGTACGCACTAGGAATAGGTTTACTGTTTGTAATAAATCATACTTCATTTGTAATAGACATTCAATGTATTTAATGAACAAAACCGATCAAACAAACAAAAGTCTGAAAAGTATGAACAAAAGTCTGAAACAGGACATTGAATAATATACTTGAGATATACTTGCCAAGATGATATAATCTTTTAATCGTTAATAATTCTATCATTATTTATATGATATGGTCATATTTTTATCTGACTAATTATGTGTATAAATAAGAATAAAAATCCCAAATTAAAGCATTTCCACATCCCGTAGAGTACTTAACAGTTCGCAATGATACTGAAATAAGATATGGTAAAGAATTAATTAAATATATATTTGTTTATTTATTTTACAAAGTTGTTTTCGTAACTCTTTTAAGTATCATCTGTAGACAAAAATTTAACAAATGGGCACGTAAGTGCCTGGAATTAAGCAATTACACAGACGATCACGGGATGCAAAGCATTTTGCTGAAAAGCGACATACAATAGTTGGCCATGTGTTAAAACTGACCTAGACATAAAAAGACCCTTTCTTCAAGTAAAACATTACTAAACAGAATGAAAAAAGACATTTATCAAAATTAAATTATAATTTTCTTTTGTTACATCAATGTCCTAAGGTATCAGTTCAGTTCAGTCATGTTTTAAACCGAAATTTGCAAGTCCGCGTCTGCTCGCTTTGTTTCTCCTTTGCCTGATCGTTTTAAAAAGAGGCTCTTGAATGCCTAAGAATATTTCAACATTCAAATATTATTGATCTGTAAATGTGAAGCTTTCTTCCATAATTTTAGTATAAACTATTTTCCAGTTCATTGCATAATATCCAACTTCATAGCTACAATAGAAAACAAAATGGTAAAAGAATAAGCAAGTCAGTTACAAAGCTCTGTATTATTCACACATTCCTTTCTAACAAAATTTTAAAAATTTGTGAACATTATCTAAAGTTGTTCGTCAGTTCAAGCATCATTGGTTTCGTTGTAATAATGTTTTTATGCAACCATTATCCTGATTGTAATAATGTTCTATACAAAGATTAGTTCCGTTTTAATGGTTTTTAATGGTAGTATGAACGTAAAGCAATTTCCAAATTAAATGTGTAAAATCCAAAAAATTCAGAAAATCGTTGATTCTGAAATATATATATATACATATATATAGACACCATTTTCATTCTGATTTAACAATAAAATATAAACATGGAAGTTTGAAAATTAAACCGCATTTGTATAAAATGTTTGGAACAATTTGGATTAAATTTACTTCACGTATGGTAAAAACGAAGCAGGTTGAATTTATTTTCATGCAAGTAGTAAATTATTATAAATGCAAAATCATACTAAATTATACGACATGTGTTATAATTTTTTTTAACAATACAGCGTTAAACATATTTTGTTAGGCATTGTGTCGATATTTTACTGTTTGCTTTTTCTAAAAGCATCTGTAAAATACAAAAAGGTAATTTCTATTAAAATTCAAAGCCTTTTGCACAGTTAATATTTTTTTTAATTTCATGTCAATTATTTCACATAAAAAAATAACTTGTTATCGTTTCATATTTCAAATTAGTCGCATAGAATTGCAATGGGAAAATTGAGAAAAAGTGCAATGAATGTTATCCGGTTTGACTTTACAGCAGGTAGTGTGTTTTAAAAGTCATGAGAGGTAAAACAAAAACAGTTATAGATAAACAAAATAATCAAGACAGCAAAATTTCAAGAAGAATTTTTTGATCAAGTGGTCGTTTTATGCCCTAGTTTTCAACGTAGTTTTAGGTGTTTTCAACGTAGACCTTAATTAATAATAAAATATTAGAGAATTTTTTTAATAAATTGCAATAAAACTCAAAACGCCACACAGCAATACCAATTCGTTCTTTTTACAGCTGCATCTATATAGTAAATAATACCCCTAACATTCGAAAAATTCATGATTTATCCCTTAAGCGAATTGTCTTAATACTATCCCAGAGTCAAGATATGACTTTCATGAACTGGGAAGTATTGATTAAAAGCGGCAAGTTCATTTTGCTGGAGCAAAATAATTATGCCGAGAATTTAGAAATGGGAGGTATGTTTTCGACGCTTTCATTTATACTGAGCAATTAATCAAGGGCTATGTTTCACAGTCGGAAAATTACGAATGAAACTTGAGAAAGGAAATCAAGAACGCTTCGAGCTGACTTGTTAAAATGAAGAATGATGGCCGCAGGAAACAAGAGAGAGGGAAGAAATATTAAAGGGAAATTTCCTAGTGCAAACAAGTTAGTAAATTTAAAGAATATAGAGAACTGTACAGGGGTTTAAAGATAATTCGTGGAATATCAGCGAAGAATGAATTGGTCTCTTAGAAATGCGGGTGAAAAATAAGAAGTAGAAATTTCAACAGACCTTCGATCTTTATGCTATGACAATTACCAGAACAATCTCTGATTCCAATAAAATTTTAACCCTTTGAAGCGCAACCCTTTCCCAATGCTGAAAAAAGGGCAGCCATTGCCATCGCTCGACTTAACTACCGGCAAGATGGCGGACGATCGAAACATTCATCGCATGCCACAGATCTAGAGACCCTTTTTTGACGACAGCTGGCTGTGCCGCACAGCCAGCGGTCGTCAAAAAAGGGTCTCTAGATCTGTGGCATGCGATGAATGTTTCGATCGTCCGCCATCTTGCTGGTAGTTAAGTCGAGCGATGGCAACGGCTGCCCTCTTTTTAGCATTGGACAATCTATCCAGCTGTTCTCGCATTCTTCCATTTTTCAGCAGATGTCAGTGCTGTTAAAAATAATCGTGACAATTTTTTTACGGGAAATGACGTGCTAAAAAGTAAAGGATTCTCGTGGAGCTTTGTCATCCGCAACTATTTTTATAGAAATCAAATATATTCTTCTTGACAGGCAACAATCAAAACGTCAGAGTTTGATGTTCCCAGAGCCGGAAGACTGTGCGTTAAAGGGTTAAGACCTTTTTTGCACAGCAGTACTATACAAACGATATATCGAACATACATTGGTTAAGTTCTTGAATCCATTATATGTTTAAACGAGTAACAAAATAAATGTACTTTTCTATATTTAATATTTAAAGATGAACCAGTGTTGTAATTCTACATTTTTTTATTGAGTTCTAAAAAGAAAAGAAAAGAAACGCAAATGCAGATTAGTTAGATTCTATCTAAATTTCACAAACCCAAAAGCGTAAATTCTAAATGCAAATGTACAATATATATTGCTTTATATTTTTTTTTCTTATTTTTCCCCTATCTAATCGAATATAATAAATGCCACATAGAAAACAGCGATCATTCTGATCTAGAGAAATTTAATTTTAAGTACTTCATTTCACCTCTAGAAATATCTATTAAACTAAAACTAAACTTGAAAGTATTTTCAGATAAAAAGTGTTATGAACGGTATGCTTGTAAATCTGATCAAAACAACTGTGTGAGAGACTGAAAATTTTTGTTCTCCTAAAACTGTTTCACTTTTTTCTTAAACGTGTTCTTAAATCTGTGGCATGATTTTTAACTGCAAAGAAAATTCACAAGAGTGTCTTGGTGAAATGAAAAGTTAGCTGGCGTTCAAGTGACTTTCTAACAACACAACCAGACACCTAAACAAACTGTGACGCTGAAACTAATGTGCCTATGTATCATATTTCAACTCGGATAGTTTCTTCAGACAACTCATTCGCCAGCAAGGTGTGAAATGAGTTCTTGAGAATGACTGTTGTTCAACTCAATTGAAGCTTCGGAAACATAAACAAAAGATAATGTAATTCTGTAACAAAACATGCACTGTAAATCAAAAAGAATAAATATTCGCTGTTAACCCTTTAACGCTCAGTGGTCCCGCTCTGGGAACACTCAACTCTGAGGTTTTGACTGTTGCCAGTAACGAAGAATAGATTGGATTTCTATAAAAATAGATGCGGGTGACATAGCTCCACGAGAAACCTTTACTTTTTAACACGTCATTTCCCGTAAAAAAAATTGTCACGATTATTTTTAACATCACTGACATCTGCTGGAAAATGGAAGAATGCGAGAATAGCTCGATAGATTGCCCAATGCTGAAAAAAGGGCAGCCGTTGCCATCGCTCGTCTTAACGACTGGCAAGATGGCGGACGATCGAAACGTTCATCGCGTGCCACAGATCTAGAGACCCTTTTTGACGACAGCTGGCTGTGCCCGCGCACAGCCAGCTACGTCAAAAAGGGGTCTCTAGATCTGTGGCACGCGATGAACATTTCGATCGTCCGCCATCTTGCTGGTCGTTAAGTCGAGCGATGGCAACGGCTGCCCTTTTGTTCAGCATTGGGAAAGGGTTGCGCCTCAAAGGGTTAAGGAGTTAAATTCCATCAGACTGTTGGAGATGTGAATATATTTTATCTTTGAGAGTTCAAAAATATACTCTTTTTAACCAAATTGTTTTCAAAAGATTAGGTATTCACTTTATCAAACTGTAAATTCCCAACTTCAAACTAGGGATGGACGCGAGACGACATTTTGTGAGACGAGACAGAGGTTAACAGCTTTTATGCGAGACGAGACAGACATGTTTAGCACTATGATATAGGGATTTTCCGAGACGAGACAAAGATTTTAGACTGTTTTGCGAGACGCCAAATCTCCGCCTCACGTCCATCCCTACTTCAGACAATACTAAAGATAATTCCTACTTCAGAGTTTAGTTGTTATTTAACTCTAGTCGATCTGCAGTATTTACAGAGTGCTTATAAAATATATTTCAGGAATTAAAAGAGAGGTAGAAGAGACTAAAATAAGTATATTTTGTAATGTAACGCGGTTGCTTAAACGGCGCGTTAAAGTGTGGTTCCTGCAAGATGGAATTCCATTTCACTTCTCTAAAATGTTAAAAACGACTCAATTGTCAGTCCACATCAGAGTGGACGGGTTAAAACTGCTCACGGTTTCTTTTTCAATTAACTGTCATTTATACTGCTTTACATATGACAACTGTAAAGCATGCTTATTTTGGACCCATCTATATCTCTTTCTATTTTTAAAATATATTTATGTACATCAAAAATTTAATATATTTTTTGCATAACATAATCTATCAACTGAACGAATTATGCATTATTTTCATCAATATAACTGAAATTTAGAAAAAAAAATTATTACTGTACACTAGAAGTCAAAGACCGTTGTGGAGACAATTACAACGGGCGCTAGAAAAAACATTTGGCAAAAATATGTCTGCACTTAGTACATTTAATCTTCGTCCACCTAAAAAAAAAATAAGTTCATATTCAATTTTTTATTAAATACCCAAATCGAATTTCTTGCTCTTCTGGAAACGCGCGGAAACTTTTGGCATTTCAAAGATTTCATTTTGTGTATAGCCTTTCTTATATCCATGCAGACGATTTATTTGTTGAAAATAAATTAAACTATGTAATCTGGAAAAACTATTAAAATAATTGGAATCACACCTTCCTTTCAAATCCTGATGACCGTGATGAATATGACATCATATCGATTGCAACAGCTCATTTTGTCACGCAAATGATTCCTTTTCTTTACTCTCGGAAATAAAATAGAGCTGAAAATAGTAAAAAATCTCTTAAAAATTAGGGAACCGGTAGATTTTTTGATTTTTAAAGTAGCATAGATTGTTTTTATATTTTCATACATAATTATGAAAAATTTCAAGCGGGTCGTGTAAACGGTGAAGGTGTTATTACGCTTTTTCTACTTTTTAATCTTTTAGAACTTTTTAATCTTCTTTAACTCTAGTCTTCTTTATGGTGGTAAAATATTTACATTGTAGTGTTTGCCTGTAATGGTTACAGAGTGATTCAGTGAGTCAGGGCAGGGGCGTAGACAGAAGGGGGGATATCGGGATATATCGCCCCCCCCCCCGAAATTTTTGGATTAGTGATGAAATTCCGTCTATTTATACACATATGAGTTCATATCCCCCCGAAAAATTTTCCAGGCGCATATCCCCCCCCCCGAAAAATTTTCCTGGCTACGCGCCTGAGTCAGGGAACAGCGTAGCCATATAGTGGGATGCTCACTATATTTCGTTTTTCTTACACTTGTTCCAGTGAATTGGAACCCGCAGAATTAGCAAAGTCACTAGCACTTTCAACTGTTCTTTGAAATGATAGAAATAAGAGACACGAGACCATCCTTTGGTTGCGCAACAAAGGAAAAATGAAATGGGTGTCCTTGACAACTTTACACGATTAAATAAATAATTCGTAGGTAGTTTACAAAGCGCAATAAGGAATTTATTCTCAAATAAACCGGCGAAAAGTTCATTATCAAATAAAATACTTTTTAGTTTCCATCTTTGAAATAGAAAAGAGGGGAATTTTGCAGAGTTACGTAATTATTGAAGAAGAATTTCACGGAGTTCCTAGACATATTTCACGCGAGCAAAGATTTCAAAAAGAATTTTTCAAATATAATATATTTTACAGATCTTTTCAGAGGACAGAGCGATTAAGTTATGTAAAAATTTGAGATGAAATTAGTTTGTTGTTAGATGAAATTAGTTTTTTTAAGAATAATAACATTTAGAATGCCATAAGTTATTACAATATTAATCTTTTATGTCAGCGTGTTGCAGATCTGCAACATCCCAATTGAAGCTATAAAATTTAATCTTAATGTAATAAAAAATATTTTAATGAGTGTTTTTCTACTGAGATGTTAGACAAAATTAGTTTTTTAAGAATAACAACATTTAGAAAGCCATAAATTATTACAATGTTAATCTTTTATGTCGGCGTGTTGCAGATCTACAACATCCCAATTTAATCTATAAAAATTAATCTTAGTATAATAAAAAATATTTGAATGAGTGTTTTTCTACTGAGATGTTAGACAAAATTAGTTTTTTAAGAATAACAACATTTAGAAAGTCATAAGTTATTACAATGTTAATCTTTTATGTCAGCGCGTTGCAGATCTGCAACATCCCAATTAAAGATATAAAATTTAATCTTAGTATAATAAAAAATAGTTGAATGTGTGTTTTTCTTCTAGAATAATGTGAGCATAAAATAATTTTAAAACAAATTCTGAATAGTTTTTACTATTTAATTAATATTATGACATTAAACTGTATTTTGTCCTTCTTCAGTCGCATTACTGGTCATTAAAGCACTTATAGTATTTTTCATGGGTTAACATTTATATGAATTACAAAACTGCAAAAGGAGTTAAATCAGCATGTCTATAATCTCCTTTTGCATATTACAGTAAGCATTATTTTTATTTCAGTTTTTGATGTATGAAGGGTTAAGTAATACGTTTTCTATATTAGAAATTTAAGATAAACACTTTTATTTAAGATTTCGTCAGAAGTGAAAGATTGTAGGAACACTGACAGAAGTGGCATTCAGTTCTTCGAAGTCTACAAAAATGTCTACAAAAACTAAATATCGATCACCGTGCTGTATGCTAATTTCACACACAAGACGTCTGGAAAATATTTTGAGCGGATAGACCAATCACAATAAATATCGGGCTAAACCTATTCAACCGTCGTGAGAATACGTTGATAAGTGGTATCATGCCTGTGAAAATGATTTGATGCAAAACGCGAATGATTAGTCAGTACACTCATAACGATATCGAGAAGCTTCCTGTTTGAAAAGAATATTTGATTGCTCCGCATCCTGACAAACGTCCAAGATCAGCTTAGTATACAAGGAAATAAAAATGTAATACCGGGAGTCCAAAATGTCCGTAAAAACTTTAAAAATTCAATAAAAAAGAACAAATGATGATAGAAAATTGCGGTTTGCACAAATAGGTTTAGAAGGTGGTCGGATTTTTTTTTTTTTTTTTTTTTTTTTTTTTTTTTTTTTAATGACAAGAAAGTTTGTAGTTCCAAATTTTGACAATAGGTGGCGCTACCATGCATAGTGGGAAGCGAGTTTCAAAAAAATAAATAAATAAATAAATAAATAAATAATAAAAATAATCTGAAATCTCTCTAATCATTTCCATGAAGACTACAATTTCTTATGATGATTTGTTCTTGTTTAATGAACTTTTGAAGTTTTCACGAGCTATTGACGCATCCTGAGTGCATCAAAAAAAAGTAAAAAATAGATTAAATAAGGGACAAATAATGATACAAAATTACGGTTTGCGTGGATAAGATTAGAGAGATTTCTGATTTTTTTTTAATTAATTGGAAACTTGTTATCCATTGTGCAGGTCAGTGCCACCTATCGGCAAAATTTGGAATTACAAACTTTCTTGTCATTAAAAAAATATCCGACCACCCGCTAAACCTATTCGTGCAAACCGCAATTTTTTATCATTATTTGTTCTTTTTTTAATGAATTTTTAAAGTTTTTACGGACCTTTTGGTACAATATTTTAATATAAATTTTAACATAATTTTATTAAGTTTAAACTAGGGCTGGGATGCAGACTCTACTGACTGTCATTATAAACCAGTTTATTGACCGATTTCATTTTTATTATTGGTTTAAAAACTGGAGTTGTCAATAAAACTGGTTTATAACTATGGTCAATAGAGGTTTGCATCCCAGCTTAGATGTAGAATCGAATCTAGAGCATAAAGTTTTATTATTACCGTAAGCCCACCATTATGCTAAATTTCAAGGCTGTAATTCGACTGAAAATGGGTTTTAAAAAAACCGGACGCCCTTTTATCCAGGGGGGGGGGGGGGAGGTCGCAAAAATATATAAGCATTAATCTACTTTCCTATCTTAATTTCTCCAACAGTAAATTTGATTTCCTCAAAATACTCACCGGTAACAAAGCAAAATGCAAACTTTCACTGTTTTATTCATAATCTCTGGGGGGGAAAAAGAATTCTTTTTACCCCTCCAATATCGTAAATTTATTTATCACTGCAGAAATCAATAAAAATTGAAGAATGTGATGAAAACAGCTGGGTGCTAATGTGTCAACATCCTGTAGAACAAAACATAGAAACCAGATTTTGGTATCACTAGAGAGTGGACTGGAAGGTTGGCACATTTTAAAAACTATTTTGAATCAGTCTAATGAAAATTATTTTCATGTAGCTTTAACTTCAAGCGTAAGAAAATTTTCATCATGTCATGTAAATATTTTTCTTTGGGGTTAAGCAGGTATTAATCCAAAACTATTACTGTTTATTACTTTTTCAACGTTTAACATTGTGTATAATGTATTCTATTTCCCAGTGTAGTGATAATGATGAAGAACTAAATTAATTTTAACTACTTTGGAGTCCTACTGTTAGGCCATATGCTGTACGTTACTTTGTTTTTAGAAATCGTCATTTTACAAAACATGGTATGCTATTAACCCTTTGAGGCGCAACCCTTTCCCAATGCTGTAAAAAGGGCGGCCGTTGCCATCGCTCGACTTAACTACCGCAAGATGGATGGAGGACGATGGAAACGTTCATCACGTGCCACAGATCTAGAGACCCTTTTTTTGACGACAGCTGGCTGTGCGCGGGCACAGCCAGCTGCGTCAAAAATGGGTCTCTAGATCTGTGGCACGCGATGAACGTTTCGATCGTCCGCCATCTTGCTGGTAGTTAAGTCGAGCGATGGCAAGGGCTGCCCTTTTTTCAGCATTGGGCAATCTATGCAGCTGTTCTCGCATTCTTCCATTTTTCAGCAGGTGTCAGTGCTGTTAAAAATAATCGTAACCATTTTTTACGGGAAACGACGTGCTAAAAAATAAAGGATTCTCGTGGAGCTATGTCACCCGCAACTATTTTTATAGAAATCAAATCTATTCTTCGTGACTAGCAACAGTCAAAACGTCAGATTTTGGTGTTGTCAGAGCGGGAACACTGCGCGTTAAAGGGTTAATAATAATCTACCTTTATACTTGGCAACACCTATTTCAGCAGTAAAGATAGGAAGTAAAGATTGGAAGATTTTTTCCTTTTTCCCCCTTCATAAATTCATGCCTAAGCTGAGTATAATATGAAGAATTTTGAAATTGTGAAAAGGAAAAAGAAAAGAGTGGTTAAAAATTACGTTTATTGTTATTATTTAGTTAGTTAGGAATAAATAGTTACGGAATAGTCATAGATTTGTTTCCAGGCATTTGTTCAACAGGTATTATACCAGTAATGTCTGAGCTTTTATAACTCGCAGTTATTTTCAGAGACAAACTCGAGAAGGAATTGTCATTTATTCAACACAGTAATAAAACTTCCACCTTCATACATGCCTATCCTATTCTCATATTTTCCCTCAAGAATGATTTATTGCAGGGACCATAGAAAATAATTTTTGTCTTATATCTTCTAGCATTCACAAGTTTTTCTAAAATTATTTCCCTATTAATAACCCAATTTTCAAGATGTTAATTTATTTCATATAAAACATTATTTTCTTCATGTGATTTAAATGCTATATTTTCTGACATTGTATATTTTAAATATTTTTCCTGTATCTATATCAAAATATTATGCAAACATTTCGTAGTAACCCAGCCACTCAAATATTAAAAGCAGAACAGAATAATTTAAAATTCTACAGTGTTATTAAAACACAAATTATTTTATTGGAATATTAATTATTAATTCACATAAATATATCATAGCAATATAGTAGATGATCTTAATTTTTATTAGTTAAAACTTAGACTCAGGAGTTTATATCGGAGTTAAATGTAGGAAACTAAATTTGATACATTCATGTAATTTCATTAAATAATATTTTTTTGTATTCAATTCACTAGAACAGATCACTAGTTCGTATTTATATACAGCTATTCTTAGGCAATTTTTTTGAAAAAAAATAGCTATTCCTACATAGGACAAACCCCGTTTCCAGTAAAATTTTGGAGATTAAATAATCTGAGAATATACATCCATTTATAATAAATCAAGTAACACTCCACTGAACAAATTAATTTCAGATCACCATTTTTTTAGTTTTGAATCTCTCTATTCTAAAAAAAAGTAAAGGCCGCTGGCGCTGTCAAAAGCTTGTTGTCGTATCTCCTCCTAAACCGTGGGGATTTGAGTTTCGACTAAGGTGCCCACAGGTTCGAAAAATTCCGAGGAACCTGCTAAGCTGACTTAAATTTCGAAAATCGAATTATTTTAGAAGATATTAATAAAAAACTGAAAAAATAAACATAATGGTTGCCAGATGTGGCAGAAAATCATTCATTCCTTTGCAACAAAGCGTTTCCAAGTATCTAGAATCGCGTGAAATTTACAAACATGAGTTAGAATTACGCCCATTTTACGCCAAAATAAAAACTATCTTTCTTCTATATTAATAAAACAATGCCTAAACTGTTAGTTAGTTTGTTTGAATGTGTCTCGCGGTGATCGTAGACCTACCAAATTTTGTACGTAAATTTTCCATGACAGTTCCCGACACACCTCGAAGCGATTTTTTCAAAATTCGAATTATTTTAGGAGATATCGATAAAAAACGTATCGCAAAAGGCTAATTTTTGCTTTCCGCCATTTCGTAATTGTAACCCCACAGTGGAAAAAGCGCCGTTTAAGTGCCACATTCGGCAAGTTTATTAAATGATTCAGACTCTTGAAGTAAAATAAAAGAATAACGATTTTTTGTGTCTAGATTATTTGTAAGGCTGTTTTTAAATTAAAATATCGTGTGCATGGGAAATCAGAGCAGGAATGAAATGTTTTATCCTCAAAACAAAAATATTATTTAGAAATTTTCTGAGACTAAAATGTGCGACTTTTTAATTTGGCGAAAACTTAAACGGTTTTGTACGATTTTGAGGAGATTATTCTAATGCTTGGCGTGATTTATCGTAATTTATCGTTTGCTGAATACACCTGAGAATAAGGTTTTGAAATTTTCATTCAGTTGGAATTGTGCATTTTTCTGTGCAGATTTTCTCCATCTATTAATGACTATGTCATTTTATCTCTGATCCCCTTTATTGAAAATTGTATGAAAAACGTGTCTCAAAAATGCGACATAAAAGTATGCAACATAATTTTACATATATTTAAATACTATTAGTTCACAACAGCTTTAATCTATTGTTACAATATTTCGTAAGCTGTAGAATAGGCATCACCTGTTTTTTTCTATAAACAGGTTACAATAGTATGAAATAAGTAACTCAAAATGTGTTACACAAAGTTGACAATTTTCAAATAGTAAGTTCTCTTAGACAACAGGAGTTTAGAATTAGCGATTATTCGTTTTTCCAAAACAGAATAACTAATATCTTGAAAATGAAAAATAATTAACATGCAGATTATTTTAAAGCCGGTTCGGTCCAGCTGGATTATTTGCCACCAGTAGAAATATTTGGCGGCGTTAACTATGCCATTATAGCAGTTATAGTACACTTTGGATATTTGCTAGCGCGACTAGATGGTATAATTCGTGGTGCTAAGTACGCCAATCTGCAAACGATTATATAAATGAAAATATGGATAACGGTTTTCCGGTAACCTTAAATGAACAGTAATTATAGGTTGTGAGCATGTGTAAATCGCCAAATAATGAAAAGTCGCCATTGGTGGCAAGCTATCCTATTTGTTCCGTAGCTTTTATTAACTTAACATGTACGCAAGTCGCCAAATAATGAAAAATCGCCATGGGTGGCAAATTTGCAAGGTGTCCAATAGGTTTTACATTATTAAAAATACAGCTGAAACAGATTTTCTGATTTTATTATGCTTTAGCTCCTAATTAATATAACTTTTGAATGGCAATACTAAATATCATTGTGTTTCTGAGGAGTACAAATAATTTTTCCAGCGATTATAAGCGGAGTCCGCACTCCAGGTGGAGTATAGCTCAGGACCCGTACAGTACGGATTCCCATAACAAAATATCTTCCGTGTTATGAGGGGGAGGGGGTCTACTGTAGTGTGAAGTTTAAATTTTTATGTACCAATGAACATGCAAGAACCAAGCAATGTGTAGCTCAGTAACATTCTATCTGATTAAATCTTCGGGTTTTGTCTGTTGAAATTGTCTTTTTTACGAATAAGCCTTATTAGGGGCCGAATGCCTCATACGAAAAGCGAGCGTAGCGAGTCTGGGGGCCTTGGCCCCTAGTTTATAACAAACAAAGAAACAAGTTTTATTAATTCAGCACTCTGAAATAGTATTAATCGTTCAAATTGAGGGAGATAATCTACTTCAAAATATTATTCCTTCAACTTAACGGTAATTAATCGTGAAAATTCTGGTTTATTTCAACAAATCGTCACTTATTAGCATATCATCTGAATCCAAAGATGTCTAAAATGTTGACGATAGATGATTTCGGATTCTCAGTTTCAGGGATAAATTTGAAAATTCAGGTTCTTGAATAATGGTCATTTCTGCCATAAATTTTCATATCAAACGATAATTAGCGAAAGTGTTTGGGTGGTTATATATTGGGTAAGCTATTTGGTAATTAAACTCCTTATTTTGTGTAGGCTCGTGTTTATAAATCGATTTCAATATTTATCTTAAAATTTTCTTCAATTTTTTATCGTAAATGAAAGTGTACAGCAAATAAAATTGCAGAAGAATCTTTCTGTTGTGAATTTTTCCTTCAAATAAAACTTCCAACTGAAACGCAAAATCATGATGATTGCAAAATTCAATATGTTCTCTAACTCGAAGACTGTTACCTAATAACTTTTTACCTAAAACCGTATGCTATAGATACAAATAAATCCTTGAACTATAGTTTTTTGCTGTTCAGTTAGTCAAAAAACTCGAAATACAATTGTATTTCAGTGAATTGTGTTAATTAGTTTTCTTTTATTCATTTTTTAATGTACAATTCACGATTTACTTTAAAGTATTAAGAATATCGGAAATGAATACCTTTTTTGTTCATTGAAAACAAATTAATTTTTAACAAGTTCTTAATGACAAAACAGTTCTCCTTAAACAATATATTTATATTTATTAAATTTTAAAGCATGATTTTTATGGATAACTGTATTTTTTTCCTTTTTTGAAAGATTTGTGAAAAAAGAGGAGGTTGGCCATGCAACCTCTTTGGAAGGTGAATTTCAAAACGTTCTGAAACTTTTTTTATGTATTTTTATGTGTTATATTTTACAGAAAGAGTTTTATGATTTCTTCTTTTTTTAATGCAAAGGAATGTGATAATAGAACGTTTTGGTCTCTAATCCGCAGGTTAGTTGTTTAGGTTGTATTTGATGACTGGAACGAGTGGAGGAAGTTTTTCTCCTTTAAAAAAAAGAGGAGGTAAATAATTATTTTAAAAAACTTTTTAAGGTTATCTGGTTTTTACTAGTACATTAATAATCATTATTACAATCGTTGTAGTTACTCATGTTACAATGTTAATTTATATAATCCAATTATTCTCTCTAATCATTGCTTTTAGTATACATAGTTAACATAGTATGGTTTAATTTTAATAATAATTATAATGCAGCATCTATATTATTATTTTGAGTAATTATTAATTTTTAGATTATTTAGTTTTTAGCATTAATATTTTGTCTTTTTCTTTCTTGGTTTTGAAATACCACATTATTTTTCTCATATTAAGTGGATTTTTCGTCTCTTTCTAAACTGCTTACAGAAATCCTGTTACTTTTGTCAATTTGTTGTGTGTGACCCCTGATAAGAGTAGCAGAGATTGTAAAAAATCCCACTTCAAAAAATGATATTTCTTATACTTCTGTTTTTATATGTGTGACTGTCCCACTGTATTGCTATTTCTTGGAGGTATGACTATGTGTTTTTGCCATTACTTTATTTTACTCTTGCAGTATGTGTGTGTGTAATATGTATATAAACACGCTTATTTGGCATACAATATTCGTTTTACTTTATTTTCTATAATTAATATTTTCAACAAGTAATGCCCATAAAGCTATGCGTCGTTCGGAACTTTATTGGGAATAGCCAGGAGATACATTAAGATTTGTTGTTTAAAAGTGAAAAAATTTCATCTTTTTTCAGCAAGCTCTGGAGTACTCTTCAAAAATTAGCAAATTTTCTTTATTTGAAATAAAATATAAGAGAAAGCATTTCAGAATCATTTATTTAAATAAATTTCATTAATATTCATTTTTCATACAGCAATAATTATCACATCGAAAAACAATCAATAATTCTAGGCCTCAAATTTAAAAATAAATTTATTATAAATGTTATAGATGTGTAAAACAACAAGTAACGTGTCCTTATTTTTTTCTAAACTAAAACTAACGAAAAGTAAACTTGATTTGATTAGATTGCATGTTACTGATAGTTAAGATTTCGATTGTTAGAATTACGACATTTCTCGAAACACTGATTTGCAGAGCCTGATTATGACCAACAGGGGCCCCGGGCATTGATGAATTTGGGGGCCCCTATCTATGAAATTTGTTTTATTTTTCATAAAAATTTTCATATAAAAAAGAATATTTCAGAACAACATTTGATATTGGGGACCCTTTCGAGCCGGGGGCCCTGGGCAAAGTCCCGATTTGCCCATGCGATAATAAGGCTCTGCTGATTTGCTGTTGTTGTTGTATTTGAAACATTTATGTTTGGACTTGCGTGCTTGTTTTAAAGAATCCGCTTATAAATCTTCGTAGGGCAAAGTGGAAAAAACAATGAAAGTTTTTACTAGCACAGAGAAAGAAAATTTTAACAACCAGAGTATGAGTGGGAATCAACCCACGACCGTACACTTAGGCGATTGGCACGGAGTAAGACTTTCCCTTAACCTCCAAGCCGTCAGACCCCCAATGGTTTGAGATCGTTAAACCAAAGTGAATTTTGGGATCATACTTTTGGTGTGAAATATGGCTCCATAAGGTCAAGTTTTGCTACCTAGGTAGTTCGGAGCGATCAGAATTCGTAGATATTTCACCAAAAACCTCAAAACCATTAGAAAATAATGAAATAAATTCAAAATCATCATTTTAAATTATACTGCCACATACCATGCTTTCAAATTTCACTTCATTTACTTCAGACATTTTCATAGGATGAGTGTACAAAATGTATCAACAAATTTTCTCGAAACTTCATTTGGCTTCTTGAATGCATGAAAGAGATAGGCAGCGTAAAATGTTTTAATTTCAAGCAATGTGCACAGACACAAGTCTTTAATTTACTAAGCATTGTGATGTAGATCACATATAAATTATTAATTCTCATTTACTTTCTATATCTTAAGTTTAATTTATTCAAAATCCTGCATTCAGACTTATTTCTGTTCCCATTTTTCCTTTACTTTAGCTTTAAAATTCGTGTTTCGCATCTTCCCGCATGCAGTATTCTTTTAATTGTTTATCTTTCCCATAAGAACCTTGTGGACATCTGTGCTAAAAATAGATTATATTACATCAATTTGCAATCGTAACAGGTTTTTCATTCCCTTCTTTTGGCAAGAGTTTTTTTTTTTTTGCATAAATTACTTGGATGCCCTGCTCCATCTTTCAAAATTATTCGTTCGCGATATTGTTACATTAAATTTATTCGTTTAAATTTTATGGTTGCTCCAGAATTGGCGTTGTTTAGCTCGGCCAAGTTTTTGTTCTCGCCAAACTGAAGTTCGATGTTGGCATAATTTTTAATTCATTCCACCATTCTACTGTCGTTGTAAGACGTATTGTTCATCTGGCCGCTACCAGCAGTTATTTTTAGTATGTTTATGTTGCAATAGCCCTTTTAAATAAACAGTCTTTTAAGTACCGTACGTCGTCATAATTTCTTACTACTAAAGTGCTTTAATTTAATCTACCTGTGGTAATCCATAACACCTTTTAATTGTAAATTTCAAATCTGAAAGCACTTTCGTTCGTATACCTCTCCATTCGAATTGCCCTTTTCTCTTTTTAAAAAATCCTGCCTATCAAAGCACGGAATCAGATTTTAACTCGACGTCAACAGAGCAAGCGTTAATCATAAAAAAAAGTGGATATTCCTCTTATTAACAATGTTTATTTGAAAAAAACCAAGAAGTGAAATGTTCCATCGAAAAACAGCCGAAATTTCCCAACACCCCGTAAGAACTTACATACAGACGCAGAACAACTTCAGAGAAGAATCTAAAAATCACTTATAGCTCTCTTCTCTAAGTCAGAAATAACGATAGCTAACAAAAAAAAAATTTTAAATGACCGGAAAAAAGAAAGAAAGGGGCCAAAAAAGACAGTTCGAAATCTAGAGGCTTTAGTTTTTACTCTACGGCTGTCAGAAAGAGTTTTTCACCACCACTCGGAGAAGCGAAACTTGAAATTGAGATATTTTTCCTGGATGACGGCTGAACTTTAATAAATGTTGCGGAATTTTATATTTTTCTTTTAACTCAACTTTTCTTTTTCACGTTTTGTTTTTAACAGTTATATTGTCTGAAAGACTTTGAAAAATTGCTTACATTAGCAGTAATGTTCGCCTTAAAACAATCAGGATAACTTTTTTTGAGATACTGTCCATCAATCTTCAATTAAACAGATAAAACTGTCTTCCGAGAGATTAATTCTGAAAGTCTTTCACAACAATGTATCAAATAACTTGTTCTCAACGCAGTTGAAACTTATTTGTCCATCCTGTACTTTTACCGACGTAAATACAGGGTATCCCCAAATGGTGGTAACTGACTTTAATTCTTTATCTATGAGAGATAAGGGGGCAATGTACATTGAAAAAATGTTAAAAATAAGGTAAGAGAAAGGATTGCATTAAGAAAAAATTCTTTTCGTTAACTTTCAAAAAGGTTACACTTTTTAAATTTGCATGCCACCCCCTCCCCCCCGTGCAAAAAAGTTCCCAGTTTGTGAAATGTGCCCCCATACGTTAATGAGGTGGCATGCAAAAGTTGAAAATCATATCTTAAAATTGTTAGAGATATAAAGATAAATATAACGCTGACTTAAAACACTTTTCAGTGGCTCTCGAAGGCAAAATAAATTACGTCGAATGATCGCATTTCAGAGGTTGTACAGAAATTACAAAAGAAAGTGTTTTTTTTTCCTCTATTAATAAATGTTTACATTCAAAATCGTGTATAGCACCCGATTATCTTGGTTTAAAGATATCTCTGAGACGTTGTATGCTGAAATTTGGTACAACTCCTCATTAGTGTATGGGGCACATTTTACTAACTGGTATTTTTTTTTTGTACGGAGGTCGTATAAAATTTAAAAAGAGTAACTTTTTGTAAATTTAACGAGAGGATTTTTTTTTTTACAGAGCCTTATTTCCGACCTAATTTTGAGTATTTTTTCAATTTACATTTCCCCCTAATCTCTAGTAGATAAAGAATTAAAGCCCATTACCTTTTTGGGGACACCATAAATACTTGTATTGCCTCTAAATTTATATGTTTTACTGAAGTATATAGCCGTTAGTTTTCCTTGGATGGACAATTGTATGTGTAGCATTTATAGTTCTTTTACAGAATCACACAAAAGAACTCCCGTGTAATGTGACTTTCCGACGACAACTTTTTAAAGTAGTACATTCTATTGAAGTTCTTATAATTCAGAAAAGACAGTATTAATGTGAGCTCTCCAAGATTTTAACACTCAGTCCCACACTAGTGGACATATCTAATAAAGTTGGTTTAAGAATCACACAAAAAAGCCTTGCAGTGTCTGGGCGGTACTACGACTTTTGTTCTACTTTTAGCAAAACAGAATTGGTGTATACACTTCTTCAAAAATATCTGGTGCAATCATAAAGGTTGGTAGAGAGAACCAGGACCATTCAGAATTACAGAGTTAAAAACATAATCTTCATACACCTTTTTAATACTCATTTTGCAAAAAGATGTTGAAGCGTCAGCTAATTTTCCTTATTTAGCTTTATTTTAAACAATTTTACTATCCAAAAATTACACCATTCAAAGTGAAATACAATTTACAATTTTCCAGTTTAGTTAATCATTCTTTTTCAACAAAAATGTAGTTTGGAGTTTTTACGAGAAGTTCAACATTTTTTTTATATGTGATTATTAACTGTGTTTGAAAACGACGCTTCTGATCATTTCTATATAATTCTGTATCGTTTTGGTCTCCTCTCCCCTCTTCTCTTCCTTTGCAATGGTGCAAGATATTTTTTAAGCTCCCTCTATATGCGTACATACATAAACTCATACACATGTCTCATAAATTAAAATTTATAGTAGAGCAGGTCCCCAGAAACGCTGCATGAACATTGGTTAAAATGAATTCTGAAAATATATAAATTATAGGTAATTATACCAAACAATCTATTGTCAAAATATATAAGATTACGAAACACAAATAAATACAGACTATCCAACCCACGACAGACGGGAGTGGCTTAGCATCATGTATTAAATCAGTATAAGGTTTCTTATACCGATTCAGGACTTTGCCCTATCTATTTTATACACAAAAACTATTATCAGATAGCTGAAATATTTTAATCTTAATACAGAATAAGAATATTCTCATATTTCGAATTTGAATATTTTTAGAAAATGCCATTTTACAGCTACTAGTTGAAATATGTATTTATTTAACTATTCTGATTTTTAGGTTGAATATTATTGTTACATTAGATTTTAGATATTTTATAATACAGTAGAATCTCGCTACAACGATATCCTCTATAACGATAATTCTCTCTATTACGATATTTTTTCATAGTCCTGGCGGAATTCCCTTTAGATTAATGTAAAACAGTTCTCTGTATTACGATATCCTTTAAAACGATAATTCTCTCTACAATGATGGTAATAATTATCCCTTACATCACAATAATTCTCTCTACTACGATATAATTTTTTTCTACGATGTATCAGAAGCCCAACTCATGCACAGACATTGAAAGCTACACAAAGATAGTCGAGATAAAATGTGGCTGGAACGGGTTGGACCACGCCTCTGCCAAAGAACGTCTTCTAAGTTTCGTTTTGCTGATGTAACACTATGGTAATGAGAAAGTGCATTTCTCGTAAGGTGAAAGGGCAGTTGGCATTTCCTGGATAACACATCTTTGATTCCTATCCCCCTCTTTAAAAAATGGTCAAGGATTCCTTTCACCGGAACTGATATAGAAAACGATACGTTCTTTTTTCTGAACTTGAGTAAGAATTTTAACCTCCGATAAATCCTATCGAGGTCGATTATTACACGAGGATATTTTAAATTATTTATGAGTTTTGTTTACTTTGAAGTTTGTTTAGTGAAAATCGAAATCAAATGGCTAAAAGAAAACAAATATCTATCGAAGTGAAATTCAACATCATAAAAGATTTTGATAAAGGCATGAAGCAAAATAAATAAGGATAAATTAATGGGTATGTATTTTCAATTAATATCTAATACATTTTAAAAAACGCTTTTGCGGCATTCAGGTATTATTTATTTAGACATTATATATATGTTATTCAAATATGCTATAAATATTTATAAGCTGTATCTCCGCTAGAATCCCTGGCGAGGCGGCAAGGGTATTTAACTAAAATTTGTGAGTGTTGTGAAAATTACTGAAAACTATAAACATGTTTTTCTCCTTTTATTTATTATATATTATTTGCGAGGGTGTGCTGAATGAAAACAGAACACTTTCTGGTGACACCGCAGGGTATGGGATATATGAAGAACAAAAATCAAAAATATTTTCGTTCCAATATCGATTCTCTCTATAACGATAATTCTCTTTACAACGATATATTATTTTGACCCCAAAATATCGTTATAGAGGGATTTCACTGTATAATGAACATAAGCTGGCAATTTTTCAAACAGCATACAAATTCGTCTTCGAAGTTACTCATGCACCTTGATCCGTTTAATTAATCACAGATGAACAAATTATCTAAAAAAAGGTAATCCTAAATTGTTTTAAGACCAAAGCTCCTGTTAATGTAAAAAAATTTTCAAAATCTTACACGCAATATAACGGTTAAAAACAAACCTTAAAACAACCCTTTCTTTTGAGTTAAAAATAAAAAAATGAAATCCACAACATTTATTAAAGTTCAAGCGTCATCCAAGAAAAATATCTCAATTTCAGGTTTTGCCTCCCCAAGAAGTGGTGAAAAACTCTTTCTGACAGCCGTGGAGTAGAAACTAAAGCCTCTAGATTTCGAACTGTCTCTTTTGGTGCTTTGTTTCTTTCTTTTTTTTTTTGGTCATTTTAAAAGATTTTTGGTAGCTATCGTTATTTCTGACTTAGAGAAGAGAGCTATAAGTGATTTTTAGATTCTTTTCCGAAGTTGTTCTGCGTCTGTTCGTAAGTTCTTACGGGGGCGTCGGAATTTTCGGCTGTTTATCGATGGAACATTTTAGTTCTCGACTTCCTTCAAATAACTTCTGTAGAGGGTGTTTCTGTAGATCATTTATCTTTATAATGAAGGGTTGCCGTACTGGTGCTGAGTTCAAATTTAATTTTGATAAAAATATTAATAATAATATTCGATAAGCAATTAAAAAAAAAACAATATCTCAAAAACTTTATTTTGAAGTTTGAAACCTCTTTCAGGGAATGAATTACTCTCATAACTTTAAATACCCGATTTTAAAATTTAGAGAAATTAACGTTTTTAAACAGAAAGAAATGATAAAAATCTAACACATTTTGTTTACTTAGAGTAACTAATAAAAATGACGATAACTAAAAGAAAGGTTTTAACTCCATTTATAAGAGCAGTGCATCTCTTAAATAAACTCTTAGAATATTATACCAAAGTTTCTTATCATTGCAATAATAGTTTTTTGAGTAAAAATCTTTAAAATCTAAAGCAAAATCTTTAAAATCTAAAAATCTCATTTTTAGAAAATAAATTAAACATAAATAGTTAAGAAGTGGTGTAAGCCCTCATAAGGATACGTTAGAAATTATTTTATACTCCATGCGTCATGATTAATCTTACATGATCATTAGAGTGATATTAATTTCTAATCGG
This sequence comes from Cheiracanthium punctorium, assembly GCA_038373885.1. Taxonomy (NCBI): domain Eukaryota; kingdom Metazoa; phylum Arthropoda; class Arachnida; order Araneae; family Cheiracanthiidae; genus Cheiracanthium; species Cheiracanthium punctorium. The sequence goes on along the minus strand of JAWZYV010018786.1, from coordinate 52,984 downwards.
CAAAATGCGTCAACATTTCTGCAAAATCGTATTTTTCAATTTTGAAAATATATTTTTGCATCATGTTTAGCGATTTTTTGTCCGCTTTAGGATCTGGGCAACAGACAAAAATGCAAGTCATGAAAAAAAAAAAGAGAAAAAGAAGAAGAATGAAACTTTTTCGCTTGGTTTAATCAGAATATCGTTTACGTTTCGAAAGAGAACGAGGAAACGAATTGCTTTAAATAAATGAACATGAATTATGATATACACTCATGTCCATAAATTAAGGATAATGAAGTTCAGGCAAAGAAAGAGAAAGAAGCAAAACAAATTTGACTTATTTGTAAAGTCTATTTATTAAACAAAAAGTAAAGAGCAAAAAAGATGCTATATGTTTCACATAATTAATAAAAATTGCAAGTTTTACTCCCTTGACCAAATTAAAAAAAAAAAAAACCTATTTACAAAAAAACAGTATAGCATGGTTAGTAGGATGGTTAATACGGAGTATGTCTCCCGGACGATGCAATACAGGCCTGACAACGCCTAGGCATGCTGAGTATCAAATGATCAATCTGATCTTGGGGAATATTACACCACTCATCAAGCAATGCACTCCGAAGTTCCGGTAGACAGGTGGGAGGGGGTTGACGGGCTGCAATTCGTCGGCCAAGCATATCCCACACATGCTCTATTGGATTCAAGTCCGGTGAGTATGCTGGCCAACGCATACGGGTGATATCCTCCGATTGAAGGCATTCGTCTACAATGTTTGCACGGTGAGGACGGGCGTTGTCATCCATAAACACAAATTCAGCACCCATGGCGCCCCGAAACAAACGTACATGTTGTTTCAGAATGACATCCCGATAGATGTGGCCTGTCATCATTACACTCTGAACATGCAGGTCAGTTCTGGAACCAAGAATAATTCCTCCCCAAACGAGCCATCCTGCACCACCGTAACGGTGTCTTTCAATGGTGTTCTCTTGGAGGTAACGGGTACCTGGCGCTCTCCATATGAATGTCCGGCGAGAATCAGACTCCAAACTAAACCTGGACTCGTGGGAAAACATCACACAAGACCACTGTTGCGGTGTCCACAATGCATGCTCTCTACTCCAGGTTAATCGCAGGCGACAGTGAGTTGCGGTAAATGGAAAACATCTGACAGGCCTACGAGCATACAGACCAATGTGCCCTAAGCGTCTGTACACGGTCTGCCTTGAAACTGTCGTACCGGTAGCTGAAGAGAGCTGACGAGACAGGTCTGATGCTGTACTCCGTCTGTTTCTTTTGGCAGTAGCTGCCAAATAGCGGTCCTCATTCGGCGTTGTAACTCGGGGGCGACCTGTGCTGTAACGTCTACTCATATTACCATCATCTTGGAATCGTTGCCAAAGCCTGGAGCACGACACTCCCTGACACTCTGGGCGGGTGCCTGACACTCTGGGCGATTCCAAGTTCGTCGGATACTTCCAGCTGGGTACGTCCACATTCCAGTCGTCCGATAATTCTGCCACGTAAAACATCATCCAAATGCCTTCTTTGTGCCATAACTATGCGGTTTTTGCACTGAAAGGCTTTCACAGCGCTTGTGAACTATTTTACTTCTTTGCCACCATTCCTTATATACCCCTCTCTTACACTCTCGTCATTGTGACGTACCATCCACGCCTTCTGGTGGTTTCCTGTAATTTGCATATTCTTCTTCAAGATGTGTGTGATCATTCCACAGGTGAAATTTTTATTTTAGAGATCAATTTCTGTGTGATTCTGAATTATCCTTAATTTATGGACATGAGTGTACTTTCCCACATAATGAAACAAAAACAGAAAAGAGGCGATTGCAGGGATTATGATTAGTCTTACCATACGTCCCAGTTTTAACCCTTTGAGGCGCAACCTTTTCCCAATGCTGAAAAAAGGGCAGCCGTTGCCACCGCTCGACTTAACTACCAGCAAGATGGCGGACGATCGAAACGTTCATCGCGCGCCACAGATCTAGAAACCCTTTTTTGTGGTTGTGCCGCACAGCCAGCTGAGTCAAAAAAGGGTCTCTAGATCTGTGGCACGCGATGAACGTTTCGATCGTCAGCCATCTTGCTGGTATTTAAGTCGAGCGAGGGTAACGGCTGCCCATTTTTTCAGCATTGGGCAATCTATCCAGCTGTTCTCGCATTCTCCCATTTTTCAGCAGATGTCAGTGCTGTTAAAAATAATCGTGACTATTTTTTTACGGGAAATGACGTGCTAAAAAGTAAAGGATTCTTTTCGCAATTTGACTGACTTTTCCCAATATCTTGTACCATTTTTGAGATAAAAACGCTAAACGACAATTTTGTTTACGGGAAATGGTGTGCTATAAAGTAAAGGATTCTCGTGGAGCTGTGTCACCCGCAACTATTTTTATAGAAATCAAACCTATTCTTCGTGACTGGCAACAGTCTAAACGTCAGAGTTTGGTGTTCCCGGAGCGGGAACACTGCATGTTAAACAGTTAACGGTGATTGTTCCCGTTTTAGATATTGGTCCCGGTGTCCCGGAAAATTTGTTGTATTTTTCCGGTTGGTGTTGTTCGACAAACAGTAAATACTGATAATCTTTTTAACGAGTTGTCACTAGCAAAAACATTTTTTGTTTCAAAAAATGAGGAGGGTTGGGGCTCAACTAGGATGACCCAAATCGACTACAGAAACAAACGGATCCAATTTTTTAATCTCTTTGCAGTACAATACATACATGCACCTAATCTGGTTAAAATGGCAAAGTCACAATACATTTTGTATCTGCTAGGTGTGTATTTTCTCGATGATGAAACACTTTTGGTCGGAAAACCTGGGACTCATATTGAATTCTACAGTACGAGCGTTACTGTATGGTAAATTAAACTTCGGCATTACATGCAACGATTTCGAAAAAGTCTTAATAAACGATAATGTATTGTAAGGAATACGACTGTTATAAAAAATAAATAAACTGTTATAAAATTTTATAGTGTGCAGTTATGCAGTAACTTTATGCTAATAAGTTTTATAGGCATGCAATTTTTAGTAATTAGATTCCCCTTCCCCTCTCTAGCTACAGCTTCTGTCCCGATTTAGAGCTTTTTGATTACGGTAAGCCTATTTATGATGCACTTTCCAACATAATGAAACAAGAAAAACAAAATATGTTAGGCTTATGATGCACTTTTAATAATAGTAAGCATAATAGTGTAAATTTAAAATCTGAAAGTACTTCTATTTCATTTTTCTTTCCTTAAAATCGGTTAAAGCCTTCAATTTTGTAAGCTTAAACCCATAAAATAAAAGAACAAAGCTCCAAAGGAAAGCAGAAACCGTTAAAACGTTGGTTTTTATCACTCTAGCATTAATAGATCGTTAGAAGCATGTGTTAGCGCACGCGGCGTGCAAAGAAACAGAGATAATGAAAATGAACACGACATATTCTATACACTCGGAAGGCTTTATTCCTCGATTTCCCTTCACCATTACATTTTTCTTCACCTTTCCCATTCATTCACGAAAACTTGAGGGCGCCCCTTTTCCTCACTCAACAGTCGCGACCGCGGGACGTACGTACGGCCGCCCTTGCGCAATCGATAGAATCCGGCTCCATGCCAGATACTGTGTCTAGGGCCTCCACTCGCCCGTTGCTAGGACGCGGTCCGGCATTTTCCGGGCCCTCATAAAAGTCTTGGCCCATCTCCACTGCCCATTTCACTTGGGGACATAATACTAAAATGCGGTGAGGTCTTGTGAAATAGTGAATGGAAAAGTCATGCGATTCTAGTAATTTTATCTATTTTTCTAAATGCTTTATCACTCGCACAACTTAACTTTTCGTAAAAATATTGCTTAAAAACGTATAAAATGCGTACTTTTAATGTGCGTAAAATAACGCACATTAAAAATTTACTTATCAATATGATCGTTTTGGGTTTTACAAAAGGGCCACATTTCTTCAGTCGGAAAAAAAGTACAACCATCCATACTGTTTTTTTTAATTATTATCATTTGCTTTCTAACGGCCAGCCTGGTCAATTAACGACTATGAGCATGACCACCACGAGGGCTGGATATGTTGACCTTTTCATTATGGAGGTACCAAGTAGGTAGGCCAACGCTAGCCCCTATGACTGGTCTCCTAATTTGGGAACTAATTCCAGATGACAGACCTAGGGCTCTATTCTACCACGTTCGTATAAGCGAACGTTCGGTCGGATATGTGACATCAAAATAACGTTTTTCGCATCCTGCTAACGTATGTTAGTCTTCTGCAAGGTACGGTAGCGCTTTAGGTAAAGATACTTGTACAGAATGTTTACATTAGCATACGTTCCGAAATACGTCACAAATCCGAACGTTCGTTTAAGCGAACGTTCGCTTAAACGAACGTTACGCTTAAACGAACGTTCGCTTCGTTTCGTTCGCTACGTTCGAACGTTCGCTTAAACGAACTGCCACGTTCGCTTAAACGAACGTGGTAGAATAGACCCCCTAGCGTCTAGATATTCGCACCCAGAGGTATTTCAAGTGAAGATATTGGAGCCACGAACAGATTTTACGTGCACCAGCTCCCATACGCGTACACGGTCCCACAGAAATCCAGCCGAAAATGTTTGTCAACCCCATTCCCCCTCCCAAGTGCCGATCAAGGTCGGCACCACTTCATTTTAGGGGTTTTTATAATAACCGAGCTTAGTTTAGATTCTTTTTTTCCTTTTTTTTGTAGAATGTTTTTGTTACAATTTTTATAAGTATTATTTTAAATTTTTTTAATTAATTTTATCTTTTAACACTAGATTTTTTTGTAGAGGGTTCTTGTTAGTTTTTATCGATATTTATAGCATGTATTATTTCACAGAGATTTTAATTAATTTTACCGTTTAACACTAGCTTTTTTTTGTAGAGCGTTCTTGTTACAGTTTCCATACGTAATTTTATTTTTATTATTTTGCAAAGTTTTTAATTAATTTTACCTTTTAACATTAGATTATTTATTTATTTATTTTACTGATTTTATTACCATTTTTATAGATATTTTTTATGTGAGCCATTTTTCAAAGTTTTTCATGAATTTTACCTTTTAATATTAAATTTGTGTGTATGTTCTTGCCATACTTGTAAAGTGTTTAGAAGTCCAATAGAATAATGCACAGAATGGTGGAATCTCGTAACTTAATTTCAGTGAAATTTTAGAGCTTGATTGGAGGATTAAAGGGTTATATGTACAGGACGTACAAATAAAATTAGTACTTGAATAAAATTAGTACTTGAGTTATTTTTTATGGAAATACAAAGTAGAGTTTAATAAATGCACAATTAGACTGCATGGAGAAGTGCAAAACGATGTATTCAGTGTAGTTCAGTTTCATAAACAAGAACAGTGAGATACAAAAGACAATAAATTAATTTGCACTGAACAACTTTTTTATGTAGCACAAACAATAAATATTTCATACCCCAAATGGTCAATATTCTATGATTTATTTAATGTAAAAGTTTTATCAAAATTTATAACATACCATTTATTTAAAAGCATTGGACATATTTTTTAGGAAAAAAGATACTTTTACAATTTCGAATATAAAGTTTTGTTTGCAAAAGTAAATTTACGAAAATCGTGAAACTACTAAACATTCGATGTTCTTTTTTATATTATGTTATATTCATTAAATTATTTATTAACATTCGCTTCTGATAAATGAATGATTTTCATATATATTTAAGTAAATAAAATCTCTGTTAGAGTTATTTTAAACATTTGTTACATTTATACACTAATTTTAAAATACACTATCTATGCCGTAATAATATATGTGTGAGTTTAAAAAATAGTCTTATAATCTAGAGCATATTTATCTTTAAAAAACAAAGCAGCACATTATATTAACTAAATTCTGCAACTAATATCGGATTAATTTAATTCTAGTAATACGAGTATACGATAACATATATTTCTAGCTACTCTAAAACGCAACTATGGTGGAATTAAATGCCGAAATCATAAAATATTTACACTCATTCTGATCCAAGCATTATCGTAATGTCATGCTCTTTGCTGTTTAAAGCAAGAGTAATTTAAGTGCAGTTATTGCCAGCCTTTCATTAGCAAAATGCATGTAGAGTATCGAATGTGTTAACTGCAGGGTTACTTAACTGAGTGTGTACTTTAGGCATGTGATACAAATTATTTTAAGTATCAGCGATAATTTGGTGCTATAGATCAAACTACTTTAGACTTTGTGAATAAACACGATATTGCCGTACGACTCTTATACAAATAAATATTTTATTGAAATTATTTCAACGAAAGATTTCTTCATAATTGTTTAATTATGCACGATGTCTGGTATAGTAGTACAATGTGTTTCATAAAACATGGGCAATAATAAGTGATAGTACACATTTAAACAAGTGACTTTCATCAAATAATGCATAATCGGAATAAACGCAAAAGCTCTAGAGAACGCTAAAATAAATGTACCAACACAATCAACATGTATAGACAGATGCAAATCCACATGCGCTTCACCAATCATTTGTTACCGTTTTATTTCCATGTTTGGGCTGAAATAATCGGCGACCATTTATTCGGATCTTTTGACATAACCACTTGACGAGGATATATACCTCGCATTTTTGCAACACATGTTGCCAGACATTGTTAGCGACGTTAGCCGAAGCTGGAAGATAGTGTAGTTTCAACAGGATCGAGCACCTCCCATTATGTACGAGCGGTTCAAAACTATATAAACTTAACCGTTGCAAACCAATGACTTGGGCAAGGCGGTCCTATAGGTTAGCCACCTCTCTCGCTAGATCTTTCATATCTCAATTGCTTTTTGAGGGGACAACTGAAGGATCAAACGTTTTAGAATCTGGAGGAAAATCTGTTGCCAAACATCCGGCATCTGAAAAGAAAGTGTACAATATGTTTGGTTGTTTAAGAATGTTCAGTGCTTTCTTCGACATTATAGGTCGTGAACACTCGCTACTAATCATTGTTTTGAACATTTATTGCAATTACATGTCATTAAACTTGCTTTTATGACTATAATTCTTTTTGTGCTTTTGCCTTGCATAACAACGTCTTTAGACTATGTACCAACACAATCTCTTGAATTTTAGCTTTGGCACCCTACAGAAACTTGAATGAAAGCTGTTTGTTTGGATATGGACTATCACCTCTTAGAGTTTTGTGAATCTTTTGAAAAAACACCTGTATAAAATTTTAACTAAGCATGTTAATCAGCTGAATCAAGCCGGGTTTTAATTTGATGGTATCTTAAATAATAAATAGCCTTAATTGTAGTTGTTGTTGTAATTATTTTTTAACCTCTGATGTTTTTTAACTATTTCCTATGTACTTTAACTGATATATTCCATCAATAAACGGTAAATACGATCGCCACTGCTCAAAAACAGACCCGTGGTCAAGTTAACAGTTGAAATCATAAAATACCTAATATCATTCCAATCTATACATTTCCGTAATGGCATATCTTTGGTCTTTAATGCAGAATAGTGCAGTTCATTTTCTTTAACAAAATGTACATTGGGCAACTGCTAGCTTGCACGTGTTGAGGTTATCTAAACAGGTGTTTTTATTGTGTATTGGGCAAAACTGTTTTCAAGTATCAGGAAGTTGCACTCTAAATAGAAATCATTCGATTACTATGAATTTTCTAGGAATCAAACTTAAATAGATTTTCTTAGTATTATTACAAAAGAAAGTCAAGTATATCAATAGAAGTGTAGTTGATGATACTTGAATTTCTTTAGTAATATTACAGAGAAAATGCATGGAAAACTTGATTTCTATAGAACTGATTGAGAAAGAGATTCCTGATTTCTGAGTAATGGGACGATTTCTTTTTCAGAGTGTGCTATTGAATAAACTACTTTAGATGTTGAACTTGTCCTGTTGCTCTTACATCTCCGTTCTTATCAGCTGCTCTCATGCCAAAAGTAAAAAATTAAATAACAGTTGATGCCGCTTATACTCTTTGCTCTCGCAGCTGAAAATGTTTTGCGGTTTCGCCCGCTGTGTGAAAGCATGTGTTCGTCGCTTCTGGAAATTTCCCGAAGCAGTGCTTTTTACCTCTACTTTTTGAACTGCCTAAAAGGTTTTTCATAACGGTCGTTTTCGAGCAGTTCGGCTGTTCTTCTGGTGTGGCGAGGCTGCTCACTTCATGTGATGCAGGCCTTCGCCCACCGACACGTAAGGCCCGCAATGGCATCAATGCTATAATTTTTATGAAGATGCTTTCCCAAGTTCCCACTCTGTATAAATGTGCATTTTTTCAATTTTCATAATCCAGAAGCCCTAATGTTTCGAAGTTGTAAATAAAAGTATGTCTAAAAAAATGCATCAAATGAGTTTTCGTCATTTTAGCGAAATTTGTTCTTTAACGTAATATATGTGCACTCTGATGGAAATTTCTTGTGTGTCGTTTTCTTTTGAGAAGAAAAACAAATCCTACCTATAAAAGAATGGATCTCCTTTCTTGATATAGGAGTGCGCCCTACAATGTGCAGTGAAATCTTCATCGTATTTTGATTTTCAAATTAATTTTTCAAATGTTAAAAAAAAGAATCGGATGACTACGTGTCCCATCATCTTGTCGAATTTATGCCGTCGTCGTTCCGAGGCACTACAAGTTCAAATTTTTCACAGCTTTACCTTACGAGTTATGCTTTACAAGCATTTTTTCATATTTGCCGTAAATGTAAGTAACTACTTCTGGTTTTCAACAACGTAATTCGTCAAGATTTCACCTGCAATATATAAAAATAAATATTTCCGAAGTACACCAGTACAGAATTTAAGTAATGTTATTCACGTACGAATAACTTATCGACAAATTACTTTTTTAAGTCACACGTGCATTAGCTGCAGTTTTTCTTTTTATTTCAGCATACAGCTAATTATTTGGAATGCAATCAATTGCAATAAAAAAACAAGGGCATTGATTACAAAGCTCTTTCTAACATTCTTTTGCTCCAAATTTTGCGTTGTATTGATATGTGGCGTTCTATCGTTGTTAAACTTGGTAAGATTTTAGGCTTAACCTAAAAAATCGGCATCACTATTAATGCAATTTTTCTAGACTGTTGTGAAAGTACATAGACGTTCAATAACAGTGTACTCTTCATTCAAATGATAGAAACAACTGTTAAAGTTTTTTTACAGGTTTCTGAGAAATTACATTAATAGTGAGATAGCTTTCTTAAAGTTATGTCCAAAATTCTTGCCAAGTTTGATGGAGATACATCGAAACCAGTGATCGCCATAAAACAATAAATTGCCAAATTCGACTCGAAAGAAGACAGATGAGGTGGAAAGCGTTTGACAATTGATGCAATTGGCATGATTCGTCTTTCTTGTTTTGTCTCCTTTTAGTTCTGAAGCTAAGTGACATACTATAAACCGGAAACCTACTTCTATCAAAAAATGCGGAATGAAAATTGAGATAAAAAACAATTCAGTTTCCTAATACTTCAAAAGACTGAAAAGTTATTACATCAATAAAAAAAAGACTCCGATAAAATCATGTGGCTGTCAATCATATTTTACTATCCTGTGACAGGGAATAAATTAAACGAGCGACCTCTTTCAGCAACGCAGTGCTGTGATTTCGTTGGCTCAAATTTCGTAGGCAATCTCGCCCTTGTTATACAATAAGCACAAAAGTATGGGATATAAAATCTTTAGAACTGTCCATTGTTTTGTCTCATTGACCCATTTATCCATAGCAACTACATATGCAGATCATAATAATAGTATTTTTCGTGAAACTGAAAGAACTTATAAATGGAAAGGGCAGCCATAATGTAAGCATTATTTTTTAAACATTTTCCAACAAAGTAGGCAACAGTGTTGGATTCGCATAAACTCTTTGCGAGAAAGTTAAAATATTGATGATTCTATTTTTCTAATTCTTATATTGTATTATTCCATATGATTCAAATTTGTATCTGTACTTCATGATTCTGTTTTATATATTCCGTTTTTCTGTCTGCCTGTCAGTGCTCTAATATTTAACTTTTTTAAAATAAATGTAATTTTTGAAAAAGAATTAATTGATAGAATGCTTTAACAGTGCCCTAAAAAAGTAAGAAAGCAAGAGTGGAGCCTTCAGAAACCAATTTACAGCAAAACATTCCAAAAGTTTTTGCTTTTTTTTTTTTTTTTTTTGCACTGGGGTTTTTTGATTTCATATTATTTAAGGCTGATAAGGTCGCGCTGCTTTCGATCTATTTGTCTGGAGTTTTGGTCGGTTCCCTTCAGATATAATGTGAGTAGGAGTTAGAGCACATTGAAAGAGTCTTCCGACCAATGGCCCCTTCCCCTCCGATAGGCAGATACCCCTCTTGTAGGCTTGCCATAACAAAGGAACAGATAAACAAAGCAAAGTTGAGAGAATAAAATTTTTATTTGTGATCTGGCGCGTAAATATCTTTATTGATTTTAGTTTTTTTTTTTTTTTTTTTTTTTTTTTTTTTTTTTTTTTTTTTTTTTTTTTTTTTTTTAACTTTCGTTCGTTTTCAAAACTTTTTCTTATTTTCCACAAGCATTTTTAGAGAAATTTACTATACATAATTAGCAATTTAAGTAGTGTTTGCGTTTCTGAAAACTTTTTATCAGTATATATGTGGGATCAGGTTAGTCACTGACTCCAATAAACTCACTGGTTTTATTTAAAACGAGACATTTCATGATCTTAAAATGCATTGCAAAAAGTTGCATGCACAAAATTTACTAACTACGTGAAAATATAAAAAGTTAGTGGGTTGTTCTATAGATTTTGAGTGTGTGAATAGCATAAGTGCTGTATTAGCCAAAAGGGCTTGTTGATGATTAAAAAGTATTTTTTTACTAGTTTGTTTATTTATTTTATTGTAAATTGCATTCAGCTTCCTACATATATATATTAGTCTTTTGCTACGTGACAAAAAAAAATATAGCACGTTGTTTGAATGTAGAATAAATAATTTATTTTCTTCGAATTTCTCTTCTAGCATCAAAAGTCTATAAATCTCATTCACAAAAGGTTTCACCAATAAATTCAATCTATTTTAATACAATTGTCTAGCTGCATGAATGCTCATGCATAAGAATATTTCTGACACCTTCCATCAGAACAGCAAACGACGTAAAATCATTTTCTATGATGCAAATAATACAGAACCAAAGTCATTATTTTGAGAATATTCAAAACAAAAGTTGATTCGAATCAATAATTTGATAAAGTGTTGTTTCTATGCAATTGTTAGCTATGTCTGCATAAATAATCAATATGTATAACGTTTTGTCATTTTTTTATCTTATGATGAATGTTTAAAGTTCAAAACGTTTGTTTTAGTGATTATGTCACACTCTATTTTCTGCTTTTTTCCTACGTTTAAGTCTCAGTGCATTAAGGAGATTTTTGCTTTTTGTGTTTTTCACAAATGTATGGTTATTGAAACACAGCAGTAATCGATAATTACTAGATATGAATCACTATTGGAGCAAAATGTATTGGTTTTTCACGGACATCAGATAGCGTTGCTTCTCATCGTTCCAAAATTCGCAGCGTACAAGCTGTTAGACAGCAGGAGCAGGTTTGTTTGAACTAAAACCCCTAAGTCTGGCCGTAGACCAAAGGTGCACAGTCTGCAAAATTCAGACGATGCTGAATCTTACAACACACCGAGGATGCAAAATGCGTCTTCTGCATGTTAGCTAGCGCATGCGCATCCCAGCATAGAATATAGTAAAGACATTCAGCAGCACAAGGTGCATAACTTATTTTTTTCTCAACTAACAAAGAATCAAAATAGTAATCCATAATTTAAGCAACAAAATCTCAGCAATGGCCTCCTCTTGTGTTTTCTTGTCTATAAAAGTATCTTCGATTACGCTCGCTTGAACCCAGATTATATTAAAAATGTCTGGGTTCAAGAATATACAAGATACACAAGCCGAAAAGAATGAATATGTTGAATTAGTGATGCAGGAGGCGTATTTTACACATTGTGCGCCTGAAGATTGAGTGTGAGTACTCGCATTACTTAGTATGGGTTTTAAGCTGGATACCCGCTTTCGGCGTACATCTTTGATGTGTAGCCAGCATTATTTATACAGACTGACTCAAGCCTCTTTTTCTGAGTACAGAAGGATTTCACTAAGATCCTATCTTGGTGTATTTAACTCTCATTTTGGAATTTTTTATAGAAATTACATTAATTTTTTCACCACCATCAATGATAAATGAATAGAACTGCCAACCCCTGTGAACAAAAATGGCAGCTTGCGCCAGCTTGTATATCTAGCAGCCTTAGTTTGATCTAAAGGTACTATATGGGAGAGCTGACTCATAAAGCATTTTGGTTCGAGTATCACGAAAAACCATTATGAACTGTAGGCTATTGTTAAAAAATGCATATGTTTTTGCGACATTTAAAGTGGTTGGATGTGCAGCTGTCAAACTTTGGAACAAGAGCGATAGAGATTTTGTATACTTAGGTTCCCAGCAGATCCAGAGAACAGGAAAAAAATGGATAATTAATTCTTGAAGAGACCGTTGAATCCACTGCTAATGCAAAATTATGTGAAGTGAGTAATAAAGTGCTTTGAAATATAGTTTTATTTTTTGTAAGTAATTCGGTTATTTAATAGTTAATTATCTTGTGGGGATTTTCAAAAACTTTAGAAGCAACCAAAAAGAGTGAAAATACTTTTTGGTCATTTTTTTTCCTGCTAGACTAGCAGACCAAAAATGCTGCTCAAAAGCTTAAAATAAGTAAATAAATAAATTGGATGGAAATTTTAATCACCTTAACAACATTTCACATGCTTACGTATAATGTAGATAAGAACATTGTAGCGGTTTTCCTGGTGTAACGTTCATAGGCGTTAGAACCCGTTAAAAAATCCTCCGACCAAGGCACTCCCACCCCCCTCTAAGCAGGTAACCCTTGCGTACCTTTGGCTTAAATACACTACAATGAACTCTGGAAACATTAAAATGTTTTGAGACGTTCGAGCTCTTTGAAAACAAGTTCAATGATTATTGATAATTTAAAACTGAAATATTACGATAATTTTAAAATTTTGACGAACTGGTTATAAAGTAAATTTATTTTGAAAAGTTGATTTTAATAAAAGACGATTGTAATTTTTTCGTGTAATGCCAAAAATATTTAATGTCTTGGCAAATATATAGATTTTTTTCTATTACACGTGAATTTAAAACTGATATTGTTTCTTTAAAAAATTATTTCTATATAATAAAAATTAGACTCTAAAATATCTCGTTTTTTCCTGAAGAAAATGGAATGTGTAAAGCAATAATTATTATTTCCATCATCAACAATTGATTGCATTTTATGGATTCCGTTGAAACGGGTAATTCAGCATCAAACAGAGACGAAAAATAAATAAATAAATAAAAAGTTAGTGTGCAGCTTAATATTCAAGCTACGTAATATATTTCCGTATCGCGTTTTCTCTGAAAAATAAAACCCGGATTTATTAACAGCTGCGTACGGTTTCAATAAATGAAGAAAAAAATCAAACAGCACAAATAAAACAAACGTTCATGAACATGTACCTACTATGAATATGATTGAAGGTAGTCGCACGTTCATAACTGTAACAAAAAAGGAAAGAGAAAAAAAAAAAGAAAGAAAGAAAGAATACGCTTTCTCTTGTATATCTTCTCAATGGAAGGTCAAGGTAGTTGAAAACACGTAATACGCGTGGCCTTGGAGTGGCAGTTGATACCTGGATCACGTGTTTGGTCGATATCTTCCTTCAAATGCTCGGGACTAGCGTTAGTATTTCAGGAAAGGTTGTTCGACCTGTGGCCAAGATAAGTTTGCTACAACCAACACGAAGCTATTTAGATCTCTCAGACCAGTGCTTATCAGTTGTTTTTTCCTCATTAATTGAACACGGCAAACACTTTGTGAATAGCGCATAGAAATGGCCATGAAGCCTTACAGAAAACTGCAATAATCCAACTTTTTTCCTTCACGGACCGATATTTCTTCGCCACTTTCTTGTGTCCACAGATTTTTTTTTTATGTCTATAGTGAAATATATTTTAAAAAATTAGAAGGTAATCATAGTCTTCAATATTATATTTATAGCATTTATAATAAATTTCACTTAAAATTTAATGTCTCGGTTAGTGAAAGAAACGAAGGTAAAAGCATTCACTGCAGTTTTTCACAGGGACTTTCAAATCGAATGCAGTTTTAAAAAGCCATTATCAATGATCCACAGCTTTTAAAGATGACTAAAGTTTAAACTTTGTACGTTCTTCAACTATTTTGGATAAATTATATGTTTATAGCTCTTTTTTACCAGTTAAACAAATTAATTACTGTAGACTAAATAGCAAGTATTTTAAATTAGCGATATTCTATTTAGACACTCATTTGGGCATTTAAAATTATAACTGAAACTACCATATACCAAATAAACTAAGTTTTGCACAGAAAATGCACAATAACACCTTTCGCGTTTATTTTTTTCAAAAATTTGCTTACTAAATTTATTATTAAATAGATCTGTCTACAATTGTCTGCTGAGCTTTAAGTGGATTGCAGTGGTTTTCGGCATTACATAAAGTATTCTTTAATTTAAAGTACTTCTTACAAAATGTTACACTCACACTTTTTTACACTTCTTATTAACCCATTTATGCCTAGCGTCCCTTTTTTGGGACGGCATTATCGCTATCATTCGAAAACGTTATTTATTTTTCCTAGCCTTTATTCGCGAGTATTGAACCTCAATTCCACAAAATATTTTAATATGGCAAGTAGGATGTTGACATTTCAATTTTTATACATAACGATTTTAAATGAAATCATCCCTTGTTCAAAAAGTTGACATCAGAAATTTATCCATTACTTCTGGTGTTAGCGAAAATCGGAGAAAGTCGCAAAAATATCCAGGCACGAATGGGTTAACGAGAGTAATGTGATTGAGTTCCATCCTCTCAAGAAAAATTATTCGAGTATAAGCGAAATTTCATGTTTTAGCTTTGCGATACTTATTAAATTTATGAAAATCTTTCAATTCGACAGAAATGTGGAAAGTTATAATTATACATAGCCTAACTCATTTTCTATGATAAATAATTTTTAACATACGAAACCAATATAGGAAGTTTATCTCTTATTCGAATACTTTTTTGAGAGGGTGTACAACCTATAATAGAAGCCAATTCCTCATTAAAAATGTCCTTTTATTAAATTTTACTTTATTAATTTACACCCAAAATTTGAAAAATAGGAAAATTAGAGACGAACAGGTATTTAAAAAAATGGCAATCGGAAAGGAAAAACTTTATTTCAAGGCAAACTTTACGTAACAAAGAAAGCCCCTCCCCCAAAAAATCCACAAATCCAGAAAAAAGCTGCAACTGAAGTCTCTTGCGGTAGCAGCTTATCAGTTATCGATCTGACTCTGTCTCTTTGCTATAATTATACATTTACGATTATAAAAACAATTGGTATCAGTTGGAAACTATTGTAATTGTTTTTTTTTTAAGTGTTATTGGAGTTTTAAGGTCGCGTTATATAAAATATCATATTTAATACTTTAAAAATATTGAAAATAATGCAAGTTGTACCTTTCGGGACGTTACATTGAGAGTACCAT
This sequence comes from Cheiracanthium punctorium, assembly GCA_038373885.1. Classification (NCBI taxonomy): domain Eukaryota; kingdom Metazoa; phylum Arthropoda; class Arachnida; order Araneae; family Cheiracanthiidae; genus Cheiracanthium; species Cheiracanthium punctorium. Next base: position 37,333 of record JAWZYV010018786.1, on the reverse strand, counting down.
GCCGACCGGATTGTATGGTGGGTAACGCACCATACTACGGTTTCGGGTTCAACTCCCGGTGGTCGGGGTTCGATCCCCGACTAGGCGTGGTTGTCATTTGCCCGTCCCTTCATAGGGGGCGACGTTGGTCCACCTACTAGGTGCCCCCATAATAAAGTGGCGAACAATTCAGGCCCGTTTTGTCCAAAGCCTTCCAAGGCAGCGGCCGGCCATTGGAAAAGAAAGAGTATTGTTGAGTTATTTTTCATTCAGTTCAGAAAGTTACAGTGAATTAATATTTCGATATTTATTCTTGTATGCATTGGTCTAAACATCATACAGTCCATTTATTAAACTTGATTATAAAAGCTATTAGTTCTTCATAAATCTCCACAAAATGCATCTTTTAATACATGTAGATCTTTTCCCCGAAACCAAAGACTTGATTTTTGAAAACTGGTTATTTATAAAATGTATATTAATTTCACCATTATCAAGTCCTCTTATAACAATTAAAATTATATATTAAGTTAGTATTATTGAGGAATTATATTGTATGTTATCGCTGTAAATAATCTATCACATCACTACGACAGTAAAAATATTTATATTCGTGCTGTTAAACTATTTAAGGCAAAACATGCAATAAATTTACGTCTTGATATTTCATATTGAATACATATAAAATATATTTTATAAGCAAACTATTATTGAAGTAAAGCTTTGCATCCTTATTAATTCTACTACTGAATATTCCATTGCATAAAAAATCAAATTTGAAAGTTTTACATTACATAAAATGGTACCATTGTTATCATTACACAAATTATTCTATATTGTTTAAACATAATGATGTTTCTCATTAATCTTGTCTAAGAAAACTATTATATAACATTAAATGTATACATGTGTACTTTTAACATAAAGGCAAAAATAGCTGTTATGAAAGTATGCTTTTAAAATAAAAGGATTTATCTGAAGAAGGCTGTTTTTTTTTTCTTCTTTTTTTTTTAAGTAGGTCTCTTCTAACATTATTTAAAAGGCCAACTTTCAACAAGAACTTTCTTCAAACAATTAATATAGTTTTAGGCTGTAATAATAATTAGTTCTTCCCATGACTGAGTGGGTAACAGTATGCGTTCCGCATAAAATATATCGATTCCACTTTTTACTGTCTCAAATAATTTTTCATAGCTTCAAAAACAAAAAAAATTCTCTTTAAAGCTGTTAAAATCTAAAAAATTACCTTTTAAAAATGCGTAAATATGTTAAATACTTATTTTCTACAAATAATTATAAAACTTTTAAAGTGATTTTTTTAAGTTAAGAGCTCTTTAAAAAAGTTTTTTATTTGAAAAAAGGTTTTTTTGTAAAATATATTTTAATATTTTTCTCTAAATCATATTTTAACTTTATATTTCTTGAAAAAAATTCTTTTAAGTAAGTAGATGTCTAAGAAAATCTTGCACTTATATAATCTTTTTGTTCGAAATGTAAACTCTTTGAAATTGAAAAAAAAAATTCTTGCTTTAAGTGTACTTAAAATTTTATAAATCGTTTGGTAATATATTTAAGCCTTTTGTGAGTAGTTTCAGTGAGATTTGCGTATGCCAACTGCTCTAATTAAATATCTTTTGCTGAAAAAATACAGCTGTTTTCAGTGTTTTTTAAATTAAATTTGAAAAATATCGATTAATCGTAATATTGCTGTATAAGTGGCCAAAATATGTATTTTTAAATTCTCCATTGTCCCACTTTAATTGCAGCCGATGCATATAACAGCTGTTTATTGAAGATTCCGGGAACATTTTCTCTAACTTTCGTGTAGCAATTTTTGAAAAATGATTTAAATAATAATCTCAAAGTCTTCAAATTTATGTTTCTGCTGAAATATTTTAAGAGCACAGAAACTAAGCAAAATGCGTAAGATAAGTATTTACTATTGCTGCAATTTATTCTATAATTTTTCTGATAAAACTTTTTATGTTTACTTTATGCCCTCCGACTAAACTCTTCGAACAAATTTATGCTTAAATTCATATACAATAATTTCAAGTTTAAACTAAAATCCAGTATTTATGTTATTTTGAAAAAAAAATCTGTGAACTGAGGAAAATATTTCTCTCTCTAGAGTTTATATACAGTTTTGTAATAGTTTCTATGGTTATTTTATTGCTGCTAGTGCATACTAGCTTTCTCTATATAATTATCTTGCGCGGAATAAATAACTATGGAAGAATTTCTATTTTCTTTTGAACAAATAACATTTTCAAAACATTTTGTAAATAAAATTTGCTATAACTTCGACTGTAATTTTTTTAGCATGCAAAAAAAGCGGTGAAACTAACAAAAATAAGCTTATATTAAATTCATACTTTATTTCGTTTCACGAATCATATTTTCAAATTTATTAAATCTGTTCCATAACTTTTGAAAACTGTATTACTGCAAAACAATTCTTTCATTAAATGTGATGCCTCGATCATTTAGTAAAACAATTTGTAGTTAAACATTTCGATGAATATTTTAAGCAATATAACAATACGTTTTTAACAAATAAAGTCGAATTGAAATATAATAACAATTTCCAAATCTTAAATATTTGTTTCTCGATTAAATAGCAGTAATATCTACGAAAGAGTAAAAGGCTTTAATAGTTAAATCAAAATAATCTTCTTTTCGATGTAAATCCGTTATCCTGCCGTGATATAATGAAATCAGGGATAACAGAAGTACAAGTATAAAAATTGTCTAATTTATTTTATTTATTTATTTATTTATTTATTTTACGCAATGTCATATTTCTTGCTACATTTTAAATTCGTAAGTTACGTAAGTTTGATATAAAATATAATGAAAACATTTTTCATAATCCTATACTTTTAAATTAATTATATTACATTCAACAAAATCAGTTTTACATTTGGCACAGTTTAACGTCTGACTAATATTTGAAATTATTTTCTAAAATCACAAACAGTAGCAGTGTTGTTAATTAATGCAATCTTTTCCAGACAATTTATGACGGACTCTTTAATACAACAATTTTTAAAGTAAAATTTATTACTTATATATATTTTTAAAGTAATTTTATTATATTATATTTTTAAAGTAAAATTTATTTTAATATTTGGACTTCCTTAGTTTAAATTGGTGCAGTAGAAATCCAATATGAATAGCCTTCACGAACATTATTTTATTTTGCTTTTTAATGAATATTTTCACCTATTTATGATTTATAACAAAATTATTATTCAATAATACTTTGACTTTTTGTCTGTTTTTGATTACATTCAATATCTTTTACGTATATTCAATGTTTTAGTGTGTGTTCAAGAAATATTTCTTTTTCCATAATCACATTTTCGATAGATCAGTACTATAAAGGTTATTATCTTTATTGATCAGGATCACAAAAATATTAAATCATTAAAATTGATAATTAAGAATTTTTGCTTAAAACAAGTACTGTTAAAAATTCTGCTATATCGTGACTATAAACTGAGTTATAATACAACGTATCGATTATTTATTTTGCATTGTAAATATTTTCAATTTGTTACCATTGGCATTATATAGGAAATTTTTATAATGTACAAAGGCTGGTTTTCTTTTCAGTCTTTGAAGTACAATTGAAAACACTAAGGATCAATCATGGCGAACTTATCAATTATAAAGCATTCTCCAAGACAACAGACTTTTTGAGCCAAATTTGGCGATGTATCGCCGTCGGATGTTTTCAAAATTCTCAGAACCTCAAAATGAAAGCTGCATAACATTATCAATGACATTTTTCGGGGGGGGGGGGGGGTCCTTAACTAGGGACTGTAGGGCCCTGTTGGCGCAGTCCTCATAATTCACCTGTTTGTGGATAGATAGCGCAACCAGTCACAGAATAACATTCTTCTTCCTTTCTCCAAACGCTATTGTAGTTTTGTAGTGCTACCCACATGGAGTAAATATTTAAAACGACTTTTCTTTTGTTTTGTGTATTGGCAAGCAACTTTTTTGTAGATTCATTATTTTTCTAATTTCCAGTACTCATCTTAATAAAGATAATTTAACTTGCGTAGTTTTCCATAGTGTATGATGAACACTATCTACTCCATACTTGGCTTGTTTCGATTTTTTACGTTTAGAAGATTATGCTTGTCGTTTTGTGAAAAAATGTATTATGAGGTTAGTAAACGCAGTGAAAAGGGGCGAGTTCACTCAGTGCGCCAATTAATCCCGTTGCATTGTATCAGAATATTTCCTGCTATTTTATCCCGCTTTTGGCTTAACAGATACTTATAAATTAGCCAGAAAATTCTAAAGTAGATGTTCCGATATCAAAGACAAAAAATTAAAAATAAAAGAAGAAGAAGAAGATTGTTCCACCATTTAAAATGCGTTAGACTGACACTTTTGCTGTTCCAATTATATCGGTAATTAGGTGGTGATATAATCTAGTCAAAGGATTAGTAAAAGCTCCACTTCCACAGGCATACAGATCATGTTTTTATTGTTATTTCAAGCCTACATTAGGGGCACAGGAGTGGTGCCTTGGTCGGGGGACTTTTTAGGAGATTCTAAAGCGTATTCACGTTATCTCTGGAGAAAACCGCCCAAAACCCCAGACTGTTAAATCGACAGCCGCGCGATGATCCCGAACCCGGGACCTTCACACTTCAGCCGTCTCAACCATGGTAGGGCCTAGCATGCAGACCAATAACATCAAAGTATAGCAAAACACATAAAAATGTGGGTACTGAACTTTGGGCGCATAAGGCCTGCACAACGAAGAAACCCAATTTTCTATTTTAGCTAACTGTAACTCTAATGATGATTTTGAACAGGGCAGGAGTCACGCAAAATTGATGTTCCATTCATTATTTTATAACTGTATAATTTAAAATTTACATTTCAGGAAATACGTAATTTCTTTGTTTAAATTTGCTGGTAAAAATACAATTGATTTACCTTAAATGCGTGTCTTATTTCAATTCCATTAACGTGTACCAACTTGAATCATAGGTGAGCAACTTGCACCGTGACTAGGTGAGTTAGGACGTATTTTTTCTCTGAATTCAGGCATGCTTTAAACAGAAACTACACATATTACAAAGACAGAGCTTCTAGTATTCATATCCAAACACACGTGCTTTAAATGTGCAGATTAATTTTTTTTTAAAGCTTAAACAAAAAATTAATAATAATCAATAATTGAAAACTGTGCCTCTAGTCTCATCCTCCCTCTACCCTGCAAAAGAATTTTGAATGCTATTTCTATGCTTTAAATGAGAGTAAGCTGTTATAAACATTTATTTAATTATTGTATTGTACTTGAAATGAATTAATGTCTGTATGCCGTAGACCATAATGTATTGGAATTCTTTTGGAGACTCCTGTAAAAGAACAATAAATGCTACATCATTTTTAAATAGGGTACATGGTACAGTGCATAGGAATAACATATATGAATTTTATAGTAATCTATATATATTTACGACAGTTACAATACGGTAGCACAGTCATACGGACAAACCGAAATCATAAATTTTCAACTTCTTAGAAAGCGTTGAAATAGTGCTACTAAGGCTATAAAATTATTCTATCTCGGATTGTTTTGAAAGAAAATATTTTTTACAAATATTACTTAAATACTTTTTTTTAAATCATCTTTGTCATCCATAAATCGTAAAGTAATTGATTGGTTTGCTGATTAAAATGGGGGAACATTTTCAGTGTAACGCCATTGGCCATACATTAGATATATTTTCATTATAAAAGTCTATATTAATGAATTATTTCGATCCTATATTTCCACAATATGGCTCTTGCAACATGTACCAATTGCTGTCAGTCAGTCCCAACAGTGATGTAAAATGCTTGCTGTCTCCCATTGGTCGTTGGCTCAGCGTTGAATGATCTTCATCTAGTCCCTGAAACGAAAGCCTCACCATGGCCAAGTGGATAAAGACACTGAATATCGTAGATGGTTGAAGTGTGAAGGCCCACGTTCGGGTCCATCGCGCTGCCATCGATCTCTGGAGTTTAGTTAGGTTTCCTCCAGATGTAACGTGAATGCGCGTTCGAACCCCTTAAAATGACCTCCGATCAATGTACCCCTTCTTAGGCAGATAGGTCTCCACCCTTTAGGCCTTAACCCTTTTAGGCGCAACCCTTTCCCAATGCTGAAAAAAGGGCAGCCGTTGCCATCGCTCGACTTAGCTACCAACAAGATGGCGGACGATCGAAACGTTCATCGGGTGCCACAGATCTAGAGACCCTTTTTTGACGCAGCTGGCTGTGCCCGGCACAGCCAGTTCCCCGAAATGAAGAGCTGGCTAAGAGGCCAAAGCTTCCAAATCAATGAAAATTTGCGAAGTGACGTTCCAGCACAGCTCATAAAACTGGTGGCAACTTTTTTCAAAGAGGTTATTTAAAATTTTCATCTACCGATAAGGCAAAATACCCTAAACTTCATCACGATTAAATTGGAAAATAATTATGTAGGTAGCTAACTTTTGTTAATAATTTATTTTCTTTACTCGTCTCTTTTTTTTTCTTTACTCGTCTCTTTTTATCTTCTCATTGGAAATTAGAAAAAAATAAAAAATCTCGTACAGGGGCTATTGGCAATTGCTTCAAAAATACCAACACAAAAAACGTTGGTGTTACTTTCGAGCTAATATTTTTTGTTACCACTAATTAAAGTTATAATTAGTTTTGAGCGTCGAAGCTAAGCAAAGTCTGAAGTGCACACTCAAATTAAAAGAAAATTCTAATCTTGTCTATTCGAAAATTCTATTCAAAATTACAAAGTCAATACAACGCTTTAGTTCAAGTTTTAAGGCTAAAACATGAAAGCAAATTTATTCCATGAAGAAAATAAAATTTCTTACATTGTCTTGAACTGTATTAAAAATATAAATAGAAATGAAAAGAGGGCATTCGATTTTTTTTTCTTTCCATGCTTTGTAATTTCATTTCTTTTTCCTTGACACTTACTTTATACATCTATATAAAATTCTAAATTCGACAGATTCATATTTAAATTCAAACATAAATTTATTTAAAATAGATCAAAATCTTTCCTTTATTTAAAAAAAATTGTCTAAAATAATTAAATTTTCCAAAGTTATTTCACAGATAATTTTATATAGTGTTTGTCATGTCTTGCACTAAATAAAGTATAATATATACCATACATAATTTTCTATTAACAAATAACGTCGATAAAAATGTCTCCATATATTAATGCTGTAAAACCTGTCTTAAAAGAACCCGGTAACAAATTTGTCTCTGAAAGGATATATTTCTGGTCACAAATTCAAAATACGCCTTTATTAAAAGAAACTTCAGACTTTAGAGAGATAAATACTTCACTCTCTTATTGTTCCGAGTCAGAAATGTTTCACTGCAGTTACAGCTTCAATGACTGTAAATCCGTTTCTCTGCCATAGAATGCTAAGAGCAGAAAAACTAATATGTACGCAACATACATCTCAAATTTATTTTCAATTATTATTGCACCTGGCATAAATCTTATAATATTAGGTAACACAGCCAATCCGTGGTACTGGATTATCAAGAAACAAATTTAAATCTATATCAAAAGTGAAATATACAGTGCATTCCAAAAAGGTTGTAACAGGCTTTAATTCTTTATCTATTAGATATAAGTGGGCATTGTAAATTGAAAAGATGTTCAAAATAAGGTCGGGAATAAGTGTTAAGAAAGAATTCCTCTCGCTCACTTACAAGCACTTTTTAAATTTGTATATGACCCCCGTACAAAGCAATACCCTATCAGTAAAATGTGCTCCATACACTCATTAGGTGACATACAAAATTTGAGAATTGCTCGGACCTTGAAAGTGTCCGAGATTTGAAGATAAATATTTAAACCACTTTTCAATGGCTCTTGAAGGGAAAGAAATCATGTCGAAGGATCGCATTTCAGGGATCATTCACAAATTTCGAAAGACCATCTTTTTTCCGCCCTAGCAATAAACGTTGATATTCAAAATCGTGAACAGTCCCCGATCACCTTCCTTTAAAGATCCCTGCGACGTTGTATAGTAAAAGGCTCGAATTCTGTACATCACCCTATTAGACTATGGGGCACATTCTACTAATTAGGAATGTCTTTGTACGGGGGTCGTACACAAATTAAAAAATGCAACTTTGTGAAAATGAACGAGAGGATTTTTTTTTTTTTATTATTATTAATGGAGTCTTTCCGACCTTATTTTGAACATTTTTTCAATTTACACTGCCCACTTATCTCTTAAGTCATTTTGAAGAAAGAAAACGGAAAATATTTTTTGAATTTCTAAACTTTTACAAATGTTATGTTCGCTCACATTTAGAAAAAAACTTTCATATTTGTGTACATATAATAGCTTAGAAATATGCAAAAAATGAAATAAAGTTTACTCATTTAATTAAAAAAATGACAAAATTTTTAGTATATCTGAAAAAAAAATCTTATGCAACATTTAAAGGAATGGTTCTTTTTAAAATTAATATAATATTCCTTATGAAAATAAGATTCGTGTTTTGATTTAAAATTTAAAAATCCTCGTTCAGATATGTTCTTTTTTACTTAAATGAAAAAGATATTTACATTGTGAATTTAATTTATCATCTTGAAAAGCTTTAAAGGAATTTAAATGTAGCTTAGGTCTCAAAAATATTCTCCAAAACTGGATAAATATCAAATTTTATACATTTCACTTCATGACTATTTATATAAAGAGCATAAATTACTAATGTACAGTTATTTAATTTTCCTAGCAGTATATATTATAGTAGTGTAATTTAAACCTTAATGAGGAAATTTATGTTCTCGATAAACTATTCAAATTGCTTATAACATTAAAATAAAATGCTATGGTTACAATAATGAAATTTAAGCATTATTAAAAAAATTATGTTCTAGCAAAACTTTTCGCAATGTTTTTAGTAAATTTACTTTTAAAATCATAGTTATTTATAGGAAAATGTAGAGTTCGCAAAAGTATCCGCATTATCTATTTTAAAAAAATTACTTTCATAATAATTGTAATAATTTTCATTTGTTTTCAACTTTATTGATAAAAAATTCTGCAAATAAAAGATTTTTGCAAAATAACACTAAATGCTACCTACTGGAATGTTGCAAAATACATAAATAATAATCGAAATACAAAAGCTGACTTTGTTTACTTAATTATTTATTTTTATGTAAAGTAAATGTGTTTTTTTATTTCCTGAAACTTTCTACACGTTGAGAAAAATATCGGATATTGGAATATCTTTCAAACTACTGCAAATTTTTTAACAAGCTATGCAAAAAGATTAATATAAAAGCATAAATTTTTCAATTTTTTTGTGAAAAAAATAAAACGACTCCCGCCGAAGTAAATTTATAATGTAAAATATACGCAATTAATCTTATCTATGTTTTACAAAATGGCATCTTAAAAAAAAAAGTTCGTGCACATTTTATCAAATTTCATTCTAGAAACATTTCCTAGTAATGCATTATCTTGATATGCTGATTCTCGAAAAACCAATACTTTTTCAGCAAACGTAACATTAGCAAAAACCTTCAGACACATTTTTTCGTACATTTTTTGCGATTTGAAATGGAACAAAAAGGTTTAAAATATGCATTATTGATCGTCTCTCATGGCAACGTCATTCGCCTCCACCTGTCTCACGGAGGTAAATAAACACCTCAATGTAACTCAGACAATCCCGCGTGTAGGTCACAAGATCTTTCAGTTGCATTCTTTTCCAGGAAACAAACAGCACACCTTCACTCTACCTGCAATTATTATTACTTAAACGTCAACGTACCTGAAAGATCAGCCATGAAACGGAGAGAAAAAAGCATGTTGTGTTTATACGTTCGATTTTAATTCTATTTTTTTTTTCTTCTTCTTTTTTTCCTCCTCTTGTCAATAATTCGATCTGATTCACCTGTGTATATTCACAGCATACACGTGAACGCAGTAGCTCCATGTAACATAAGGAGAAAATAGCTGGTAATATTTTTTATACGGCGTTAAATGCATTTGCAGAAAAGTTATCAGTGGTTTTTTTTTTCCTCTGATCTCAAATGTTCTTTCAGATTCGTCTCACAGTACAGCGGTTTGTTTAGGTGCGGAATTTTCAGCGGCGGTAAAGCTTTTCGCAAGGCGTCTTCGCTTGTGAGCGAGCGAGCTTCATATCGTTTCTATTATGACGCAGTGGAGAGTTAATAACGCCATCTAGGTGAAGTAGAAGGAGTTAGGGTATAGATTTTTTTTCTCTCTCTTTAGCCGTGCATTCCGTAAACAGACGAGAATGTTGAATTAAGGAGAATGCGATAAATAACGCAGTGTCATGAGATTAGTTATGAAATTTTATAAAAATTATTTACGCTTACTGCAAAACTATTTATTTGGCTGGAAAATAGTTAGAGCTATACTCTCTTGCTGCAGATCGGATTTCAATATTACAGTCGACGCTCGTATCTACGAACCTCTATTTTGCGAAGACTTTTGATTTTACGAACAAGACGATTTACGACTCGATTAAACGAACTATTTGTATGCTGCCTACGAGTTCAAAAACACGCGTCGATTGTATATGGAAAAATGACCCTCCGTATAAGGATATATTTTCCTGGCACATCTACCCATGAAGATATACAGTATGGGTATTCCGCTAAAGTCTGTTGTCACTCCAAAACTTCTGAGCGGCAATAGTTATAGTCATAAGAGTGGATCTAGGCATAATAAAGCTGCCATACGCAGGGCCGCAACTAGGGGAGGGCAAACGGGGCAAGTGCCCCGGGCGATGTGATAAGGGGGGGGGGCGCCACAATCAGTTATGGTACCATGAAGATTTTTATCTTCCAGTTTTGTGACTTTGTGCCCAAGTATCTTGTCTGAAAAAGCTGTTATGTTACACCTCTTTAGAGATACACAGTTTTTCGAATGAGACATTGTGGAAACGTTTTGTCACAAAGCAAAGGAAAGAGCCCGTCGGCTGGCGATGACCGATCTGTTTTAGCCGATGAGTCGAGCAGGTCCGATTTAAGGCATAGTCAGAAGCGTAGCTAGACTTTTCAGCTTCCGGGAACAAGTGAAGTTTCCGCATCTCTTTCTGTTTGCTAGAATGGACAACAATGACAGTTCGAAATTATAATTTGGCCTTGCTGTGTGCTGTGTCCGGAGACAGATGCTCCCTCTTACCCTACTGTAGCTACGCCACTGGACGCAGGCGGCAACCTGCTCCTCTGGTTAAAGGAAAATGGTGTGAGATTTCACTTACGATTTAAAAAAAAAAAAAAACATTTTTACATTTGTAGAAAAAGGCGTGATTATGGTTTTAACTGTGACACTTTAGCCAAATTGGCTTCAAATAGTTCACTTTTTTATTTTCCACTTTCTTTAAAAGAAAACAGTAAAACTAGATGGTCAGCAAGAATTAAATCTGTTGAAGTAATTTATAAATACAGTGGAACCTGCTAAAGTGACCACCTTGGTAAAGAGACCACCTGTCTAAAGTGAACACTTTTATGAAATTTCATTGTAACTCATAAAAAATGTATGGGAAAATATCCTGTAAAGTGACCACCTGCGAAAACTGTATAGTGACCAGATAATCTGCCAAATTTTAAGTTTTTTAGCCTGTCAAATGTGACCACTTTCCACTTTAAACTGCCTCTTAAATATAAAACACATTCAGATAATATAGAATGCTATATCCCTTTTCAGTTGTTTAACACAAGATTTGTTCTCAACACTGATTCTCTTTTCTGTAACACTTGTTCTCAATAGATGAATAAATAAAACAAAAAGTAAAATAAAATTAGATAAATTAAAATGGAAAACTTGTTTTAGTCTAGATTCTTTTATATTTCTGTTGATGCTAAAATTGATTCAGCGTGGTTTCCGATAAGAGGTGTATGGGATGCAGTTGATCACATATTTGCAATTGCTTTTGATGAAGTTAATCACACATTTATGAGTACTTCTGATTTCCCTTTAACTATTCTAAATGTAATACTTTTGCCATTTTAAATCTCCCATCTGTCAATAATGCTATTTAACTGTTTCTTAATTTACTTTGGTTTTACCCTTTGTAATGCATTTTGTTGGCGTCTGTAGTCTGTGAATGTATTTAATTTTCTTCCTTTCCTACAGGATTACAATAATTTTGTCTAGGCTACAAAAACTATATTCTGATCACCCCTGTGGCGAGTCACATTTAAATTTTGCCAAACATGTATAAAGCCTAACATTTCTTTTCATTTTTTCAACCTGGCGATTTATTTGGCGACCGCACCGCCCTTTTAGAACTTTGCTGTTACAGCACAGTGTGTTATCTAAACAATGTGTTCTTGATGTACACTAGTGAAAATTGTATCATGTCATGAACTATATTTGTGCAAACATGAAAACAACCCAAACATTCAAACTGTACTTTAGTAATATGTCAAGCTGCAAAATGGAAATTTATATTTTTTATTCATATTTATTATTTTTTATTATTCATTGTGACCAAGAAGTATTAAAATACGTATTGAAACGTAAGTATAAGGAAGTCGCACACACTTTGTATGCAATGTGCATTTTAATGTTTCAATATTTTACTCCCTACATTCCTCTTTTTTGTTCATGGATATTTATTGATTTTGAGATCTTGTTATAAATTAACTGTAGAGTGTTTGTGCAAGTGTTATTTGAATTTTAGGCATAAACAAATTTATTAAAGTGCTACCTTTGTAAGGTGGCCACCTGTATAAGGTGACCAGTTTTGTCATTCCCGAGGGCGGTCACATTAGGCAGGTTCCACTGTATTTTGATGGCATTAACAAAGTTCTGAAAGAATTAACATCCAATCATCTGTCTGCATCGGAAACAGAGGCTCTCTCTTTGAAAAAGTGCATAAAAATTGAATTTGTTATTTTCACGTGTTTTAGGTTTAACATTAAAAAAAAATAACCGCATTTACCAATTTCTCCAAAGAAATGATATAACCGTAGATGAAACAGCAAGGCGTACTAGAGGTCTTTTAAATCTTCTGGAATCAACCAGAGACAAAGCTATATTCGTCACAATAACAGAAGCAAAAATAATAGCTAATAATAATTTACTTCCTGATTTTAATGAAAAACAAAAATGGAAGAAAAAGATGATGTTTGTTGAATCTTGCGAAGATGAAAGTTCGAAATTTTCAAAGATAGAAAAATTTAGAATTCCTCTATTAGAAATTACCGACAAAATAATGAGTGAGCTAAAATCTCGTTTTCAGGCTATCGAAATGATTAGTGATAACTTTGGAATCCTGAATGTGATAAAATCCATCAGGTGAATATAGAAGAACTGAAATCCGAAGCTCAAAAGTAAGCACTTCTATATAAAAAATGACCTAAATATAGAAGCGTTTTTAGGAGAAAGTTTTAAAAATCACTCTCTATTGATTGCCGACGCTATGGAAACAGCACCTGCATCAATCCTTTTGAGTCTCATTCATATAAGCATAACTTGGAAGAAGGCTATCCAAATTTTGTGACCACAGCCTTAAAAGTATTAATTCTTCCAGTAACACTTGCAACAGGTGAGAGAAGCTTTAACAAGCTGGGGATTATAAAAAATTAAGAAACTCTATGGAGCGAAATAGACTTTCCAATTTGAGTATTATTTCAATCGAACATAAAAAAGCGTCGTTGATTTCTTACGATGATAGTATTATAACTTTTGCTGCAAAGAAAGCTCAAAAGCCAAATTTTCGGAAAAAAAATTAAAAATTCGATGTTTTTTCTACTTTTCTGCGTAAATACTAATAGATTTTTTTTTCAAGTTTTGATTTTAAATTGTAAATTACATCCTTAATTTAAAAACACAATTGTATTTAAAGTTAATTCGAACTGAAATTAAAGAGATTTAAAGTTTCACAGACTTCCGAATTGGTAATAAAATGACATCTTCCTGATGTTTCAAATGTCAAAATGCTAGGTCCTGATTTTATTTCTTTCTAACGGCATTTATTGAATGTCTTTTCGTTTCAAAAAATTTTCAAACTTCTCTCTCGCTTTTTTTTTTTTTTTTTTTTGCCATAATTAAAGTTTGCCCCGGGTGTCATGAACTTTAGTTGCGGCCCTGGTCATGCGCTACGCAAGAAAACCGTTTACAGCGCCACCTGGAGGCTAAATTTGGAGTTAGCGTTCCTATCTCAAAAATGATATGAGATACCGAAAAGAGTCGGTTACAAAGTTGTTCAGCATTATCGATATAATAAGAAAAGGCATCTTAATTTGCACATGATGCTCGTTAATTCGCACAATAATGCTACGAATGGTAGTCATAAACACTAATTTGTACGGACGAATTTCCCATAATTGCATTTACTTGGCATTAAACTCATTTATCCTTTTGCTAAAGATGTTTCCCTTCTACAACGGTACACATCTGGACGCTGGTCTGTAGTTCTCGCCGCGAGTTTTACAATATGGCTGGTGACAAGCTGGCAAACGCATCAGCAATACGCCTTGCATTTTACGTCTTCAATTTTTATTATTAACCCTTTGAGGCGCAACCCTTTCCCAATGCTGAAAAAAGGCAGCCGTTGCCATCGCTCGACTTAACTACCAGCAAGATGGCGGACGATCGAAACGTTCATCGCATGCCACAGATCTAGAGACCCTTTTTTGACACAGCTGGCTGTGATCGTCCGCCATCTTGCTGGTAGTTAAGTCGAGCGATGGCAACGGCTGCCTTTTTTTCAGCATTGGACAATCTATCCAGCTGTTCTCGCATTCTTCCATTTTTCAGCAGATGTCAGGTCTGTTAAAAATAATCGTGACTATTTTTTTACGGGAAATGACGTGCTAAAAAGTAAAGGATTCTTTTCGCAATTTGACTGACTTTTCCCAATATCTTGTACCATTTTTGAGATAAAAACGCTAACTTCAAATTAAATCGCCAGGTGGCTCTGTAAGCGGTGTCCTTGTGTAGCGCATGGCAACTTTACTATACCTAGACCCTACTCTTATGACTATATCTCTTGCCGTTCAGGAATTATTGGGATGACAATGGACTTTAAAGGGCACACTGTATAATATCGTAATAATTTTTGTGCGATATTTATAATTTCTTTTCCTTTTAACACTTTTCAGCAAAGTTGAAGAGTAAAATTATTTGAAAACATAGCAAAGTAAAACCCTTAAAAAAGATATTTAGTGGCAAGATCGTTTCTGCTGGTTCAAAAGATCCACCTTTCTTCAGCTGCTCAACTAAAGAGAAACGGAGCTTTGTATCAACTATCGTTGGGCTAAATATCTTTGTAATGTGTGTTATGAATTTTTTTAATTGCCATTCAACAATAGTTTTTGTCGAGTGTTCTTGGTGAAGTTAGAGAAAGTTTGTGAATAGTTTATCTTTTCTCTAACTGTCGTAAAGCATACATCTTTTGCAACTAAATTTATATTTTTACTGATATGTGCAACATTGCAATCTCTACTGAAAATGTTACATGCAACAATTAAAACTCCTTTTACAGAAGAAACGAAAAAGACACTTCGAAGCAGTATTTATTATGTTGTATTTACTCAAATTTATAGAAATCGATTTTATGGAATTCTCTACTTTTTTTTATACATAACTTGGTAATTTATAACAAGATCACAATCATTGAGCTATATGTAATGAAAAATTATTTTTTTCAAAAAACTACAGAGTTTAAATCTTAATACAAATTTGTAAAGTAACTACGGTAAACTTACCAGCAATAATTGACAGAGTACCGATACCTTTTTCAAAAAAAGTTAAAAAAAAGAAGAAGAAAATCGAAAGCTCCAATGTATCGAACTATGTTAATCTGTATAGCGGTGCCTTCTAATGACCGAACTGGAAAACAATTAGAATGTTCCAGAGATCAGTATTGTTGTGTTCAACTGCTAAATAAGTTTGATTTTACTTATTTAGCAGTGATTTTTGCTTGTTTTGTAATTCAAATTGCTAAGGACTGAGTAAAAGGTAAGTATTGCAAAGTTAGTTAATTTAATCACTGTGGGCGAAAAGACATTAATTTGTGTTCTTTAAGCTTATAAAGGGTTTATTTATTAAAAACTACAAGAAAGTGTTGAAGGATGTCAAAGCTCATCCTGCGTCAACTATTCATCCTTAAAATTTTCGGTCATTCAGTTGTTGATAGGAATGGACGAGAGACGATTTTTTGCGAGACGAGACAGAGATTTTCAGCTTTTTTGCGAGTCGAGACAGAGATTTTTTAACATTACGATATAGGGATTTTTCGAGACGAGACGAGGGAGGGGGTGGGGGATTCTTTCGAATCGAACTTTCGATTGTTGTAATACTTAGACCAGTTGTCTTTATCCTGTGCTCAGTCGTAAAATCTCATTGAATCGCAATCTGGCTGTTATTGCTCAAATAATAGGCCTTGATGATCGTATGCTCTGTTATTTCGACATTTGCACTTTATAAAAGAACAAAAATGACAGAGTGCTCAGCTCATGCTGGAAAAAAAAAAAAAACGTGTCCTGCTCTGTGTTTTTTCCTAATGGTCTGGCTGGACGAAAAAAAAAAAAAAAAACCTCTATAATTCAGAAATTTTTAATAGGGTGATCGTTTACAAATTAAAAACTGTCCCTTTTTTTAACGTGAACAAGATGATTTTTTTAAGCAGTATTTTTTCTTACCTTATTTTGAGCATTAGTTTAAACCTTTCAGGTCCAAATTTTGTTTTTAGTTATGAAATATATGCCCTCATTTAAACATATTTGTACCTTATTTCAAATTACTTACATCAAGTTTTATTGAATTTAGACACAAACATATTAATAGTTACCCTGTATAACATCAATAGAACAAGGGACTTATGAGGAAAATTTTGACTTTTTCATATGTTCTATTATTAGTACAACAGACGCAAATGGATAAAATCATGATTTAGAAATAATTCAGTGACAATGACATTAGATCAAACTTGAAGTGTATTTATGTAAATATGATGCATGTAAAACTGGATACATGTGTTTATGTAAGTATGAAATTATTTAAGGCAATATTTTGTTTCTCCGTGGAAACGCATATTAAAATTGCAGTTTTCACAAAGGATGTGATTTTAAGGTTACATCCTTCTAATTTACATCTTCGCGTTGCATTTCACTTTTTTTCAGTTATATGACCGATATTATCTTATCTGACATCTTCAACTGGCCGAATTGATGATTTTAATTTTTTTTTTTTAATTGCTAGTGTAAGTGAATTGCTCGGACAACCGCGCTTGTGTTTCTCGGTCGATACGTAAAATCCCAAGCGTCTGCAACCAGAGAGCCAGACTAAGCCTTCACGGGACCATGGACATACATTTGTCACTTGGGGGAAAGGGGGGGGAGGGTTCACATACACCCATTCCGCTCACAAAAATTAGAAATCCTGGAACTGTCTGCTTACTTGTGTTCCAGACGTCCTACTCTTATGTACGTCCGGAACTCCTTTGCAACTAAAAATTTGCAGACACTGAAAAAAAATGTGCCACTGAGAACAAGAAAATAATATGTGGAACTAGAATTTATGAGTCTATGGACTCCCTATAAATACTCTAGATTACAGAACGAGACACTTCTGAACACACGTATCCAATTTGTAGATATCTCCTCTATAATCTGGTGCCTGTATCCAGCTGAAAATATCTGTAAATCTTTGCGCACGTTAGCGGGCAGATTCACAAACGGTAATTCTAGTGATCCAAAAACCGAACGATAATTTCTCGTTACCCAAACTAGTCAAACTGCTGTGATTAGCCAGAATACTACGGACTATACATACTTAACCATTTCGCCTATACCAGTTGTGTGTATCGCATAATTCTACGATCTGTTCTTCTAGTTTTGGGGATAAGAAAACAGCCATCTAATCGTTCTAGATGAGAGCGGTATATTTTTTTTCTCCATGGATGTTTGGTACCGTCCAGCGCAACATGATTATATTGACCAGACATTCATCCTTTTTCTCAATTTTTTTTTTTTTTTATGTAAGCCTTTTTTCAGCACAGTTTAATTTTTTCAATGAATTGCTGACGTTTAAACAGAAAGTGAGAGGAAGGGGAATTTTCTATAAACAATACATTCCTACAAAATACAATAGGAACATTTATTGATTTGGGCCCCCTATCTTTTGACTGGGGGCCTAGGCCCCACCTATTCCTGCATTGTCAGGCTCTGTTAGCAACTGATGAAGTAAAATCACTAGGTAAATCAAGACGTAAACCAATGTCTTCAATTCCTTTGCTTTTTTGTAGGAATTATTTGCATCTTGCCTGTAGTCTAACTATGAATTTATAACACTGATCTCTACTTATTATAAAAGAAGATTCTATCTGTCGGTGGTGTTTCGGACAAACGGCTACATGTACAGTTACCAAATTTGGTACATAGGAAGTTCTGAACATGAAGTTATACACCTAGAAGAGATTATTTCGAAATTCGAATTCGAATTTTTTTTATTTTATGTTTTATGCGATTTTTCGCATTTTTTCTCACCTAATGCTTAATAACGGCGGTAATTATTGCAACAAAACGGTATTAGCATCATCGGATAGAGTAGAAAACTTTCTTTTAAAAACAGTTTTCTCTGAAATTGTAACATAATTTGCAGAATTTTAAGAATTTTTTAACTAAAGATCAGTTTTGACAAAAATTTGCGTAAAATAATTTTAAAGTTGTCGCATCTTGAATTCTATCCGCATAAGTTTTTTTATATTTTGACAAATGATAAAACATTCATTTCTCCCTCTTTTAAAATAAAAACGAAAAAATTATATAAATTGGGTGATTTTTTACGAATTTTAATGTAAGGTAATATTTAGAATTTAATCGCATCAGCGTAACGCCATTATACGTCAGTCACGATGCGAGATTTTAAGTTAGGTTGCCCGGTGCCACCGAAAGGATTAGAAAAACTCTGTTTTTTTTCAGCCTAGTGATAGAGTTTTTAAACGTGGCACCGGATTTTGAAATCGCAAATGAGATCTAAAGTTTCCCGTAATGTAAATACGTAAAAATTATGCCCCGATCTTATTCCCGCTCTTTTTTTAACACAAGGAGACGACATTTTGATTAAAACGACGATAAAACTAAACTAAAGGAAGAAATTCATGATTACTATTATAAGTGGTATTTTAATCCGTTGCTTAAGATTTAAAAACTGAAATGCTTTAACGCAGCTGAAAATGTTCTTCATTTTAAAAGTTACAAAATTTTTTTATTTACTTTTTTATTTTTTGCATTTAACTGTGACGCAGCCATACATGTTTCCTAACATATGCACGTTGCGAGTATAGTTTTATTTTATCGAAGGATTACATTCCACCATAACAGTCCTATAAAAAGAAAAAATAATATTAAACGTCGTTGTAAATTCCAATAATGTACCGTTTGAAAACTACTCTGCGAAATAATCCGAATAACTCTCTCAACTACCTCTTTTACGACAGTTAAAACCCAGCGTCATAAATTAAAAAATGCGTGAAATTTGTAAACTCTGGAACCCTAACGGTCTATTCGCAATTCAGGGCGATTCTAAATAGCTCCTCAAGATTACACAGCTTGATGTTTTTTACGAGACAGAACCATGGAGGATTTAAAAGGTATCGCTATATTGGATATATGGATATGCCGCTTGGATATTTTCCACAACGGCGAGATGAAATGTTTCGCGGTGCTAAATACGCCAAATCTGGCAAAATCATGTATAAATTAAATATATATGGAGAGCTTCTTTAGTGGCAACCATAATGTGAAATGATTATTGTTTATGCTAATGCGTATAAATTGTAAAGAATCACGGTAGAATAAAAATGTCCCTTTGGTGCCAAATATCTAAGGTTTTTCCTGAACTTTTTTTTTTTTTTTTGAGATTCTCTTTTGTCACATGTAGTTAGATCATATTTTAGTAAAATATTCGCTTTTTCCCGTATAAAGAGCGGATGCGTAGCTATTTTTAAATAAAACGGTTCTCAACATCTTGAATTGTCTAAAGTATTAATGCTACAACTTAAACCTAAAAAACACTATGATGTAGAAATAAGGCAATTTAGTTTTCTCTGTAAACGGTCAAGCTTTTCAGATCTTGATCACGAACGACAGTGACATAGATTTTGTGTTATGATATTGCAATGTTCTCAGATTAGTACTCAAACTGTACGTCAAGAATCAAATAATTTTTTTTTTTAGATCCCACATCACTGGCATTAATTTGAACTGCACATGTAAGAAAAATTTTCGCTTCGTACCGTGCGAAGAACGGGCACGCAGCTAGTTCAAAAGTAAAGGAAGGTAAGCCGGACGATTCCCTTTTTACAGCGAAAGCTGATTTTGTTCAAGGATACGAAAAATCATGTACATCAACGCCTCGCATACTTGTCGCATACAATCATGTACATCAACGCCTCGCATACTATTGGATAGTGCTACTTACTACCTTCAGTCACTTGACTTCAATATATTAGGGGGACTAGAAAGTAATGGCGTTCTTTCGTATGCCAATATTTCGCCTATCTAAAACTACTGAAACTAGTAATACGAATTTTGCCATGTACGTGAGTTTTTTTATCATGGGTACTAGGTTGGTAAGCATTTTCCAAAATTCGTAACTTATGAGTGGTAGGAGGACAAAACGTTCTTTTAGCATATCCAGCGGATCTCATTGAAAAAAGAGACGCACATAAAGATCCTGCTGTAAACTACAATACTCACGAATAGCTAAATATATATATATATATATATTTTTTTTTTTCAATGGGCGAGCACTTACCTATTGGGCATCTACTACTACACCTGCCTGAAGGTATTGTGGTGGGTACTGTGGAAGGTATTTGGGGGTACCCTTGTGGGTGACCAGTGTTACCCCCCTATAGTGGGAAGGAGAAGTTAGCATCCATAAACAAAGTGGGATTCGAACCCAGACCCAAGGCGTGATAGGATGGTTCTTAATCCACACACAACCTGGACCGCGAATATTTAAATACCCATTTCAGGAATCTAGAATTTCATGCTCCAGGGAGGTCAGACGTGAAAAAAAAGGGGGGGGGAAGAATCTTACATGAAAGAAAAAAAAAATATACATAAAATTCTAATTATGACCTTTTTTCGCTTAAAAAAATTAAGCACATGTTTTAAAAAGAAGTGATATTTTCACAGAACACTGGTCTATTCGAAAAAGTTTTATAAATATTATTCATCAAAACCAGTTGAAAATGTTGTTCTATTAGTTGGATTCCAACCCGAAAGTGTTAATTTACATTGTCCATTTATCTCTAATGTATAGAGAATAAAAGCATGTTACCATTCTTATGAGACATCCTGTATATACCAGTGATCAATATTTTTAGGACACCTGCTACATTTAACCCTTTGAGGCGCAACCCTTTCCCAATGCTGAAAAAAGGGCAGCCGTTGCCATCGCTCGACTTAACTACCAGCAAGATGGCGGAGCACAGCCAGCTGTCGTCAAAAAATGGGTCTCTAGATCTGTGTCACACGATGAACGTTTCGATCGTCCGTCCATCTGGAAACCGCTGCTTGCTGGACCTGAGCCTAGAGCTAGGGTTCAGCAGGACAGTAGGACACTTCAGGAACTAAAACAGGCTTTAAACCAAATAGGTAGGCCGTTCCTGAAGGTAGTATCCTATAGTATCCTATAGTTAAGTCGAGCGATGGCAACGGCTGCCCTTTTTTCAGCATTGGACAATCATCCAGCTGTTCTCGCGTTCTTCCATTTTTCAGCAGATGTCAGTGCTGTTAAAAAGAATCGTGACCATTTTTTTATGGGAAATGACGTGCTAAAAAGGAAAGGATTCTCGTGGAGCTATGTCACCCGCAACTAATTTGTATAGAAATCAAATCTATTCTTCGTGACTGGCAACAGTCAAAACGTCGGAGATTGGTGTTCCCAGAGCGGGAAAACTGCGCGTTAAAGGGTTAAAATATGAAAGCTTCGAAGGCATAAGACAATGAGCTCATTGAGTTCTAGCCTTTCTGCCTGGGAGAATGGCGACACTTTTTCGCAACCGCAAAAAAGGGGGAAATTTCAACCAACCGAAATAATTGTATTGCAAAGTACCTCTATTATGTGCGTTATTTGTCAAAGATTTAAATTAATTTCAGTTTTAAGGCGTCATTTCAGACACAAGATCAAGATTTTGAATAATGATTTTTCTCAAAAATCGTGGCGAAGAAGCGTTCGATCTTGAAACAGAAAAATTTACATTGTGTAATTCCATCTATGTTTCTTTCAACAATATCATTAAAATCTAATTAGTTTCGCCTCTGGTTGTAATTAGTTCTTAAGAAGAATTTTACGGAATTCAAGCTCACCTCATATTGTAATAAAGCCATGATTTTAATTCTTATTTTAGAATCTGCTATGTATTTCAATAGTGCTTTTAAGATTTATAAAAATTTTGCGCATTTTAATAGTAAATAATATTTTAATTAAGTATATTTGATAAAATGTATTAAACTGCTTGTGTTAAAAAAAAAATGCATCTAAACATAGTGGATTATTACCATTAATTCTATACGTGAACATAAATTAGACTCTATGCTTTAGTTCTTGCTTTATAATAAAACTTAATGTATTTGAATTTCAAAATGAATGCATTTTTTTAATCAAACTAAACTCAGTAATTACAGATTGAAAATGTAAACTATCCCTTCGGCGTTTCATGTTTAACTAAGTTTTTAAGAAACTGACTGAAACCTTTTCCAGAAGTTTTTGTCTCTTCATTGTGATGAAAAAAGAATTGGCTAAAAACTATTCTTGAACACAAAGCATTAGATTTATTCTTCTACCACCTTGTTCCTGGCTGTACTTGCTCACTTAAAAAAATTAAGGTCCACTAATGAGCTGTGTACATATTATTCTTAGAACACGTATTTGTTAATTTAATTGGTCCCATCTGTTATTTGAAGGAATTTGTACTTAAGAAACGCTTTCCATTCTGCGTTGTATTATCTATGCTAGTTATGTTGTTGAGGTAGTGTTGACGGCACTAAAAACTAGATTGAACAATTTTTAATTACTAAGAACATATACACTGAAAAAGTATATATGCCTCTGTCATCTAAGAAATAATTGATGAATTTATGAGTCTATGTATTCCCTATAAATACTCAAGATCATAGAACGAGACGCTTTTGAATACACTTATCCAATTTTTAAATCTCTCCTCTATAATCTGGTGCTTGTACCCAGATGAAAATATCTGTAAATCGCTGCGTGGGGTAGTGGGTAGACTCAAAAATGGTAGTTATAGTGCTCCAAAAATTGAACAATAATTTCTCGTTACACAAACCAGTCATTCTGGTGATTATCAAGAATACTACGAACTGAAAAATCTTGGCCATTATGTCAATGCCAGTATTGTGCATAACTGTGCTGTCAGACAGATGTTTTTACCATAAGTGCTCTCTATTGAGAATCGGAAAATAATAGTGTGAACATTCACCAATGTACCATTTGTCTGTTAAACGTGCCCGAAGTGAGGTCAGTGAGTCATGTGTGCGTCCAATAAGGAAAAAATCCGAAAATTATTTCATTGAAATCATTTTGGGTGGACCTGTAAATAAACTATCTAGTACACTGGAACCAAAAAAGGAGGTTCAATACTAGGTGTTACAATAATTCTAAATATAAAATTTGAACATTCTATGACTATTGGTTTTGAAAGAAATGCGATGTTTCATACGTATATTGTACATACATACGTACAGACGTCGAGACTTGCCAAGACGTCGGGACTAGTCAAAATGGTCTTGCGGTTGGTCAAGATGGATTGTCCGTACATTTGCCCGTATATACATACATGCGTACGTTGAGACGTCTCTCAAAAACTCTTGAAAGTAAATTTAGAGGTAGTCAAAATCAATTTTTTTTTAAATCTGCATACCGAAATTTTTTGCCGTCACTATACTTCTTTTAACTTCGTACTAGGAAGTAAAAGAGTCCAAAAAAGTGCAAAAGATAGCATTTCTCACAAGGAGGCTTGATCATTATCATTCAAGTAACGAAAATTCAAATTTAGGAATTTTTATAAAATTCAAATTTTTACCGTTTTTAGCCCCGTCCCCGTTCCCCCCCCCCCCAAT
The DNA here is from genome assembly GCA_038373885.1 of Cheiracanthium punctorium. Classification (NCBI taxonomy): domain Eukaryota; kingdom Metazoa; phylum Arthropoda; class Arachnida; order Araneae; family Cheiracanthiidae; genus Cheiracanthium; species Cheiracanthium punctorium. Next base: position 13,218 of record JAWZYV010018786.1, on the reverse strand, counting down.
CTATATATGCTTTCCTGTCTCAAACTTTTAAGAGCTGAAGAAGAATTCACCTTTATACCACAATTTCTACGCGATATTCCATGTCGCCTCATGGTTCTGCTATTACTAGAATTTCAGAATTCTGAATAAAATTGTTGCATGTTTCAGCGATGTCTTTGCCAATATTATTATATGTATATATATATATATATATAACTTGTACTTAATTTCTGATAAGGATTTTTGTCTATGCGGCGAAACACTTTTCAAGGGTTAACAGATCGCGGCGGACTAGTAAAATGTCAAAAGGCACCAAAACTGGCTTTTAGCTATTTATCGGCAAATTTGGTGTGAAAATATAAGTCCCCCGACACTGAACCCAACTTTGCAATATCTTCTGTATTTGGCGAGAAATTGCCAGACCCTACTGCATATTTAATGGGATAATAATGTCTTTACAGGTGACCATGTTAATGTAAAGACGAGATATAGTTAGAATATGCCTGGCGAAGATTTTGAAATAGTTTTATTAGGCTATTTTAATATAGATTTCAATTCTAAAGAAGTATTTTATGGAACATGGAAGACGAGTACGGCACACTCATGAATTGTGATATACTTCTCAACTTAGTGGAACAAGAAAGAAAAATGGTGTCGACCCATGGATTACAATACGCTTTTCATTTATAGCACTTTATTGCGTATTTAAAATATGAAAATGTTTCATATTTTCTTTCTGTTTTACATGTCTTTTATAAGAATTTATACTAATCAATTAAATTTGAAAGTTAACGTTGTTAAAGTTTATGCGTTTTAATACAAAAGCAAAACTCTCGGAAAATACTGGTTATGTACAAAATCTAAAATAGAGTTTAGAGAAAATAAAAGCAGGAATATGTTTAAACAAAACCTTATACGTTTAAACAGGAAAATAATTGATAAAACATAACACCAGTTCGAGAATAAAGAAAAACTCTCCTTAAACAGAAGGTTGTTTTAAGGGGATTCCATTGTGTTTTATATCATTTTAATGTTCTATTGTGCAATATTTACTCCATTTCTTTAAAAACATTTTAAAAACTTATTCATAAAATATAATATTCCAAAAAATGTTATCTCTCTCATCAGACGATATAACTACGGCACAAAATTTTGATACACTCAAAAAACTTTAATTTTAAATTAATATTAGTTAGTTATCTAATAATGAATGTCATCATTTCAAGTGCCATACTCAATTCAAGTTTAACTGAAATTTTATATTCTACAATAATAAAGGTAAGAAAACTTATCTCAAAAAACGTAAGTGACTTATTTACATTAAAGGATACATTTATATTTAATCGATTCCAGAAAAATTCCAGTTTTATCCTCAAACGGAATTATCATCATTCAATTGAGTGAGTAACTACAACTGATATTAGTGCTAGTTAGCTTAAATTTTTCTTGAAAATTTTATCTTATGTTTTCATTCGCGACCTTTGTACCTATGTGCATCATGCCTCATTGTGTCAGGGGTTTTATCAGAGTTCCCCCCCCCCCCACATCTGTGTATGTTTAATCCTGAACTCACGTTTAGTCTGTTCACACTCATTATTGCAAAGACGCGATGAAGAAGAATCTTTCTTTGATTAGAGTTGATCTCAGAAGTGTCTTGCAAGCGTGACTTTGGGGACCCAGTGGACATTCTAAGACCCAGGCTAGGAAGTAGCATTGGTCAATAAAGGAAAGTCTGTATTTTCAGTGATAAGAGTGAACAGGTTAACCCTTTGAGGCGCAACCCTTTCCCAATCCTGAAAAAAAAGGGCAGCCGTTGCCATCGCTCGACTTAACTACCAGCAAGATGGCGGACGATCGAAACGTTCATCGCGCGCCACAGATCTAGAAACCCTTTTTTGTGGCTGTGCCGCACAGCCAGCTGCGTCAAAAAAGGGTCTCTAGATCTGTGGCACGCGATGAACGTTACGATCGTCCATCTTGCTGGTAGTTAAGTCGGGCGATGGCAACGGCTGCCCTTTTTTCAGCATTGGGCAATCTATACAGCTGTTCTCGCATTCTTCCATTTATCAGCAGATGTCAGTGCTGTTAAAAATAATCGTGACCATTTTTTTACGGGAAATGAAATGCTAAAAAGTAAAGGATTCTCGCGGAACTATGTCACCCGCAACTATTTTTATAGAAATCAAGTCTATTCTTCGTGGCTGGCAACAGTTAAAACATCAGAGTTCGGTGTTCCCAGAGCGGGAACTCTGCGCGTTAAAGGGTTAACTATAGAGGATGTAAGTATGCTCAAGGGAAAGAGGGCGACAGCCCCTTCCTTTTCTTCCCCTATCCTCTCCTGTATTTTTAAATTAAAGTCAAACCAATGGTGAAACGCATAGATTACATACAATCAAACCCCGTTAGTAAGCCACCTGGATCAGACATCACTCCGCATATCACATCATCTTTCAGAAGTCCCGGCCTTTTTAATAGGCTTTTTCACATATTGTACTCCGCTTATAGCCTTGCTATTATTTCAACACCTCGGCTTAAAACATCACTTAGAGGAGTAAAACATACAAACTCGGTCTCATTTCTTTGTCAAGATTATCTACCAAAAGCATTTAAATTGTGTTGAGCACTACGCTCAGCATTTTTCAATTATAAAGATTGTCGCCTTATGCAACAAATTTTAGGAATTTATCCAGGACTATTCTTCGTTTCGACTTCCGCACGGGGACAGATTTATCGCCTAGAATTTCGTTTTGCATTTAATATAAACTCCGCTTAAGAAGTCACTCTGCTTAGTAAGTCATTTTTAAGTGGCCCCGAAAGTGATATATTAACCCTCTGAGGCGCAACCCTTTCCCAATGCTGAAAAAAAGGGCAGCCGTTGCCATCGCTCGACTTAACTACCAGCAAGATGGCGGACGATCGAAACGTCCATCGCTTGCCACAGATCTAGAGACCCTTTTTTGACGACAGCTGACGCCAGCTGTCAGAGTTTGGTGTTCCCAGAGCGGGAACACTGCGCGTTAAAGGGTTAACGCGGTTCGACTGTAAATGTAACTACATTTATCCAAAAACACTTGATATAGGAAAGGTTTTCCACGAACTCTGTGATATATAAGGCATCGGGTTTAACTTTATTTCATTTTTCATAACAATACTCTATTTCAAAATGCCAGACAATATCTGAATTTCGAAATAAATACTTTTGTTCAGACTGTGTTAAAATTTGCTGATTAGAAATGTAAACTATGCCTACGGCACTCTGCATTTAACTATCCTTTTAAAAAATCGAAGTGAGACATTTTATTTTATTTTTTTTTTTTTTCGTTAATTTCTGAGACACTTCATTAACCTAACAGGAATGAAAAAGAATTAAAAACTGCTCTGGACAAAGCACTTGATTTATTTTTCTATCAACCTGTTCCAGACAGAGCTTGCTCATTAAAAAAAAAATCGAATATCCACTAATGAGCTATGCACACGTCGATTCAGAGAGCATGCTTTTGTGGATTTAATTGGTCTCATCTTCCATTTTAAAGTATTTATGGTAACGAAACATCTTTTTTTTCATTTTAAACGCGTGGCATATTGAAATGGACACCTAGTGATGAAATAGTACATTTTTGGATATCTCATAAGTATGTAATTAAATACATATCCATACAACTTAATATTAAATGCAAGTGGCGCTTTACTTTAACACTGGGACTAAGGAGTTAAGTGTTATAGTTTATTTATATGATTTAGAACGAAGAAGGATTGTCAAAATTAATATGAAATCTTACATAACAGTTGGAGTAAAACTTTTGGAAAAGTTATAATCGGTCATTGAATCGACAAAGTGTTTATACTGTTTAACATATTTCATCTAAACAATCGGCTCTGGTGAATTTGGAGTAAATTTTTGGGATTATTTAAATTTGATTAAAACTGAAAGTAACTCAGTACCTAGGCTGCTAGGCGTAGTGTTTTTAAGGATACTTTAGTATTATTTTTGTATAAAATTTGGGACGTAGCTTTTATTGTGGTATTTTTTAGAATGTAGTACAATTCTGGTATTTTTTAAATCCTACCAGAAAGAAAATTTTAAGGAAAGAAACTACTAAAGTAGTTTTAAAAATAGTACGCCTGGTAACGCTGTCTGTAACAAACACAAAAACGGCAAGAAATAACATTCATTCCCATTTTATTATTTTTGCATTTAGGAAGTCAATAAAAATTCCTTTGTAGCTTTCCACAAAACTACCTGGACATCAGTGAATGAACTGAAGGTCTGTTGAAAAGAGAACTCCCTTCGACACAAGACCCTTCTTTATCTAAAAACCCTTTCTTGCTCTCTTCTGCTATTTTATTAATCCAATTTTGTAGTAATTTTTTAATTGTGTGGTCTATCATTTTGATCTCACTTTCCGCTCCCCTTCCTTTCTTCTCCTAAATACTTTTCTTAATATTTTCATTAACCATTAAGTTTTATAAAATTACGGTGGCAACTCAAATACAAATTTTTATTATTACTATACGTAAAGAACGATTATTCGTGTTCCAATAAATAACCTTACGTAATGAAATTTTCATAAAGGTCCAAAATTTTGGGTGTCCAGTTAACGGAGCATGGGGCAATGAAAGTGTTATACTGAAAAAAAAAAAAAGTTTAAATAATAAGCACTAAAGTGAAATATATAACTAATTGCCAGGAATCGCAGTCGTTCCTTTAAATGTTAAGGTTTCGCCTTTCAAACCATTAAAATGTTATGCTTTTAAGTAAACTTTGATGAAGGTAGGAATCTTTTTTTAAGGAAGACTGCGGTGCCTGCGTAATTGTTGTTTTAAAAAAAAAAAAAAAAAAAAAGGTGATATGAACTGTTTTGATTGTCATCAGTTGTATGCTAATGTTACGTTTTAGCTTCATATTTTATTTTTTGTTTCATGTGAAAAACTTTTTTAAACATTACTAGAGGCCAAGGCCCCCCAGACTCGCTACGCTCGCTTTTCGTATGAGGCATTTGATCCCTAATCAGGCTTATTCGTAAAAAAGACATAATTTCAACAGACAAAACCCGAAGATTGGATCAGATAGAATGTTACTGAGCTACACATTGCTTGGTTCTTGCATGTTCATTGGTACATAAAAATTTAAACTTCACACTACAGTAGACCCCCTCCCCCTCATAACACGGAAGATATTTTGTTATGGGAATCCGTGTTGTGCGGGTCCTGCTATACTCCACCTGGAGTGCGGACTCCGCTTATATTCGCTGTTAAAATTATTTGCACTCTTCAGAAACACAATGATATTTAATGTTGCCATTCAAAAGTTATATTAATTAGGAGCTAAAGCGTAATAGAATCAGAACATCTGTTTCAGCTGTATTTTTAATAATGTAAAACCTATTGGACACCTTGCAAATTTGCCACCCATGGCGATTTTTCCTTATTTGGCGACTTGCGTACATGTAAAGTTAATAAAAGCTACGGAACAGATAGGATAGCTTGCCACCAATGGTGACTTTTCATTATTTGGCGATTTACACATGCTCACAACCTATAATTACTGTTCATTTAAGGTTACCGGAAAACCGTTATCCATATTTTCATTTACATAATCGTTTGCAGATTGGCCTACTTAGCACCACGAATTATACCATCTCGTCGCGCTAGCAAATATCCAAAGTGTACTATAACTGCTATATAATGGCATAGGTAACGCCGCCAAATATTTCTACTGGTAGCAAATAATCCAGCTGGACCGAACCGACATTAAAATAATCTGCATTTTAATTATTTTTCATTTTCGAGATATTAGTTATTCTGTTTTGGAAAAACGAATAATCGCTCATTCTAAACTCCTGTTTTCTAAGCGAACTTACTATTTGAATTGTCAACTTTGTGTAACACATTTTGAGTTACTTATTTCATATAGTTTTTATTTTGGCGTAAAATGGGCGTAATTCTAACTGATGTTTGTAAACTTCACTCGATTCTAGATACTTGGAAACGCTTTGTTGCAAAGGAATGAATGATTTTATGCCAAATCTGGCAACCATTCTGTTTATTTTTTTAATTTTTTTATTAATATCTACTAAAATATTCGATTTTCAAAATTTAAGTCAGCTTAGCAGGTTCCTCGGAATTTTTCGAATCTGTGGGCACCTTAGTCAAAACTTAAATCCCCACGGATTAGGAGGAGATAGGCCAACAAGCTTTGACAGCGCCAGCGGCGACAGCGGCCTTTACTTTTTTTTAGAATAGAGAGAAACAGTATTTGAATTCAAAAATAGATTCATAGCTAATATTAAGAGCCACCATTTATAAATGCAAACAATGTCATAGTTTCTCTATATTTAACTAGTAAGTTTTAATGAAATGGAACTGATGCAATTTATATTAATCCTTAAGACATTTCATTGTGAGAATTTAAAAATTATAAAATATTCTGAACATAACAATTTTTTCCTATTAACCTATTCCTGAAAAAAACATGCGTATTAAAAATAAATATAAAATTGGAAAAACTTTTTAAAATCAAGCTTCTCGTTCAAAGATGGACTAAACGGTACAATTTTTGAGAAAATTTTCAAGCTCCAACACTTATTCTAAACGCAAATCCATCTTGGCTTATCAATCATCGGCGGAGGTACTTAGAAAATTTATGACTCACATTAGAGAACATATGAGCAGCCTCTGGCCTGCAAGCTGGATGTGGCCCGCTCGAGCTTTTGATCCGACCTGCAGAACATATCAAAACCCCATTTAAAATCCCATATAAATCCCAATTATTACAGCCCGCGACTTACGAGCATCCTCAAGTTGGGCCCGCGACTTTCAAAAGTTTGCCCATACCTGCATTAGAGGAAGTGAATCTCTATTTTAACATTAAACTAAATCAGGGTTTCTCAAGCCTCTTGAAAGCAGCAGAAAAAAATACTTTGTTGCTTTACCCTCCAATTTACTAGTTTTAAAATTTACACATGATGCTCTACCAGAGGAAAAGTTTGAGACACCCAGAACTGTAGGATTTCGTATTATGTGATTTCTTAGGAAGCAAACTCCTATATTTTTTGTTGCCATTGTTAATGAGATCAATTGGCCAGACAAAGAAATCCATGTTATATTTTTTAATGAAAAATGACTAAGTTTTTATACCCAGAAAAAGAGATGGGTCTTGTGTTGACTTGGATGGCATTGAAACTATTTTAACACCATTAGATAATGACTGTTTCACTGAAAGAGGAGCATCTTGCGTTATTTTTCCCGACAATATTACGGGATATAATATTGAATATTTTCTTGCAACATTTTGAAGTAATAAATAATAAGTTGGTGATATACAGTTTTTCAACTAACATGTTCAATCAAACCCCACGCAAGTCCCATTTGACACCAGAATCTAATGGGACAAAATTTCATTTCACAAATTAAGGGTATTTTTCTTTTAATAATTAAATACCATTGCTAATTTAAAAAAAACTATTTGAAAGAACTGTCTGAAAAAAAAATGGGAAATTTTGGAAATTACACGTTTTTACTGCAGAAAATGTAAAATGTGTCGCATTAGCCTCCCAGTATCCCTTATAACTCTATTCCCTGGAGGAGTCATCCGTTCTACTTAGAAAGTGGTTCCTTTCATCCAGAGATCATAGTGTAATTCGTCATGGATTTGTGACTAGAGAGAAATGATTTTACTGCCAGCCTTTTCTACTGCTTTCGGTCAAAAAAATTGCCTTTTTTAAAATGTTCTTTTAAAAAACTTTTTAGGAAATTACACTCCGCATTCAGTGAAATTTTCAAATAGATAGAATGTGTAGGGTTTTTTTTTGGGGGGGGGGCGGGGGATGTCACGGTGTAAAGAAATTGAAAGCAATAATTGATATTCTTTCGAAAAATCCCTAAAAATTAAAAATTTAACCTGGAGAATAGAAACTCATTTCATTTTTTTCGGAATCTAAAAGACAAACAATGCCCGATGAATATAGTTTAGGTGGATATGGTCTGACATACGCGAAAAAAACACGATTTTCGGAACAAAATATTTAATTATTTTTAAAGGGTATCGCAAAATTAAAAACAGCAGTACTCAGTTTCGTTGGCGTTACACGTGTATGGAAAATTTTAGGTCGATTGAACGACTGGAAGTGGATTAAAATTCATATATAAATTTTGAACTGTAACGGCATATACAAATCACCCTGTAAATAAACCACCTAGTCGATTGCAATCAACAAAAGAGCTGATCACAACTAGCTGTTACAACAGCCTTAAGATCAAAATTTCAACATTCTGCCATTAATTCTTTTTAGGGCAAGTGGCACACGTATGTACGAACGTGTAAGACGCACGTATGTACGAACATATATAAACGTACGCCATTTGGAAACTTGCCAAAATGGATTCTTGGATGGTCAAAATGTACATATCAGTCAAAATCTTAGTACCGCAACTTTCCACTGTTACAGTACTTCCGTTATTTCAAATTAAGAATTTACGTATCATAATTATGTGAATTTAATAGCAAGAAAGTGGGTCAAGTCTGCATTATTATAAACAAGAGAAGTTAAAGGTTAGTAATTAAGATGATTCTCCAATAGAACAGTACCTATGTTAGATTAGTATAATCCTTGTGTATGTACAGGGTAGTTATAATTAAGCTTCCCCTATAAACAAGGTTGTTTAGGTAAAAAGGGTGAATTGAAACCAAATTTGGTACATAGACTAAACATGAGATGCGCACAAGGGATTTCGAAAAAGGGGGGGGGGGGAGGGATATTCAAAAAATTTCCACTAGAGGGCACGTTGCATAAAAAAAAACATTTGAAATGACTAACATGAAACGTACAAAGAATTTCAAAATTTTTTCGATAGTTTTTTTAACATTTATTAATTAATATGGGTCATTTCTTGAGCTGAATTTCCTTGCAAAACGTTGTACACATTTTGAGAAGAAATTTTTTTTTTAATTTCCTTGAGCACATCTCGCGTACAATCCATTCTCCAATGTAGGTGACAATCTGCTAAAAAAATGTTAATTATAGAGGAAGTTTAATGCTTTACCTAATAATTGAATACTTTACCTAATAATGATATGTTAGGGTAAGAGATTATTATGAATGTTATCACTATAAAGAATAATAGAACCTCAAACAGCAAAACGTTAATTTTTATAAATATATACTCTTCTAAAATCAAGATGTCTGGCAGATATCTTTTATAAACTCTGAATATTTAAATTTTAAAATCCATATATGTAAACATAGCATTTTTGTTTTTTTATTCACTGATGAGTACAAATTTTAAATATCACCTAGATTCTTTCTTTTATAGCTATCTATATATATATATATATATACATATATAAATCCAAAACTAGATTTATAGATCCATAACCTAAAAAGTAATTTCCAACGAATTTCAAAAGTCTAAAGCCGAGACTTATTTCGCGGGCTCTGAATCAGGTGCAAGGAGGAAAAAGCGTACGTAACTTCCTCCGAAAAAAAAAGAAACAGAAAAGAAAATGAAAAAAAATTGACAATGCTTGTGTGTTCTAAAGACCGACTTCATGAAAGAAACTCAACCTGTTACAGCATTGGCGAGTTTTATCGCCCGAACCTAGCGACCATAAAAACGTGCCGATTCATTATTCCACGGACTCTCGAGTAAAAACTTTTTTTTAACCATACGTACAAAGGTAACGGGAGAAAAAGATTTTTCCTCTTTCTATTTTCTTCTTTTTTTATTTCCTCTCTGTCGAGTGGCAACGCGAAAGAGTGGAGCGATAAAATAAAAGGAATAAATAAATGAAACAAAATGCTTGAAAAACGCCTGGAAATTTTTTTTACTTTTCTTTTTTTTTTCTACAAAACGTGATTTTTGACGCTTCGTTGTGTCGCACTTTGTCATATCTCCATGAGACTGATTGACAGAAAATTTGCTGCAGATGCAATTACCCTTTCCCTTTTGCCCTCCTTCATTTTTCTTTATCTAGAGAAGAAGAAGAAGAAGAAGGGGAGGTGGGGGGAAGAGTTAAAAAAGAAGTTCCAAAATCAATAGAATATATTTTGGTCAGCGACCTTTTTCTCCTAGGCAACATGGCCTCCTCCAACCAACACAGAGCTCACAGCATCGCCGGGATCGCGTGCTATCTCTGTGTCTATACTTCCCTCCTGTCTCCTCCCTTTCCCTTTTTTCCCATTTTAAGTTTTGTCTCGAGTGGGGAGTGGCTGTCAAGAAAATATATCATTTATAACAGTTTGCTCTACTTTCTCTGCAAAACACTACGGCTGGAAATCATTTACTTGTTTGAAAGGGGGGAATGTCTACTGGAGGAACAGCTTGGGGGGAAAAAAAAAAAAAAAAAAAAAAAAAAAAAAAAACGTTTTTGCAAAACAAAAATTGTACGGTATATTTTTCCGGAATTATTTTTTATTCTTTTTACCCTTTCCAACCACCAAGCAGTATTTGTTTATGTCGGTAAAATGGGTTTAAAATAGTCTATAAAATATTCAGAAAACCAATAGATATGTGGCTGTAGGAAAGTGCTCCTTTTCTCACACACAGCACTTGGCGGTGCTTGTTTGGCTTCTCCTCCAGCAGGAGTAAGTATTAAATAGCTTTTAAATTTTCGATGCTGTTTCAGACTTAATCGCTTCCTTAAATAAATATCAGTGTATCAAATTCAGTAAGTGTACTTCTATTAGACAAAGACAAATATACTTTTTAAACAAAAGAAAGAAAGGGAAGGTATTGTGGAATACCATTTACATTGCTAAATATAACTGTGCAGGTTTTTCAATAAAATCCTCAAAACCATTACGAGTACATTGTAGAACTAATTGTAATGAAATGTCACATGTAAAAAAAGCACTATTTATTTGTTATAGGAAAGGTTACTTTATAAAAAATAGTTAAAAATGGAGGTTAATTTGAAATAGTCATGCAATCTGGAATTGGTGGTTTAAGCCGTTGAAAAACTAATTATATCTTCTCTACTTATTATAAAAGAAGTTGTCTGCGTGTGTGTGTTGGCGGCGTTATGGACAAACGGTTAAACGTAGAAACACCACATTTGGTGCACAGGAAGTTCTAAACATGAAGTTATGCACCTCGAAGAGATTTTTTCAAAATTCGGCCTTGAATTTTTTTCATTTTATGTTTTATGCGATCTTTCGCATTTTTTCTCACATAATTCGTAATACGCCGGTAATTATGCGCGCGTTACGTGATTTTTCACGAATTCTAATGTAACATAATGTTTAGAATTTAAAAGCATCAATGTGGAGAGTTTACGCCATTACATTAATAAATCATGGCTCGACAATTTATCTTGGATTGCCACAAAAAGGATTAGGAAAAAGGTTTTTCAAACTCCGTGGCGGATTATGGAAAGTTTGTCGGGGGGTCGGTTGGTTTGTCGGTGGGGGCGGTTAGTTAAAAGATTGACATATACATCCATTTTATGGAAGTAAAATAGGATCTCTTACATTAATTTCTTTTTTCTCGGGGAGGGGGGGGTCGCCCCCTTGTTCAAACTATCCATAGAAATTTTTAATGGGGCACTGGATTTTCCATTCGCAAGTGAGGATTTATGACGTCAGTTGCTTTAAGATGCGTACAAATTACGACACAATTTTAACGCATTTATTCCCGCTCTTTTTAAACACAAGGAGACGATATTTTGATTAAAACTTACAGTAGAAATAAACTAAGAAATTCACGATTATTATTATTATTATAAGTGGTATTTAAATAAGTTCCTTATTTAAAAATTGAAATGTTCTAATGCAGCTGAAAATGTTCGTCATTTTAAAAGTAGCAAAGTTCGTTTTAAAGCGTGATATATTAAAATTTTTCTATTTGCTCTTTTTTTTCGCATACATATATGTTTCCTAATATATGCATTTTAACGTTGGATTACGTTTCTTAATAACAGTCCTATATAAAACAAAGTTTTAATATGATACCGTTTGAAAACTACTGTGCGAAATATCGAAATTAACTCCCTAGACCAACCGGGGTATCTTTTATAGCAGTTAAACAGTGACGTCATAAATTTTAAAAATGCGGGAGCTTTGAAAACTCTGCAACTCTAACGCCCTGTCACAATTAAAGAGAGTCTAAATAGCTCCTCGAGATTACACAGTTTGATGTTTTTCAGGAGACAGAACCATGCAGTATTTATGAGATATCGCTATATTGGATACATGGATATTTAAATTGGCAGCGCTTGGATATTAACCCCCACACACACACACACACACACTCACGGTGAGATGAAATATTTGCGGTGCTAAATACGCCAGTCTTGCAAAACTATGCATAAATAAACTATATTTGGAGAGCTTCCTTAATGGCAACCATTATGTGAAAAGATTATTGTTTATGCTAATGCGTAAGTTGCAAAGAATTGCCTTTGAATAGGCCCCATTTGTGCCTGGTTGGCCTGCTGTGCGGCACAGCCAGCTGTCGTCAAAAAACGGCCGCTAGTTCTGTGGCACGCGATGAACGTTTCGATCGTCCGCCATCTTGCTGGTAGTTAAGTCGAGCGATGGCAACGGCTGCCCTTTTTTCAGCATTGGAAAGGGTTGCGCCTCAAAGGGTTAAAAAGCTCAAAAAGATAAAAAGCGTAGCAATATCTACACCGCTTGTACGATTCGCTTGAAATTTTTCATAATCATGTATAAAAATTGAAGAAACAACTTGCGTTACTTTAAAAATCTGAAAATTCACCCGTTCCCTAATTTTTAAGCGATTTTCGGCTCTATTTTATTTTCTACAGTAAAACGTTACTCATTTGCGTGACAAGATTAGGCTCTGAAAGTAACAATGACGTCATATTTGAAGTCACGGTCACCAGACTTTGAAAGGAAAATTGCGATTTCAGTTCGTTTTAAGCAGTTTTTCCAGATATAGTTTTTTTTTTTTTTTTTTTTTTTTTTTTTTTTTTTTTTTACGCATGTCGTTTGCATGAAGCATTGATATGAGAAGGTCTGTTTAAACAAAACGAAATCTTTCGAATGTGAAAAGTTTCCGTTTCCTGAAGAGCATGAGATTCGATTTGGGTATGTAATAAAAATTGAATTTGAAGTTATTTATTTTAGGTGGACGAAGATTAAATAGATTGAGTGCAGACATAGTTTCGCCAAATGTTTTATCTAGCGCCGTTGTAATTGCCACCACAACGCGCTTTGACTTCTAAATTATTATTCTTTTTTTTTATTTCTGTACAGTACGAAAGAAGTTGGTTAATTTGAT
>JAWZYV010018785.1:0-26930 GCA_038373885.1 Cheiracanthium punctorium | reverse complement strand
CCCCCCCCCCCCCCCCCCCCCCCCCCCCCCCCCCCCCCACCCCCCCCCCCCCCACCCCCCCCCCGCCCGCCCCCCCCCCCCCCCCCCCCCCCACCCCCCCCCCCCCCCCCCCCCCCGCCCCCCCCCCCCACCCCCCCCCCCCCCCCCCCCCCCCCCCCCCCCCCCCCCGCCCCCCCCCCCCCCCCCCCCCCCCCCCCGCCCCCCCCCCCCCCGCCCCCCCCCCACCCCCCCCCCCCCCCCCCCCCCCCACCCCCCCCCCGCCCCCCCCCCCCCCCCCGCCCCCCCGCCGCCCGCCCCCCCCCCCGCCCCCCGCCCCCGCCCCCCCCCCCGCCCCCCCCCACCCCGCCGCCCCCCCCCCCCCGCCCCGCCCCCCGCGCCCCCCGCCCCCGCCCCCCCCCCCCGCCCGCCGCCCCCGCCCCCGCCCCCCGACCCCCCCCGCCCCGCCGCCCCCCCCCCCCCCGCACCCCCCGCCCCGCCCCCGCCCCCCCGCCCCGGCCCCCCCCCCCCCCCCCCCGCCCCCCCCCCCCGCCCCGCCCCCCCGCCCCCCCGCCCCGCCCCCGCCCCCCCCCCCGCCCGCCCCCGCCCCCCGCCCCGCCCCCCGCCCCCCGCCCCCGCCCCCCCCCGCCCGCCCGCCCCCCCCCCCCCGCGCCCGCCCCCCCCCCGCCGCCCCCCGCCCCCGCCCCCGCCGCCCCCCCCCCCCCGCGCCCCCCCGCCCCCGCCCCCCGCCCCGCCCCGCCGCCCCCCCCCCCCGCCCCGCGCCGCCCCCCCCGCCCCCGCCCCCCCCCCCGCCCCCGCCCCCCCCCGCCCCCGCCCCCGCCCCCCCCCCCGCCCCCCCCCGCCCCCCCCCCCCCCCCCGCCCCCCGCCCCCGCCCCGCCCCCCCGCCCCCGCCGCCCCGCCCCCCCCCGCCCCCCGCCCCCCCCCCCCCCCCGCCCCGCCCCCCCACCCCCGCCCGCGCCCCGCCCCCCGCCCCCCCCCCCGCCCCCCACCCGCCCCGCCCCCCGCCCCCCACCCCGCCCCCCCCCCCGCCGCCCCCGCCCCCCCCCCACCCCCCCCCCGCCCCCCCCGCCCCCGCCCCCCCCGCCCCCCCCCCCCCGCCCCCCGCCCCCCCCCCGCCCCCCCGCCCCCCCCCCCCGCCCCCGCCCCCCCCGCCCGCGCCCCCCGCCCCCGCCCCCCCCCCCCCCCCGCCCCCCCCGCCCCCCCCCCGCCCCCGCCCCCCCCCGCCGCCCCGCCCGCCCCCCCCCCGCCCGCCCCCCCCCCCCCCCGCGCCCCCGCCCCGCCCCCCCCCCCCCGCCCCCGCCCCCCCCCCGCACCGCCCCCCGCCCCCGCCCCGCCGCCCCCCGCCCCCCCCCCGCCCCCCCCCGCCCCCCGCCGCCCCGCCCCCCCCGCCCCGCCCCGCCCCCCCCGCCCCCGCCGCCGCCCCCCCCCCGCCCCCGCCCCCCCCCGCCCCCCCGCCCCGCCCCCGCCCCCCGCCCCCCCCCCCCCCGCCCCCCCCCCCGCCCCCCCCCCCCCCCCCCGCCCCCCCCCCCGCCCCCGCCCCCCCCCCCCCCCCGCCCCCCCCCCGCCCGCCCCCCCGCCCCCCGCCCCCCCGCCCACCCCCGCCCCCGCCGCCCCCCCGCCCCCCCCCCCCCGCCCCCGCCCCCCCGCGCCCCGCCCCCCCCGCCCGCCCCCCCCCCCCGCCCCCCCCCGCCCCCCGCCCCCCGCCCCCCCCCCGCCCCCCCGCCCCGCGCCCCCCGCCCGCCCCCCCCCCCGCCCCGCCCCGCCCCCCCCCCGCCCCCCCCCCCCGCCCCCCCGCCCCCGCCCCCCCCGCCCCGCCCCCCCCCCCGCCCCGCCCCCGCCCCCCCCGCCGCCCCCCGCCCCCGCCCCCCCCGCGCCCCCCCCCGCCCCCCCCCCCCGCCCCCCGCCCGCCCCCCCCCGCCGCCCCCGCCGCCCCGCCCCCCGCCCCCGCCCCCCCCCGCCCCCCCCCGCCCCGCCCCCGCCCCCCCCCCGCCCCCCCGCCCCCCCCCCCCCCCCCGCGCCCCGCCCCCCCGCCCCGCCCCGCCCCCCCCCCCCCCGCCCCCCCCCCGCCCCCCCCCCGCCCCCGCCCCGCCCCCGCCCCCCCCCGCCCCCCCCCACCCCCCCGCCGCCCCGCCCCCGCCCCCCGCCCCCCCCCCGCCCCGCCCCCCCCCCCCCGCCCCCCCGCGCCCCCCCCCCGCCCCGCGCCCCCCCGCCCCCCCCGCCCGCCCCCCCCCCCGCCGCCCGCGCCCCGCCCCCCCGCCGCCGCCCCCCCCGCCCCCCCGCCCCCCCGCCCCGCCCCCCCCCCGCCCCGCCCCGCACCCCCCGCCCGCCCCGCCCCCGCCCCCCGCCCGCCCCCCGCCCCCCCCCCCCGCCCCGCCCCGCCCCGCCCCGCCCGCCCCCCCCCCGCCCCCCGCCCCCGCCCCGCCCCCCCCCGCGCCCCCCCCGCCCCCGCCCCCCCGCCCCCCCCCGCCCCCGCGCCCCGCCCGCCCCCCCCCCGCCCCCCCCGCGCCCCCCCCCCCCGCCCCCCGCCGCCCGCCCCCCCCCCGCCCGCCCCCCGCCCGCCCCCCCCCCGCCCCCGCCCCCCCGCCCCCCCGCCCCCGCCGCCCCCCGCCCCCCCCCGCCCGCCCCCCGCCCCCCGCCCCCGCCGCCCCCCCCCGCCCCCCCGCCCCCCCCCCGCCCCCCGCCCGCCCCCCCCCGCGCCGCCCCCCCCCCCCCCGCCCCCCCCCGCCCGCGCCCGCCCCGCCCCCCCGCCGCCCCGCCCGCCCCCGCCCCCCCGCGCCGCCCCCCCCCCGCCCCCGCCCGCCCCCCCCCCCCCCCGCCCCGCCGCCCCCCCCCGCCCCGCCCGCCCCCCCCGCCCCCCCCCCGCCCCCCCGCCCCCCCGCCCCCCGCGCGCCCCCGCCCCACCCCCCCGCCCGCCCCCCGCCCCGCCCGCCCCCCCCCGCCCCCCGCCCCCGCCCCGCCCCCCGCCCCCGCCCCCGCCGCCCCTCCCCCCCCCCCGCCCCCGCCGCCCCGCCCCGCCCGCCCCCCCCGCCCCCCCCCCCCCGCCCCCGCCCCCGCCCGCGCCCCGCCCCCCCCCCCCGCCCCCCCCCGCCCCCGCCCCCCCCCGCCCCCCCCCCCGCCCCGCCCGCCACCCCCCCCCCCCGCCCGCCGCCCGCCCCCGCCCCCCCCCCCCCGCCGCCCCCGCCCCCCCCCCGCCGCCCCCCCCCCGCCCCCGCCCCCCCGCCCCCCCCCCCGCCCCGCCCCCCCCCCCCCGCCCGCCGCCCCCCCCCCCCGCCCGCCCCCCCCCGCCCGCCCGCCCGCCCCCCCCCCCCGCCCCGCCCCCGCCCCCCCCGCCCGCGCCCCCCCCCCCCCCGCCCCCCCCCGCCCCCCGCCCCCGCCCCCCCCCCGCCCGCCCGCCCGCCCCCCCCCCCGCCCCCCCCCCCCCGCCCCCCCCCCCCGCCCGCCCCGCCCCCCCCCCCCCCCGCCCCCCCCCGCCCGCGCCCCGCCCCCCCCCCCGCCCCCGCC
This sequence comes from Cheiracanthium punctorium, assembly GCA_038373885.1. Taxonomy (NCBI): domain Eukaryota; kingdom Metazoa; phylum Arthropoda; class Arachnida; order Araneae; family Cheiracanthiidae; genus Cheiracanthium; species Cheiracanthium punctorium. Next base: position 23,431 of record JAWZYV010018785.1, on the reverse strand, counting down.
GCCCCCGCCCCCCCGCCCCCCGCCCCGCCCCGCGCCCCCCCCGCCCGCCCCCCGCCCCCCCGCCCGCCCCCCCCCCCCGCCGCCCCCCCCCCCCCCCCCCCGCCCCCGCCCCCCCCGCCCCCCCCCCCGCCCCCGCCCCCCCGCCCCCCCCCCCCCGCCCGCCGCCCCCCCCCCCCCGCCCCCCCCGCCCCCCCCGCCGCCCCCCCCCGCGCCCCCCCCCCCCCCCGCCCCGCCGCCCCCCGCCCCCGCCCCCCCCGCCCGCCCCCCGCCCCCCCCCCCGCCCCGCCCCCCCCCCCGCCCCCCCCCCCCCGCGCCGCCCCCCCCCCGCCCGCCCCCCCCCCCGCGCCGCCGCCCCCCGCCGCCCCGCCCCCGCCGCCCCCCCCCCGCCCGCCCCGCCCCCGCCCCCCCCCCCACCGCCCCCCCCCCCGCCCCCCGCCCCCCCCGCCCCCCCCCCCCCCGCCGCCCGCCCCGCCCCCCCCCCGCGCCCCCCCGCCCCGCCCCCCGCCACCCCGCCCCCGCCCCGCCCGCCCCGCCCCCCCCGCGCCCGCCCCGCCCCCGCCCCGCGCCCGCCCCCCGCCCCCCCGCCCCCCCGCCCCCCCGCCGCCCGCCCCCGCCCCCGCCCCCCGCCCCCCCCGCCCCCGCCCCCCCCCCGCCCGCCCCCGCCCCCCGCCCCCGCCCCCGCCCGCCCGCCCCCCCCCCGCCCCCCCCGCCCGCCCCCCCCCCCCGCCCCCCGCCCCGCCCGCCCCCCGCCCCCCGCCCCCCGCCCCCCCCCCCGCCCCCCGCCCCCCCCGCCCCCCCCGCGCCCCCCCCCCCCCGCCCCCCGCCCGCCCCCCCCCCCCACCCGCCCCCCCCCCCGCCGCCCCCCGCGCCGCCCCCCCCCCGCGCCCCCCCCCCCGCCCCCCCCCCGCCCCCCGCCGCCCGCCCCCCCGCCCCCGCCCCGCCGCCCCCCCCCGCCCCCCCCGCCCCCCCCGCCCCGCCCGCCCGCCCCCCCCGCCGCCCCCGCCGCCCCGCCCCCGCCCGCCCCCGCCCGCGCCCCCCCCCGCCCCCCCCCCCGCCCCCCCCCCCGCCCCGCCCCCCCCCGCCCCCCCCCCCGCCCCCCCCCCGCCCGCCCCGCCCCCCCCCGCCCCCCCCCCCCGCGCCCCCCCGCCCCCCCGCCCCCCCCGCCCCCCCGCCCCCCCCCCCCCCCGCCCCGCCCCCCCGCCCCCCGCCCCCCCCCCCGCCCCCCCGCCCCCCCCGCCCCCGCCCGCCCCCCCCCCCCGCCGCCCCGCCCCCCCCCCCCGCCGCCCCGCCCCGCCCCCCCCCGCGCCCGCCCCCGCCCGCCCCCCCCCCGCGCGCCCCCCGCCCCGCCGCCCCCCCCGCCCCCCGCCCGCCCCCCGCCCCCCGCCCCCCCCCGCCCCCCCCGCCCCGCCCCCGCCCCCCCCACCCCCCGCCCCCGCCCCCCCGCCCCCGCCCGCCCCCCCCCCGCCCGCCCCCCCCCCCCCGCCCCCCCCCCGCCCCCCCCGCCCCGCCCCCCCGCCCCCCCCCCCCCGCCCCCGCCCCGCCCCCCCCCGCCCGCCCCCGCCCCCGCCCACCCCGCCCCCCCCCCCCGCCCCCCCCCCCCCCGCCCCGCCCCCCCCGCGCCCCCCCCCCGCGCCGCGCCCCCGCCCCCCCCGCCCCCCCCGCCCCGCCCCCCCCCCCCCGCCCCCCCGCCGCCCCGCCCCCCCCCCCGCCACGCCCCCCCCGCCCCCCCGCCCCCCCCGCGCCCCGCCCCCGCCCCCCCGCCCGCCCCCCCCCGCCGCCCCCGCCCCGCCCCCCCCGCCCCCGCCCCCCCCGCCCCGCCCCGCCCCCCCCCCCCGCGCCCCCCCCCGCCCCCGCCCGCCCCCCCCCCCCCCCGCCCCGCCCGCCCCCCCCCCCCGCCCCCCCCCGCCCCCCCCCCGCCGCCCCCCCGCCCCCCCCCGCCCGCCCCGCCCGCCCCCCCCCCCCCCCGCCGCCCCCCCCCGCCCCCCGCCCCGCCCCCCCGCGCCCCCCCCCCCGCCCGCCCCCCCCCGCCCCCGCCCCCCCCGCCCCCCGCCCCCCCCCGCCCCCCCCGCCCCCCCCGCCCCCCCGCCCCCCCCGCCCCCCCCCGCCGCCCGCCCCCCCCCCGCCCCCCCCGCCCCCCCCGCCCCCCCCACCCCCGCCCCCCCCGCCCGCCCCCCCCCCGCCCCCCCCGCCCGCCCCCCCGCCCCCCGCCCGCCCGCCCCCCCCCCGCCCCCCCCGCGCCCCCCCCCGCCCCCCGCCCCCTCCCCGCCCCCGCCCCCCCCCCGCCCCCGCCCCCCCCCCCCCCGCCCCCCCCGCCCCCCCCGCCCCCCCGCCCCGCCCCCCCGCCCGCCCCCCCGCCCCCCCCCCGCCCCCCCCCGCGCCCCCCCCCCCCCGCCCCCCCCCCCCGCCCGCCGCCCCCCCCCCCCGCCCCCCCCCCCCCCCCCCCGCCCCGCCCCCCCCCCCGCCCCCCCCCGCCCCCCGCCCCCCCCCGCCCCCGCCCGCCCCCCGCCCCCCCCCGCCCCCCCCGCCCCCCCCCCCCGCCCCACCGCCCCGCCCCCCCCCCCGCCGCGCCCCCCCCCCCCCCCCCCCGCCCCCCCCCCGCCCCCCGCCCGCCCCCCCCCGCCCCGCCCCCCGCCCCGCCCCCCCCCCCCCCGCCCCCCCCCGCCCCCCGCCCCCCGCCCCCGCACCCCCCCCGCCCGCCCCGCCCCCCGCCCCCCCCCGCCGCCCGCCCCCCCGCCCCCCCCCGCCCCCCCCCCCCCGCCCCCCCCGCCCCCCCGCGCCCGCCCCCCCCCCGCCCCCCCGCCCCCCCCCCCGCCCGCCCCCCCGCCGCCCCGCCCCCGCCGCCCCCGCCCCGCCGCCCCCCCCCCGCCCGCCGCCCCCCCCGCCCCCGCCCCGCCCGCCCCCGCCCCCGCCCCCCCGCCCGCCGCCCGCCCCGCCGCCCCCCGCCCCCCCGCCCCGCCCCCCCCCCCCCCACCCCCCGCCGCCCCCCCGCCCCGCCCCCCCGCCCCCCCCCGCGCCCGCCCCCCCCGCCGCCCCCCCCCCCCGCCGCCCGCCCCGCCGCCGCCCCCCCCGCCGCCCCCCCCCCCCCGCGCCCCCCGCCCCCCCCCGCCCCCCCGCCCGCCCCCCCCCCGCCCGCCCCCCGCCCCCCCCCCCCCCCCCCGCCCGCCCCCCGCCGCCCCCCGCCCCCGCGCCCCCCCCCCCCGCCCCCCCCCCCCCCGCCCCCCCGCCCGCCCCGCCCCCCCCGCCCCCCGCCGCCCCCCCCCCCGCCCCCGCCCCGCCCCCCGCCCCCGCCCCCCGCCCCCCCCCGCCCGCCCCCCCCCCCCCCCGCGCCCGCCCCCCGCCCCCCCCCCGCCCCGCCCCCCCCCCCCGCCGCCGCCCGCCCCCCGCCCCCCGCCCCCGCCCCCGCCCCCCCCCCCCCCCCCCCGCCGCCCCCCGCCCGCGCCCCCCCGCCCCCCCCCCCGCCCCCCCCCGCCCGCCCCCCCCCGCCCCCCCCCCCCCGCCCCCGCCCCGCCCCCCCCCCCGCCCCGCCCCCCCCGCCCCCCCCCCCCCCCCCGCCCGCCCCCCCCCGCCCCCGCCCCCCCCCCCCCGCCCCCCCCCCCGCCCCCCCCCCCCGCCCCCCCCCCCGCCCCCCGCCGCCCCCCCCCGCCCGCGCCCCGCCCCGCCCCCCCCCGCCCCCCCCGCCCCCCCCCCCCGCCCCCGCCCCCCCCCCCCCCGCCCCCCCGCCCCCCCCCCGCCCCCCCCCGCCCCCGCCCCCCCCCGCCCCCCCCCCGCCCCGCCCCCCCCGCCCCCCCGCCCCCCCCCCCGCCCCCCCCCCGCCCCCCCCGCCCCGCCCCCCCCCGCCCCCCCCGCCCCCGCCCCCGCCCCCCGCCCCCCGCCCCCCCGCCGCCCCCCCGCCCCCCCGCCGCCCCGCCCCCCCCCGCCCCCCGCCCCCCCCCCGCCCCCCCGCCCCCCCGCCCCCGCCGCCCCCCCCCCCGCCGCCCCCCCGCGCCCGCCCCCCCCCCCCCCCCCCCCCGCCCCCGCCCCCCGCCCCCCCCCCCGCCCCCCCCCCCGCCCCCCCGCCCCCCGCCCCCCCCGCCCCGCCCCCCCCCCCCCCCCCCCGCGCCCCCCGCCCCCCGCCCCCCCCGCCCCCCCGCCCCCGCCGCCCCCCCGCCCGCCCCCCCCCCCGCCCCCCCCCCCCCGCCCCGCCCCCCCCCCCCGCCCCCCCCCCCCCGCCCCGCCCCCCCCCGCGCCCCCCCCCGCCCCCGCCCCCCCGCCCCCCCCGCCCCCCGCCCCCCCCCCCGCCCCCCCCCGCCCCCCCCCCGCCCCCCCCCCGCCCCCGCCCCCCCCCCGCCCGCCCCCCCCCGCCCCGCCCCCCCCCCCGCCCGCCCCCGCCCCCCGCCCCCCCCCCGCCGCCCCCCGCCGCCGCCCCCCGCCCCCCACGCCCCCCCCCCCCGCCCCCGCCCCCCCCCGCCCCCCCCCGCCCGCCCCCCCGCCCCCCGCCCCCCCCCCCCGCCCGCCCCCCCGCCCCCGCCCCGCCCCCCGCCCCCGCCCCCCCCCGCCCCCCCCCGCCGCCCCCCGCCCCCCCCCCCGCCCCCCCCCGCCCCGCCCCCCGCCCCCCCGCCCCCCCCCCCCGCCCCCCCCCCCCCCGCCCCACCCCCGCCCCCCCCCCCCCCCCCCCCCCCCGCCCCCGCCCCCCGCCCCCGCCCCCCCCCGCCCCCCCCCCCCGCGCCCCCCCCCGCCCCCCCGCCCCCCCGCCCCCCCGCCCCCCGCCCCCGCCCCCCCCCCGCCCCCCCCCTCCCCGCCCGCCCCCCGCCCCCCCCCCCCGCACCCCCCCCCCGCCCGCCCCCCCCCCCCCGCCCCCCCCCCGCCCCCCCCCCCCGCCCCCGCCCCCCCCCCCCCCCCGCCCCCCCCCCCGCCCCGCCCCCCCGCCCTCCCCGCCCCCCCCGCCCCCCCCGCCCCCCCCCCCCGCCCCTCCCCCCCCCCCCCGCGCCCCCCCCCCCGCCCCGCCCCCGCCCCCCCCCCCGCCCCGCCCCGCCCCCCCCCGCCCCCCCCCCCGCCCGCCCCGCCCCCCCCCCCACCCCCCCCCCCCCGCCGCCCCGCCCCCCCCCCCCCCCGCCCCCCCCCGCCCCCCCCCCGCCCCCCCCCCCCCCCCCGCCCCCGCCCCCCCCCCCGCCCCCCGCCCCCCCCCCCCGCCCCCCGCCCCCCCGCCCCCCGCGCCCCCCCCCGCCCCCGCCCCCCCCCGCCCCCCCCCCCGCGCCCCGCCCCGCCCCCCCCCGCCCCCCCGCCCCGCCCCGCCCCCCCCCCCCGCCCCCCCCCCCCCCCGCCGCCCCCCCCCCCCCCCCCGCCCCCCCCCCCCCGCCCCCCCCGCCCGCCCCCCGCCCCCCCCCCCGCCCCCCCCGCCCCGCCGCCCCCCGCCCCCCGCCCCCCCCCCCCCGCCCCCCGCCCCCCCCGCCCCCCGCCCCCCCCCCGCCCCCGCCCCCCCCGCCCCCCCCCGCCCGCCCCCCCGCCCCCCCCCCCCCCGCCCCCCCCCGCCGCCCCCGCCCCCCGCCCGCCCCCCCGCTCGCCCCCCGCCCCCCCGCCCGCCCCCCCGCCCGCCCCCCGCCCCCCCCGCCCCCCCCCGCCCGCCCCCCCCCCCCGCCCCCCCCCCGCCCCGCCCCCCCCCGCCCCCGCCCCCCCGCCCCCCCCCGCCCCCCGCCCCCCGCCCCCCCCCCCCGCCCCCGCCGCCCCCCGCCGCCCCCCCCCGCCCCCCCCCGCCCCCCCGCCCCGCCCCCCGCCCCGCCCCCCCCCCCGCCCCCCGCCCGCCCCCCCCCGCCCCCCCCCCCGCGCCCCCCCGCCCCCCCCCGCCCCCCCCCGCCCCCCCACCCCCCCCCCCCCCCCCCCCCGCCCCCCCCCCCCCGCCCCGCCCCCCCCCCGCCCCCCCCGCCCCCCCCCCCCCCCGCCCGCCCCCCCCCCGCCCCGCCCCCCCGCCCCCCCGCCCCCCCCCCCGCCCCCCCGCCCCCGCCGCCCCCCCCCGCCCCCCGCCCCCCGCCCCCCGCCCCCCCCGCCCCCCCCCCGCGCCCCCCCCCCCGCCCCCCGCCCCCCCCCCGCCCCGCCCGCCCCCCGCCGCCCCCCGCCCCCCGCCCCGCCCCCCGCCCGCCGCCCCCCCGCCCCCCCCCGCCCGCCCCCCCCCGCCCCCCCGCCCCCGCCCGCCCCCACCCCCCCCCGCCCCCCCCCCCGCCCCCGCCCGCCCCCCCCGCCCCCCCCCCGCCGCCCGCCCCCCCCCCCCGCCCCCCCCACCCCCCGCCCCCGCCGCCCGCCCCCCCCCCCCGCCCCCCGCCCCCCCCGCCCCCCCCCCCCACCCCCCCGCCCCCCCCGCCCCCCCCCCCCCCGCCCCCCGCCGCCCCCCCGCCCCCGCCCCCCCCCGCCCCCCCGCCCCCCCCCGCCCCCCCCGCCCCGCCCCCGCCCCCCCCCCCCCGCCCCGCCCCCCCGCCCCCCGCCCCCCGCGCCCCCCCCCCGCCCCCCCCCCCCCCGCCGCCCCCCCCGCCCCCCCCCGCCCCCCCCCGCCCGCCCCCCCGCCCCCCCCGCCCCCCGCCCGCCCCCCGCCCCCCCCCCCGCCCCCCCGCCCCCCCCCCGCCCCCCCCGCGCCCCCCCCCCCCCCCCGCCCCGCCCCCCCCCGCCCCCCCCCCGCCCCCCCCCCCGCCCCCCCCCCCCGCCCGCCCCCCCCCGCCCCCCCCCCCCCCCCCGCCCCCCCCGCCCCCCCCCCCGCCCCCCCCCCCCGCCCCCCCGCCCCCCCCCCCCCCCCCCCCCCGCCGCCCCCCGCCCCCCCCGCCCCGCCCCCGCCCCCGCCCCCGCCCCCCCCCCCCCGCCCCCCCCCCCCGCCCCCCCCCCCCCCCCCCCCCCCCCCGCCCCGCCCCCCCCCCCGCCCCCCCCCCGCCCCCCCCGCCCCCCCGCCCGCCCCCCCCCCCGCCCCCCCCGCCCCCCCCCCGCCCCCCCCCCCCGCCCCGCCCCCACCCCCCGCCCCCGCCCCCCCCCGCCCCCCCCCCCCGCCCCCCCCCCCCCGCCCCCGCCCCCCCCCCCCCCCGCCCCCCCGCCCCCCGCCCCCGCCCGCCCCCCGCCCCCGCCCCCCCCCCCGCCCCCCGCCCCCCCCCCCCGCCCCGCCCCCCCCCCCCCCCCCCGCCCGCCCCCGCCCCCCCGCCCCGCCCCCCCCCCCCCCCCGCCCCCCCCGCCCGCCCCGCCCCCCCCCCCCGCCCCCCGCCCGCCCCCCCCCCCCACCCCCCCGCCCCCCCCCCCGCCCCCGCCCCCGCCCCCCCGCCCCCCCCCCCCGCCCCCGCCCCCCCCGCCCCCCCCCCCGCCCCCCCCCCCCCCCCCGCCCCCCCCCCCCCCGCCCCCCCGCCCCCCCCGCCCCCCCCGCCCCCGCCCCCCCCCGCCCCCCCGCCCCCCCCCCCCGCCCCCGCCCCCCCCCACGCCCCCGCCCCCCCCCCCCCCCGCCCCGCCCCCCCCGCCCCCGCCGCCCCGCCCCCCCCCGCCCCCCCCCCCGCCCCCCCCCCGCCCCCCCCCGCCCGCCCCCCCGCCCGCCCGCCCCCCCCCCGCCCCCCCCCCGCCCCCCCCCCCGCCCCCCGCCCCCCCCCCCCCCCCCCCGCCCCCCGCCCCCCCCCCCCCGCCCCCCCCCCCCCCCGCCCCCCGCCCCCCCCACCCCCCCGCCCGCCCCCCGCCCCCCCCACCCCCCCCCCTCCCCCCCGCCCCCCCCCCCGCCCCCCCCGCCCCCACCCCCCGCCCCCCCCCGCCCCCCCCCCACCCGCCCCCCCCCGCCCCCCCCCCCCCCCGCCCCCCCGCCCCGCCCCCCCCCCCCCGCCCCCCCCCCGCCCCCCCCCCCGCCCCCCCCCCCCCCCCCCCGCCCCCCCCCGCCCCCCCCCCCCCGCCCCCCCGCCGCCCCCGCCCCCCCCCCCCCCCGCCCCCCCCCCGCCCCCCCCCCGCCCCGCCGCCCGCCCCGCCCCGCCCCCCGCCCCCCCGCCCCCCCCCCGCCCCCGCCCCCCGCCGCCCGCCCCCCCCCCCGCGCCCCCCCCGCCCCGCCCCCCCCCGCCCCGCCCCCGCCCCCCCCCCGCCCCCCCGCCCCCCCCCCGCCCGCCGCCCGCCCCCCCGCGCCCCCCCCCGCCCCCCCCCCCCCCCCGCGCCGCCCCCCCCCCCCGCCCCCGCCCCCCCCCCGCGCCCCGCCCCCGCCCGCCCCCCCGCCCGCCCGCCCCGCCCCCGCCCCCGCCCCCCGCCCCCCCCCGCCCCCCCCCCCCGCCCCCCCCCCCGCGCCCCCCCCGCCGCCCCCCCCCCCGCCCCCGCCCGCCCCGCCCCCCCCCGCCCCCCCCCCCCCCCCCCCCGCCCCCCGCCCCCCGCCCCCCCCCCCCCCCCCGCCCCCCCCCCCCCCCCCCGCCCCCCCCCGCCCCCCCCCCGCCCCCCCCCGCCCCCCCGCCCCCCCCCCCCCGCCCCCGCCCCCCCCCCCCCCGCCCCCCCGCCCCCCCCCCCCCGCCCCCCGCCCCCCCCCCCCGCCCGCCCCCGCCCCGCCCCCCCCCCGCCCCCCCCCCCCGCCCCCCCCGCCCCCCCCCCCCCCCCCCCGCCCCCCCCCCCGCCCCCCGCCCACCCCCCCCCGCCCCCCCCCCGCCCCCGCCCCCGCCCCCCCCCCCCCCGCCCCCCCCCCCCCCCCCCCGCCCCCCCCACCCCGCCCGCCCCCCCCCGCCCGCCCCCCGCCCCCCCCGCCCCCCGCCCCCCCCCCCCCGCCCCCCCCCCCCCCCGCCCCCCCCCCCCGCCCCCCCCGCCCCCCCCCCCCCCCCCCCCACCCCCCGCCCCCCCGCCCCCCCCCCGCCCCCCCCCCCCCCCCCCACCCCCCCCCCCCCGCCACCCCCCCCCCCCGCCCCCCCCCCCCCCCCCCCCCCCCCCCCGCCCCCCCCCCCCACCCCCGCCCCCCCCCCGCCCCCCGCCCCCCCCCCCCCCGCCCCCCCGCCCCCCCCCCCCCCCCCCCCCGCCGCCCCCCCCCACCCCCCCCCGCCCGCCCCCCCGCCCCCCGCCCCCCGCCCCCCCCCGCCCCCCCCGCCCCCCCCCCCCGCCCCCCCCCCCCCCCGCCGCCCCCCCACCCCCCGCCCCCCCCGCCCCCCCCCCCGCCGCCCCCCCCCCCCCCCCGCCCCCCCCCGCCCCCCCCCCCCCGCCCCCCGCCCCCCCCCGCCCGCCCCGCCCCCCCCCCCGCCCCCGCCCCCGCCCCCCCCCCCCGCCCCCCCGCCCCCCCCGCCGCCCCCCCCCCCCGCCCCCCGCCCGCCCCCCCGCCCGCCCCCCCCCGCCCCGCCCCCCCCCGCCCCCCCCCCCCCCGCCCCCGCCCCCGCCCCCCGCCCCCCCCCCCCCCCCCCGCCCCCGCCCCGCCCGCCCCCGCCCCCGCCCCCGCCCCCGCCCCCCGCCCCCCCGCCCCGCCCCCCCGCCGCCCCCCCCGCCCCCCCCCCGCGCCGCCCCCCCCGCCCCCGCCGCCCCGCGCCCCCCGCCCCGCCACGCCCCGCCCCCCGCCGCCCCGCCCCCCCGCCCCCCCCGCCCGCCGCCCCGCCCCCCCCGCCGCCCCCCGCCCCCCCGCCCCCCGCGCCCCCCCCGCCCCCCGCCCCCCCGCCCCCCGCCCCCCGCCCGCCCCGCCGCCCCCCGCCCCCGCCCCCCGCCCCCGCCCCCCGCCCCCCCCGCCCCCCCCCCGCCGCCCCGCCCCGCCCGCCGCGCCCCCCCGCCGCCCGCGCCCCGCCCCGCCCGCCCCGCGCCCCCCGCCCCGCCCCGCCCCCCCCCGCCCCGCCCCCCGCCCCCCGCCCCCCCGCCGCCCGCCCCCGCCCCCGCCGCGCCCCCGCCCCGCCCCCCCCCCCCGCCCCGCGCCGCCCCCCCGCCCCCCCCGCCCCGCCCCCTCCCCGCCGCCCCCCGCCCCGCCCCCCCCGCCCCCCCCCGCCCCGCGCCCCCGCCCCCCGCCCCCCCGCGCCCCCCCCCCCCGCCCGCCGCCCCCCCCGCCGCCCCCGCCCCGCCCCCCCCGCCCCCGCCGCCCCCCGCCCCGCCCCCCGCCCGCCCCGCCCCCCGCCCCCGCCCCGCCCCCCCCGCCCCCGCCCCCCCCGCCCGCCCCCCCCGCCCCGCCCCCGCCCCCCCGCCCGCCGCCCGCCGCCCCCCCGCCCCGCCCGCCGCCCCCCCCCCCCGCCGCCCCCCCCCCCCCGCGCCCCCCCGCCCGCCCCCCCGCCGCCCCCCGCGCCCCGCCCCCCGCCCCCGCCGCCCGCGCCCCCGCCCCGCCCCCCGCCCGCCCCCCCGCCCCCCGCCCGCCCCCCCGCCGCCGCCCCCCCCGCCGCGCCCCCCCCCCCCCGCGCCCCCGCGCCCCCCCCGCCCCGCCCCCCCCCCCCGCCGCCCCCCGCCCCCCGCGCCCCCGCCCCCCGCCCCCCCCCGCCCCCCCCGCCCCCCCGCCCCCGCCGCCGCGCCCCCCCCGCCGCCCCCGCCCCGCCCCCCCCCGCCCGCCGCCCCGCCCCCCCCCGCCCCCCCGCCGCCCCCCCGCCGCCCCCCCCCCCCCGCCCGCCCCCCCCCCGCGCCCCCGCCCCCCCCCCCGCCCGCGCCCCCGCCGCCCCCCCCGCCCCGCCGCCCCCGCCGCCCCGCCCCCCGCCCCGCCCCCGCCCCGCGGCCCCGCCCGCCCCCCCCGCCCCCCCCGCGCCCCCCCCGCCCCCCCCCCCCGCGCGCCCGCCCGCCCCGCCCCCCCCGCCGCCCCGCCCCGCCCCCCGCCCCCCGCCGCCCCGCCCCCGCCGCGCCCCCCGCCCGCCCCCCCCGCCCCGCCCCCCGCCCCCCGCCCCGCCGCCCGCCGCCGCCCCCCCCGCCCCCCCCCCGCCCCCGCGCCCCCCGCCCCGCCCCGCCGCCCCCCCCCGCCGCCCCCCCCGCCCGCCCCCGCCCCGCCGCCCCCCGCCCCCGCCGCCCGCCGCCCCCCGCCCGCCCCCCCGCCGCCCCCGCCCCCCGCCCCCGCCCGCCGCCCGCCCCGCCCCCCGCCCCCCCCCGCCCGCCCCGCCCCCGCCCCGCCGCCCCGCCGCCCCCGCCCCCGCCCCCCCGCCCGCCGCCCCCGCCCGCCCCCCCCCCCTCCCGCGCCCCCGCCCCCCCCGCGCCCCCGCCCCCCCCCGCCCCGCCCCCGCCGCCCCCCCCCGCCCCCCCCCCCCGCCCCCCGCCCCCCCGCCGCCCCCCCGCGCCCCCCCCCCGCCCCCCCGCCCCCCGCCCCCCGCCCCCCCCCCCCCCGCCCCGCCGCGCCGCCCCCGCCCGCGCCCCCCCCCCGCCCCGCCCGCCCCGCCCCCCCGCCCCGCCGCCCCCGCCCCCCCCCGCCGCCCCCGCCCCCCCGCGCCCCGCCCCCCCCGCCGCCCCCGCCCGCCCCCCGCCCGCCCCGCCGCCCCCCCGCCCCGCCCCCGCCGCCCCCCCCGCCCGCCCCCCCCGCCCCCGCCCGCCCCGCCGCCCCCCCCGCCCCCCCGCCCGCCCCGCCGCCCCCGCCCGCCCGCCCGCGCCCCCGCCCCCCCCCGCCGCCCGCCCGCCCCCGCCCCCGCCCCGCCCCGCCCGCGCCCCGCCCCCCCCGCCGCCCGCCGCGCCCCCCCCCGCCCCCGCCCGCCCCCCGCCGCCGCCCCCCGCCCGCCGCCCCCGCCCGCCCCCCCCGCCCCGCCCCCCCGCCCGCGCCCCGCGCCCCGCCCCCCCCCGCCCCCCCGCCCCGCCGCCCCCCGCCCCCCCCGCCCCCGCCGCCCCCCCGCCCCCCCCGCCCGCGCCCGCCCCCCGCCCCCCCCCCCGCCCCGCCCCCCCGCCGCGCGCCCCCCGCCCCGCCCCCCCCCCCCCGCCCCCGCCCCCCCGGCCCCGCCCCGCCCCGCCCGCCCCCCCCCCCCCCCCGCCCCCCGCCCCCCGCCCCGCCCCCCCGCCCCCCGCCCCCGCCCCGCCCCCGCCCGCCCCCCGCCCCCGCCCCCCCCCCGCCCCCGCCCCCCCCCCGCCCCCCCCCCCCCGCCGCCCGCCCCGCCCCCCCCCCGCCGCCCCCCGCCCCCGCCCCCCCCGCCCCCCCCCCCGCCCCCCGCCCCCCCCCCCCCCCGCCCCGCCCCGCCGCCCCCCCCGCCCGCCCCCGCCCCCCCCCCCGCCGCCCCCGCCCCGCCCCCCGCCCCCCCACCCCCCCCGCCCGCCCCCCGCCCCCCCCCGCCGCCCCCCCCCCCGCCCGCCCCCCGCCCCCCCCCCCCGCCCCCCCGCCCCCGCCCCCCCCGCCCCCCCCCCGCCCCCCCCCGCCCCCCGCCCCCCCCCCGCCCCCCCCCCCCCCGCCCGCCCCCCCCGCCCCCCCCCCCCCCCCCCGCCGCCCGCGCCGCCCCCCCCCGCCCCGCCCCCCACCCGCCCCGCCCGCCCCGCCCCCCCCGCCCCCCCCCCCCCGCCCCCGCCCCCCCCCCCCCCCGCCCCCCGCCCCCCCCCCCGCCCCCCCGCCACCCCCCCCCGCCCCCCCCGCCCCCCCCCCCGCCCGCCCCCGCCCCCCCCGCCCCCGCCCGCGCCCGCCCCCCCCCCCCCCGCCCCCCGCCCCCGCCGCCCCCCCCCCCGCCCCCCCCCCCCCCGCCCCCCCCGCCCCCCGCCCCCCGCCCGCCCCCCCCCGCCCCGCCCCCCCCGCCCCCCCCGCCCCCGCCCCCCCCGCCCCCCCCCCGCCCCCGCCCCCCGCCCCCCCCCCCCCCCCCGCCCCCCGCCCCCGCCCCCCCCCGCCCCCCCCCCCCCGCCCCAACCGCCCCTGCATTAAGCGCCAACACCAGACCCGCCGCCGCCACCCCAACACCCCCCGGCGGAACGCCACCGCCCAGCCCCGCCGCCGCCCGCCGCCCCGAACTCACACGCCGCCCCCCACCCCGCCGTAACAACAACAACCGCCCAGCCGTAACCCGCCCCCCCCGCCAGCGCCGCCGAACGCCGCGCCGATCCCGCCGAACCCGCCCCCGCCGAAAAACCGCACCCGAACACGGCCCGCCGGACCGCCGCCGGAATCCGCCGACACCTTCCCGAAACAACCACCCGCCGAATCCCGCCACAACCGAAGACAACTACCCCACCCCCGCCACGCGCACCCCTCCGCCCCCCGCCGCTCAGCCCCCGCCCGCGCCGCCCCCCGCCGCACACCGCGCCCGCCCCGCAACTCCCGCCCACTTGCCCCCCCGCCCTGCAACAGCCCGCCCCCCCGGCCGCAACCGCCCCCGCGCCGCCCCGCCGCCGCCCCGGCCCCAAACAACCGACCCGACAATGGCCGCCCGCCCTCCGCCAAAGGCCCGCGCCGGCCGCAAACTACACACCCCGCCCGGCCCCGCCGGCCGGAACCGGGACCCGGAAATCACCCGGCGACCACGGGACCGCCACGAAAAGGACGAAACGAGATTTTCGAAACGGCGGCCTTCGCAGCCCGGAACGCGCAACGCACGCAGCGACGCCGCGCCCGAACGCCCACGCCGAAACACCGAAACGAATCACACGCTCCCGCCTCCGAGAAGGAAGTACCGGACAAGAAACGCCGGCCCGCAAGGCACGGACCCCGAACGACGCGGACACGGGACCCGCCACCGGCGAAAAGAAACCGCGAAAGACGACCCCCCCGCCGAACGACCGGACCCGCCCGCACGCCGAAACATTCCGCCCGACGGAAGAAAACACGGGAAACCGCACGCGCACCCGACGCCCGGCCGAGCCCCAGGCGCAGGCGCCCCGCCGGCGACCCGGCGAGCCGCAACCGGCGCCCGGCCCGCACGAACCGAAAATACGACCGCCGACCGCACGACCCCCGGCGCCGCCATCCCGCGGACCGTCCCGACTCCGACCCCCGAATAGCGCGTGCCGAAAAACGAAAACGATAAAAACGACGGGCCCGCGCCGACCGCCGACCGGAAAACCGCTGGAAACGCGTCCCGGGAGCACCGGAAACCCGACCCCGGACGAAAACTCGAAGCGACGCCCCGCGCCGATAGCGCCCCCCGGGGAAGGCGAAAACCCGCCGCCGCCAGGAGAAACACGGGGCGGCCGGATCCGCCGAAACCCTCGCCGCGCGCCGGCAAAAACGAAAATGCGGCACCCGGCCGCACCGGACCGACCCGCGGGACGGCCGCACGAACACCCCCGACGCCGACCGACGGAAATTCCCCCGAAAAATTCGGAACCGCGGCCGGATACTTACACGCCACGCCACGGAAAACGCCGCACCCACACGAACCCGCCCCCGAACGAAAAGAAACCATCACCCCGAAACGAAACGGCGGTAACCGCGGCGGCCCGACCCGGAACCCCGGGCACGGACCGGAAACCGAAACCGACCGACCGGACCCGCGACGACCCGAACCGACGGACCACGCCGAACACCCCCGCCCGCGCCCGAAACCGACCCCGCCGGCGAAACCGCGAACCGCCCCCCGAATCCGCCCGGCCGCCGATATACCCCGAAACCGAAACCCGGCCCCGCCGGCGCCACACGACGACCCCGATACCCCGAAAAAACCCGCCCCGAACGTTCGCGAGAACCCGAAACCCCTTCGACCCGGACCGGGCCCGCCGCGTCCCCTCCCACCGACGCGCCGTACGGAAAAACCCGAACCCGGCGCCCGACGGGAAACGGGGAGCCGAAAACTGCCGACCGCGAACCCGGGAACGCCCGAAAACCGACCCCAGGCGACGGCCGACGGAATCCCCCAGACCGACCCGTCGGCCGAACGGAAACCCGAAACACGCCCCGCGCCATTCGAACCGAAACCGGACGTAAACCGACCGACCCCCCCCCGTCCGACCGAACCGAACCCGACCCCGCGAACCCGACCCCGAACTTCGCCGACCGCGAAAAAGACCCGCGACCTCGCCAGAATACCCCCGGACGCGCCGAAACACGACCGCCGCAACCCCGACCGGAAATCCCACCTGACGCGGAACCGCTCGAACCCGGGCGAAACCCGGCGACATCGACCGCCTACCGGAACCCCGCGCCCCCCCGGCGAACACCCCCGACCGGGGACCCGAACCCGAAAACCGGGCACCGGGACGCGAAAAACGAAATCCGCCGGGACGGAACCGCCCGTAACGAACCGGACGGTCCCGGAACCGGGCGGAAAATCCGACCCTCCCCCTCGCGGAAACCGCGCCGAAACCCGACGCGAATCGCCCCCGAAACCGAAATCGGGAAAAAACAACCGACGAAACCGCGCGCGCGAAAATCCCCCCCACGAAACACGACCCCCGGGCGGCGAAACGGTAACGATAAACGCGGGAAACGAAACGAAAACGAAAACGATCCGGAACGCCGCCCTCCGAAAAATCGCCGAAAAACGAAAACCGCCGGAACTCCCTCGCGGAATCGACGAAAACCCCCGGGAAAACGAACCCCTCCGCGACCCCGAAAACCGAAAACTCCCGAACGACGAAACGGTGGCGGGGAAAATTCTCCCGAAAAAACCCGAACACGCACCCCGCGCGGAAACCTGGAAAACTCGCGCGGAACGGATCCCGGACGACGCCCGGAACCCCGCCGAAACCGGCGAAACCCCGGGGAACGCGAACCGTCGGGAGAACCGAACGAACGGGAAATCCCGCCCCCCGACGACCCGCGATACTCGGACCGCGACGACCGACCGCCGCGAAACCGAACCCCGGGGCGGCCTCCCACCCCACACCCCGACCCGACCCCCCGATACCACCGAACGACCGCGACCGGCGCCGGAACACGCCGAAAAAAAAACCGAACGCCGATCACCCCGACAGAACACGGAAAACGAAATCGAAATTCACCGAAAAAACGAATAAAATTTATCGCGCGGTCCACGGAACCGAACGCGCCCCGAATACCGAAACCGCACCGCCCCGAAACCGAAATCCGCCACCTGCGGACGAACTCCGCGACGAAACGCGAAAAACGCCCCACGAAACGCGGGAACACGCGCCGGGCAGCCGAAGCGGACCGAAAACGACCGAAACGAACGGCACGATAACGCTCCGGGCCACGCCGGCGACCGAACACCACCCCACCCACGCCCGGCGGGGACCGCGAATAAAAAAACCCGCGACGCACCCGCCCGCCGCGAACACGACCGCCCGATCGAACCGCGGGGAACGACGAAACGAACGCTCCGGAACGAACAACCTGAACAAACCCGAACACGCCGAAACCGGTATCCGAACCCGACCCGGCCGAAAAACGGAAGAAACCGCGCGAAACCCACGAAAATCCCCCGGAACGACCCGAACCGAAACCCGGGCCGCCCCGCGCGAAACGGGGGGGGGCAGCCCGCCGCCGAAACCCCCGGACCGTCCGGAAAAAACCCCCCCCCCCCCCCCCCCCCCCCCCCCCCCCCCGCGGACATAATTTCGCCCCGCCCCGACCGAAACTCGAAACCCCGACCGAACGCCCGGAAAAACCGAACGTCGGCGAACCGAACCCCCCGAAACCGGCCGACCACGAAACCGAAAAACGGAAACGCCCTCGCCAACGGAAGCCCGAACGCGAAAACGCGCCGAAACCGGCCGCCCGGTCCGAAATATCACCACCGTGTGACCTCGCGACGGGCGAAACGGCTCGAACCGCCGGAAAACGCAGCCCGCCCGAACCCGGAAAAACGAAAAAAAACGAACCGAACCGCCCGACCGGCCGGAAAAAAACGGACCCGCCGAACGGGCCGGGAACGGACCGACGGGCGAAAATCGCGAACCCGAACGTAAATCCGCCCGGAACCCCCGGAGAACGGCAATCGAACCCCGGAAAACCTCCGGAAAAACGAAAACACGCGAAAACGGACGAACTCCGGGGTGGGGGGGGCCCCGAAAAACCCGAACGACGAAACGACGGCCGAAAAAACGGACCCCCGAACCGACGACATCGGGCCGACCGACGCCCCGCCTCCCGCCGGAAAAAACGGGAACCCGCGCGGGAAAACGGAACACGAACTCCCACGAACCCCGACACCGAAACGACGAAACGCGAATAACCGAACCGAACCGCGCCCGCCCGAACGCGGAATCCCGCAGGCGCAGCCAACGGCCCGAATCGAACCCGCCGAAAACTACCCCCACACAATCCCACACACTCAAAACCCCCGGCCCGAACGGGGAAAACGACGGCCGAAACGGATAACCGCCGAAAAATAACGCGCCGCGAATCCCGCCGAAAACCCCGAACGAAAACGAAAAATCGGGACGGCGCCCGATAAAGACCCACGAACCCAGACCCGAAACCGGCCGACGACCGAACGAAACTCCGCGAACCGCCCGAACCGGCCGCGAAATCACGACGAAACCGACGAAACCGACTCCCGGACGCGAAAACCCCGGGAAAAGAACCCACGACCCCGAAACCCGAAAACGGGGACCCTGAACCCCGAAAATCGAAACTCGCGGTCGAAAAAACGGAAACGGAACCGCCGCGCCCGGGACCCCGCGGACGCCCCGGCGGCGAAAACGGAACCCCGGAAACGAAACCCCCCCCGAACGGCCCCCGGGCCCGAAAATCAACGAAACGCGACAGAGGAAAAACGAAACGCCGCCGTTGTTACCCACGACGCGCAGCAACTCGACACCCGAACGTCCGCGATCGAATCCGAAATCCCGACACGACCCGAAACAACCCGCCAAGGCGCCCCGAACCGAACGAAACGTGAAACCGCCAACCGCGCGCGCGAATCGGAACGACGACGGCCACGCCGACGACGCCACGCCCGAATCGATCCCGACGCCCGACGATTACGAAAACGACCCGCGCGAACCGCCCGCGAACGCGGACGCGACCCCTTCGCGCGTTGTACCACACACAGACCCGCGACCGCGACGAAACGACGAACGCCGAACCCGACCGAATCGACGCACGCGGTACCCGAACGACGATCCGCGAGACCTCGCTGCGCTCGCGCCGAACGCACGAAACTGACCCGATCCGAAACCCGACCGCCCCCCGACCGTACGAATCGCCGGACGAAATTCCGAACGAACCCGCAGAAACGCCGAGACGCCGAAATCACCTCCCGAACCCGACGACGACCCGCGCGAACGTCCCCCACCGCCGAACGACCGGAACGACGAAACGAATCCCGTGACGACGCATCGAAACCACTCCGAAACCCGACTCCGAATGCAGTCGAAACGCGCCGAACACCGATCCCCTCGCCGCGCGATACACCGACCTTCTCCCGTCCGAACAGTCCCCGACAGACCCCCGCGCGACAAGACCCCCCTCGACGACGCGACGAAATCCGCACGACCGCCGCGCCACACCGCGGCGACGCCCGTCCCCCGCTCATCGAACGCCGACGCGCGCGAAAACCCCGGGAACCGCGACCAGAAAAACTACCCGAACGCGCACGCCCCGTTCTTGCGAACAAGCCGGCCGATCGAAACCGGAAAACGATCTACGACGACCGTCCCGAACGCCGCGACGCGCCCGAATCGAACCCGACAACCCCCTGCGCATCGCCCGACTACCCCGCGATCGAATCCCGAACGACCGAACACCGCGAAACCGAACAACCGACCTCCGGCGAACGCGAAACGACCGCTGAACGCGACCACCGCGCTCCCTCGAACGAACCGAACCCGACCGATTCGAACGCGACGACGCGAAAACCGAAATTCGCCCCGCCCCACGAATCCCGAACGCGATCGACCGTCGAAACCGAACGAAATATCGACCTCTCGCGCGACGCACCGATAAGACCCGGGCCGGGGGGGAAAAAAAACGACCGAACTACGCGAAATCAGACACCCACGAACGCGAAATCGCGACACCTCGTCGAATCGACACGATCGCTCCTGACGCACCGGCGAACCCCTCGAACCCCACGGCGAATCGAACTCCGAAAAACGAACACCGACCGAACCGAACGTACCGACCCCCCGACGATCCGAAACCGCGAATAGCGTCGAACGAAAGCCGACCCCGAAACCGAAATCGACCCTGACCCCCCGACCCACGCCAGACAGTACGCCCCGACCTGCCTGAACGACGACCACTCCCGAACGATAAATCGCACGCGAAACGACCCGAATCGAGAACCGAACCCGTCACGACACCCCCCGCCACCCGAACGAACGAACGACCCGACGAATCGAACGCGAAACCGCCGAACGAAAATCGCACCGAACCACGCCCCCCCCGAAACGCCGAACGACAACCACCGCCGACCGAACGACGAACTTCGCCCCGGAACGAACCGAAACCCGCACGCCCGACCGCCGAACGCGCACCCGAACGAACGAACCGAAACCCGTACCGCCCCGCGACGTAACCCGCACGAACGAAACTCCGGCCCCGCGACCGCCCGCGCCCGAAACCGGCCAACCGATCCCGAAACGAACACCGACGAAACGTATCCCAGGGAACCGCCCAGCCGCCGCGGCGGACCCCGAAACCGAAACGAACACGGAACGAACCACGACCGCGTCGACGAATCCCCTGACCCGACCGAACCGAACACCACGAACCGACGACGAACGCCCCCGATACCCGAAATCGAAACGAAACGACCCGACCGAACCCGCGACGACGCCGCAGAACGACGCGGGGCCCGCGACCCGACCCGAAACCGAACGCAACCACCCGAATCGAACCGAACCGCGACACCGCGCGGACGACGCCGCCCGAACGCCGAAACGATCGCCGACAGCGCGACGAAACGAACGCCCGCCCCGACCGACTGAATACTCGGCCGCCCTCCCGGCCCCGAACGCCCCGGAAACGAAGAATCGCAACGCGCGAATCTCAGACGACGAATCCGCGTCCGACGAACACCGCCGAAAACGCGACGACCCGCCCGCGAAACCGACCGTCGCGCAGAAACGAAACGGGGGGGGGTCCCCCGAAATCGACCGGCAGAACCCGACCCCCCCCAACCGCACTCCGCACCACGACCGCGCGAAACGACCCACAGAACGACGTGCCGACGAAAACGCGCGAAACACAGCGCGACTCGCGAAACCGACGACTCCGCCGACAACGAACCCCGGACACTCCGACCGAACGAACGCACCGAAACGCGCCCGACGCAACCAACGCGACATCGCCACGACCGACGACCCCGACGCGACGAACCGCGTACGAAACGGCCGAACGAACCCCCCCCCGGAAACGTCGAAACGCCCGAACGCGCGAAACCCGCCGAACAGAACCCGCCGACGACCGCGCGACGGGAAACGAACCGACGCCACCGAAACTCGACGAACGAAAACCCGAAATCGCGAAAACCGCGCGCGTCGCGCGACCGATACCGCGAACGACGAACGACGTAACACGACGATCCCCGACAGAAACGCGAACCGACACGCCGCCCCGCCGCCCCCCGCCGCGACGAACCGCTGAACCACGCGAACGCCCGACGACCCCGACGAACCGCGAGCCCCGAACCGAACGAAGCCCGACGCGCCGCCGCGACGAACGAAACCGACCGACAGACCGAAGACGAAACGCCCCGAAACGAGAACGAATCCCTCCCGCCGAACCCCCGAACGCCGAACACGAACGCGCCGACCCGACTACGACGCGACGCCCGGAAACGCCGACCCTGACGGCGAACCCAATCAGCCTAAATCGAAACCCGACGAACCCCGAACCGCGAACCGCGATCGACGAAGCCCGCCCGACGTCCCACCCGAACTCGCGACCGATAACCCGCGCAGGCGAAATCCAAACGCTAAACAGCGAACGAACCCGCGACCGACGAACTGACTGAACGAAACCCCGAAACGAACACACGCGGACGCAGAAAACCCCCCGAACGAAACCGACCGCCCGCGCGACCGGAACAGAAACGAACGAAACGCCTGCTCGCGAAACCCGAAACCCGAACGGCTCCGAACGAAGCGCCGCGAAATCGCTCGAACGAAACCGCGCACCCGCACGGCCGACGCCACGCCGCGAACCGACGATCCGCCGACCCCGACCGAACCGCAACAATCGAACCGGAAACACCCCCCCCGAACAACCGACGCATCCCGTCCCACGAACAGACCCGCACGACGAAAAACCGACGAACCCGATCGAACCGAGCCGAACGAGCCACCACGACCTCGTCGAACCGAAATCGCCGAACCACGCGTAAACGAACCCCAACGCGAATACGAACCGCGAACCGACGCCGTACAGAACGTGCCCGAACGAAAAACGACGACCCCCCCCCGCCCGAACGAACGCGAACGAACCCCGACTCCGCCGCCCGCGCGACCCCGCCGCACGATCCGAAAACGACTCCCCCGACCGAACAACCGAACCCCTCCCCGCGCCAAACGAACCGCGCCGACGCCCGCCCGACGAACGCCCGCCCGAGCGCCGCCCGACGCACGACCGCCTACGACCTCACCAACCACTCCGGTCCCCCGAAACCGACCCCGCGCGTCGACCCCCACGACGATCCGCAGACAACGGCGCCGCCCTCAGAACGCACCACCCCACGGAACCCCGCCGACGCCCGAACCGACGTCCCGAACGAAATAATCCGAACCCGACTCGACCGCGAACGAAACGACGGACGGAAACCCGAACCGCCCCGATCCGCTAACCGATCAGAACCCGACGATCGAAAACGCGCCCGCACCGACGGCGACCGACTCCCCCGCGCGCAGAAAACGAACGAAATTACCGAAAAAAACCCCGGAAAAAACGAACCGCCCACGCGAAACCCGCCCCGACGATCGAAACACCCGAACGAAATTCCCTCGAAACGAAACGAAACGACACGACGACCCGCGAACGGCGTCGCGACTCCGGACCGAGCTGATACACCCTCCGACGAACCCCGACGACGAACGGACGCGCGCCCCGCCCGCGCGAAACAGACGACGCCGAATTCCCGCGATAAACGCGAAAACGAACCGTACCCCGATCTCCGAAACCACCGCCCCGACCGAATCCCGAAAAACCTTGGCGAAACGCGCCCCGAAAACCGATCGAAACGCCCCGGCGCGATATCCTACGCGACGATCGCGCGACGCGCCGAAACGCGCACCGGACGCGAAAACGACCCGCGCGCCGCCGCCGGCCACGCGACCGAACACACGAAACGAACGCCGCGGCGAATAACGCTCGACACGACGATCGGCCCCTCGCCCTCGATCGACTCGACGAACCGTCGACACCCACCCCGTCGACGACGTGACGCCCGAAAGCCTCGAACCGAACCCGAACCTCGAAACCGAAACGATCGCGACGACGAACGCGACCGAATTCACACGAAACGACCCACGCGAACCGACCCTGCTCCGAACGAAAACCCCGAAACCGACGAAATCAACCGAAACAACGAACTCGATCGAAACCGAACGTGAAAACCGCCGCGCAAATACGCGTCGCCGCCCGCCCGCCTCGACGACCGACGCGACGCCGACACCGTCGCGAACGAACGTAAACACGCGAACGCAGAAACCGCGAACCCACAGCGGCGAACCACGAACGCACGAACTACGGCGAAACCTCGAACGCGCGCCGCCCGACGACCGAACACGAACGCGACGACGGGAAAAAAGGGGGGGGGAAAACGCTCCGATCGACGACCACGATAACGAACGCCGAACGACGAAACAAAAAAAACGCCAGAACGGAAATGCTCGAGAAACGACGCGCGAAACCGATCGACGACACGCGAACGAAACGCCGATCCGGAAATCGCGAAACGCCGACGACCGACCCGCAACCGACGACGACGAACGACCGCCCGCCCGCCCCGCGACGCAGACCGACCCGAAACGAAACTGACCGAAACTCGACGCCACCGCCGACCCCGACGAAAACACGACGAACGAAACACGCCCGACGACGAAACGAAACGAAACGCCTCGCACCGCCCCGACGCGAACCGAAATCGAAACGCGAAAATGCGAAACGCCCGACCCCCGACCGCGACACGCGCCGACTCGATCGCCCCGAATACCCGCGAACGAATCGAACCCCCGCCCCCGCCACCCGAAAAAAAGCCCGCGCGCGACCGAACGACCCGAAACGAACCCCGAAAACCCGCGACGAAACCGAATCGAAAGCCCGCCCGCCGCGAAACGACGACGTCGGGGGGGAAATAAAAAACCCGCGAAAAGCGAAACGAACGAAACGAACCCGAAACAGAACGAAGATCGAAAGCTCCCGCGAACCGAAAACGAACGACGACGATCGACGACCACAGCCGCGCGAACGCGACCTCCCCGAACCGTACCGAACAGGACGCGAATCGACGGCACGATTCCGACACGACGAACCGACGCAGAAACAGACGACGACGAAACGAACGACGAACCCCCGCCGACGCTCGTAACGAACGTCCGAACGACGCACCGAAACGCCGAAACCCCGAAACCCGACGACCCGAAAACCCCCGAAACCGAAATCGATCGATCCCGCCGCGAAACTGCCGAAAACCCGAACGACCTCGACGAACCGAACTCGCGCCCGCCCCCCGAAGGCGTCCGCGACCCGACCGCGCCGACGAAACCGACGAACACGAAACGATCGAAAGAACGTCCGCCCGAATCGAAC
>JAWZYV010018783.1:0-27240 GCA_038373885.1 Cheiracanthium punctorium | reverse complement strand
TTTCACAAAAACTAATAAAAGAAATTTGAGAAGCAAAAAAAAAAAAAAAAAAGAAAAAAGAAACTTAACATACTTCAGATTGTGACCTGTTATTCAGTTTATGATAGATGACGGTTTGCGAACTAGCCATTTTTTTATTCGGAATTTCATTTATTTTAGCCCTTTCCTTCGTGCACGATACCCTCTGAATTTTTCAATTCATAATAATGAAATAAGCTAAATGAAAACAATTCCCTGTCATTAGAAGACGTTTTTATTAAAACTTTTAAATAAATCTATTTGAATAAATTATGTATAAAAACGAAAGTTTTATGTAATTCTGTAATGGAAAATATATTTTAGATTAAAAACACAAAAAAACCCCAATATATATGTTATTTCTTGCCCTTCTTTAATAATTTTATGCCATAATTAATTGATCAAAATAAGAGCAGAAGTAATTTACATGTTTATTGAAACGGTGATAATGTAAGAGTATTTTAATTTGAAAATAATCTTTTCAATTAAAAAGCACTTTAATTATATTACTTTAAAATTAATTATTTTTTACTTCATCTAAAATTTTGATTAACCTTAAACAGCTTAGGCTAATTAATTTTATATTTAAAATTCATACTTGTATTTTAATTAGTTTGTCTCAAAAATAAGCCTTAAAATAATTCATCGTTTTTTTCTAATAATTGGTTTTAAATGACAATTACACTTACATTATAATTAAATGAATTTAATTGTTTAAGAAACTATATTTTTTTATGTTTGCATTATATTTTCACATGAGTATTTTTAAAAATGATATAAAAATGAGTTCTTAGACTTTACAGATTGGTTCTGTCCACGTGACCACAAGTCAGTGGTAACACTAGTAGCTCAAAAGACGTTCTTTGAACGCCAAAGAACATCTTTCGAATTTGTTGCATTACTGGGGGTTTTATATTGAATTTCCACTGAGTTTTAGACTATGGAAGGATTTTATTGTATGTGAAATTTAGCATGTGAGAAAGCCGTCATAATCAGGCTGTTAAAATTCGACCTCTTGCTTGTTAATTTCCGTGAAGTGTGGGAGATTATTCGTTGAATTTTTAGAAACAATGAAATTTGTGATGATAGATATCTGTAATAAAATATAACACCTTATCAAAGTAAAAACACTCGAACCTTCTTTAAATTGCATCTATGGAATGGAATGCATGAACTACAATTTAAATTCTCAGGTATTTTTGCTTAAGCTTTTTAAACTATTAGACGAAATTAAAATTGTAGGAATATTTATCACTTGTATAATTATATCGTGCAAAGAAACACCTAGTATGTTGTGTTACAGAAATTCCATTAGATTATTCTTCCTGTTTAGTGTGGATAAGATAATACGTAATACAATATTTTCTGAAACACAGAATTTTAAAAGATTTCGTACCATTAAACATGTAGCATTTCAAATTACAATCCTTTATTGAAAATCACAACATTTTTTTTTATTTTTTAGTTTTATTTATTTATCCTTTATATGTGTAAAACAGCATTTACACTAAATAATCATGGTTTATAGAAGAAAGGCGCATCGATGTAGTAGTATAAGCATTATAAATGCTACTTAGACGTAAACCATTAATTTTATCATAAAACATTAATTGTTTCCTTAATCAATTACTTTTTCCTTATGTATGCATTGAAACTAAAAGATAAACTGTAGAAAGAAATCATTTCAATAATTCTTTGCATCCAGGGACTTATTTAAATTATCACCACAGTTTCTGATTTAATTTCCATTTTCATTGAAATGAAGAAAGTAGAAGCTTGTACTTGGTGCATTTAGGGTAACTTTTTATGAATGCAAGCTGTTTCAAAACAAGGAATTTTAATAAATCAAAGGAATCATCTGGAAAATACTGACATTTGTAACTAAATTTGGCGACACATCTAGAAACAAAAATCAATCATCAACATGAGGTGTATAATTTTTTTTTTTTTTTTTTTATCGAAACAAAGTACATATGTTCATTAATGATATTTTGATGATAATTCATCCAAAAATAAATTTGGTTTTCAAAGAAATCATTTGAGAATGTCAAGAACATTTCTGATGAAGAGTTTTGAATATTTAAAAAACAAATTTGGTATAACGATCACTATTCTTTCTATTATTGTTATTAAAAATAAAATTACTCCGAATAAATAAGAAGCATGAATTTTTGAAATTAAAGAGAATAAAACCTATAATTTTTAATTAAAAATCCACGAATAAACAAGAAATTTAAAATGAAATTTTCCTTTATAATCTTTGGGAGACAGTTATTTGTTTAATTTTCTTTTCTGAACTATAAAGTAGTAGGCTGTTGTAGCAAATTTCATTCTCAAATTAGTTTCCGGAGATTTTGTGTTTTGAAAGATTAAATTTTCGATGTTTTCCAATTTGTCTTACATTGTGAGTGAAATTACTTTATGTTATAAATGGTGGATCAATATGATATCGGAAATTAAAAGTATTTTAAGAAAGAAAAGTAAATCATTCCACACGCGTACATTATAAAATATTTTCTAACACAAGTCTTTCTTGTGCCAAATTTAGGGATGAAACTTAACGAAATTTTCGGGATAGCCACAAAACAGCTGTATATTTCTAAAAATATTATTTTGCGAGACCCTCTAAAAAACTTTAACTATAGTATTTTCATAAAATAAATAAAAACTGTGTAGAAAACACAAATAAAATTATGCTCATGGGAAGGAACGATCGTTCCGACAGAAAACGTTTTCAGTCTTCGTCAGCAGACAAGTCGTATCGAGAAACAGTCGGAACCTAAAGATAAACAAAAACAAGCATGTTTCCACTTGGAAAAAAGAAAGAGCGAAAAATCTCGGACACTAAAGAAAGAGGAGAAAGTTTAAAGTAGAAAAGAATGGAATATGGGCAAACAAAAATAAATAAGTAAATAAAAATAAACTAAAAAGAACACACAATCACACAAACATACACACACCCATAAACAATGGAAAACAGAACAAATAAAGGAACAAAAACAAAAATAACATAAAACCACAAATAGTAGTATATATATATATATATATACTACTATTTGTGGTTTTATGTTATTTTATATATATATATATATATATATATAAAATTATTTTATATATCTATATATATATATTTTGTTGCGGAATTACTCTGCTACTCCTGGGGTTCGTCGTTCTAAAGTCCTGTTGGTGTAAAAAGTTCAAGTAAAAAGTCACTTGTCAGGATGGAACACAAACTTTATTTCTTCTAGAACTTCGTAGAACAATCAGCTGCACACAATTCACAAGCACAATCTAGCAGTAACGTGCTTTTAACAATCCGCTTGGATCAGAAGCTCTCACAAATGCTGTATTTCTCACACAAAATAAGTCACTTTTACAGGCTAAAATTCCATGGAAATATTCAAGGGATATAGTACACTATCCCTTAAGACACAGCAATGAAGAATTTACACACAGCACTTTAAAAACAGCTTCACAAAGCAAGCTAATACACAGCTTCTATAGCACTATCAGTTCACACAAAACAAGCGTACTCAGAGCTCTTCGCACATTGAATGTTCAACTCGCAACTGACTCGCTTCGGGGCGATGCCCGCTTCTATAAATAGCCGACGCAGGAGGTACAAGAGGTTTCCAGAAAAGTCAATTTCTCGAGGGTTCTACATAAAGCGTGAATTTTGATTACGTCAAAGAGAAATGTTAGGTTATTATGCGTTTTTAATGCAGGAAAAACAACTTCCAGGTCCCATTGGGAAAATCGCGCCAAATGACCAAAAAGTCGCCAAGCTTGGCGACTTTTGGCGAAATATCGCCAAATTTGGCGCTAAAAATAAGTCCTCAAAAGTGAAGAGATCTAAGCTCTAGGACTAATATTTCTCGAGTTTTCTAGAAGCCCATAGAAAAACATATGGGAAAGCGAAACCTCCGTATCTCCGGTTCTAATTGGCCGATTTTGATGCAACAAAAAGCAAAATTTATCTATTTGAAGCGTAGAATACGAATTTTAAACCATTTTAGGCCCCAGAGCAGCGGGTTGCCCCGAAAATTCGTAACATTGCCCCCTTCCCAAGGACTGCACGTCCCGGGCAGTACAATCCCCAGTTAGGAGGTAACACAAATATCTACAGTGTCCAACCTTTAACCAAATCTTAACAACATAATTTAAGCAAATAATCAATAAACACAGTAAGCAAATGCACTCTAATAAATAAATAATATACATAATAAACAATTACACTAATAAGTAATCAATGTAATAAACAAATACAAATTAATAAAAACCAATATATTACAAATATGTACACTAAGCATGGCGTAAGTAGTGAGTGAAAGAGAGTTGAGGAAAGAGGAAGAGAAGGGAAAGACAGGAAAGAAATGAGAGATGAAAGAAAAGAGGAATTACGCCGTAGTGACCATGGTCTGAGCTAATTACAACCGCGGTAGATGGCTAGCCGATCGTAATGTACAACTCTTGGCTTCGAGTTTGGTGACTTACGAATCCGTACGATGACGTCATTCAGCCGGTTTAGGACTGTGTAAGGACCGTCCCACGGCGATTGCAGCTTGGGAGACAGGCCTTTACGTCGAGTAGGATTCCATAGCCAAACTTTGTCACCTGCGTTGAACTCGTGTCCCGTAGCCTTCGTGTCGTAGCGAGTCTTCATCTTTTCCGTGTTCAGGTTGATCCGCTCCCGAGCAAAATGATGCACATCTTCAAATCGTGCCCGAAGGTTTTCCACGTACTCCTCTGGCGATGAAGGCGCATCTGGAGGGCGGCCGAACACTAGATCGGCGGGAAGACGAAGATCTCTGCCGAACAGCATCTGGGAAGGTGTGAAGCTGGTAGTCTCGTGGACGGCACTCCTATAGGCCAGCAGAAAGAGGGGGATTTTCTTGTCCCAGTCCTCTTGATTCCTAGATACAAGGAGCGAGAGGTTGTTCAAAATTGTACGATTGAACCTCTCCACCATGCCGTCGGATTGTGGGTGTAAAGGCGTAGTCTGGGTTTTGTCCATTCCAAGAAGTTGGCATAGTCCTTTAAAGACTGCAGAGGTAAAGTTCGTTCCTTGGTCGGAATGAAGTTGCAGAGGGGTTCCATATCTGGAAATCCATTCTTGCACCAGTACCTCTGCTACGGTCGTAGCTTCTTGATCGGGAATAGGAAACGCTTCGGGCCATTTAGAGAAGTAGTCAATGACAACTAGGATGTAATTGTTGCCATCCGAAGTTCGCGGAAGAGGTCCCAGGATGTCGAGTGCAATCCTCTCAAAAGGCGCTCCTACATTATAACGATGTAGTCTTCCACGGCTTCGTTTCTTCGGGCCTTTACGGGCGGCACAGGCGTCACAAGCTTGACACCACTTTTCGACGTCGCCTCGAGCCCTAACCCAGTAGAAGCGCTCGCGAACTTTCTGCAGGGTCTTCATCACGCCAAAATGGCCTCCAGTTAAGCCATTATGCAGCTCTTCTAGAACCTTCGGAATCCTCGAGCGAGGGAGTACTAACTGCCATCGGAGCATCTTGCCGTCGTCCGACTCCCATTTACGATACAGGACTCCATTCCTCAGGCGAAGCGAATCCCATAAAGCCCAGTACTGTTTTGTTGCCGGACTGTAAGATGATATTTCTTGCCAACTGGGCTTAGCGCTGGATTTTTCCATGAATTCCACAATAGGTTTGATGTCGCGGTCTGCTAATTGGTCCGCCCGAACATTTTCGTCACTCCAGGGATCTTGGGATGGTGTCGATGATGTAACTTGGCGAACAACGGGATGTTTCAGATGGTAATTTTTCTCTGCCCTGGAGCAATAGCGACAGCTGTCTATACAGGGCCTTCTTGACAAAGCATCTGCATTTCCATGAGATGCCCCTTTCCGATGACGTATCTCGATGTCATATTCTTGTAATCGCTGTATCCACCTGGCTATTTGGCCCTCTGGATTCTTGAAATTTAGAAGCCAGGTTAAAGAGGCATGGTCCGTTCGGAGCAGGAACTTTCGGCCGTACAGGTAATGATGGAAGTGCTCCACGGCTTTAATGATAGCAAGAAGTTCCTTTCTCGTAACACAATAGTTACGTTCTGCCTTTGAAAGGCATTTGCTCCAGTAAGCAATGACGTGTTCTTGGCCATCTATCTCCTGGGACAAAACTGCTCCAACACTCTCCTTACTTGCGTCTGTGTCCAGGATAAATGGCTTGTCAGGGTGAGGATACGACAGGATCGGCGAAGATGTTAAAGCCGTCTTCAGTTCGTTGAATGCGTCCTCACATTCCTCAGTCCATAGAAATTTCTGTCCAGTCTCGGTCAATTTGTGAAGAGGTCTTGCAATTTGAGAAAAGCCCTTCACGAATTTTCGATAGTAAGTACACAGACCGAGAAAACTTCGTAAGTCATGGATATTCTCGGGACGACTCCAGTTCTGGACTGCGGACGTCTTTTCGGGATCGGTCCGGACTCCGCGGGCGGATATTATGTGCCCGAGGTAACGTACTTCCCGACGGAACAAGTTGCACTTAGATGGACTCAGTTTCAAGTTCGCCTCCTTTAATTTCTGCAGCACCTTTCGGATGTTCTCTAGATGCTCTTCGAAAGTCCTTCCGACGATGATGATATCGTCCAAATAAACGAGACATGCTTCGTAGAAAAGTCCTCTCAACACTGTCTCCATTAGTCGCTCGAATGTAGCAGGTGCGTTGCAGAGTCCAAAAGGCATAACTTTGAACTGCCATAATCCTTGTCCCGTGGTGAACGCAGTCTTTTCACGGTCGTCGGGATGAATTTCCACTTGCCAGTAACCACTTTTCAGATCGAGAGTGGAAAACCATTCGTTTCCCGATAAAGTGTCCAATGTGTCGTCTATCCTGGGAAGAGGGTAGCTGTCTTTCTTGGTAATGTCATTCAGACGTCTATAGTCAACGCAGAACCGGGTGGAACCATCTTTCTTTCGGACCAAAACAATCGGCGAGGCCCACGGACTAGTCGATGGCTCGATGACGTCATCACGCTGCATCTCCTCTAAAAGTCTGTTCACCTCTTCTTGCTTAGCAAACGGCAGCCGCCTAGGATGTTGCTTGATGGGAGAATGGCTGCTTGTGTCTATTCTTTGTTGCGTTAACCTCGTACGGCCAAAGTCACCGGAAGTACGAGAGAAGAGGTCTTCAAATTCAGCTATTACTTTCTCTGCAGCGCTTCTCTGTCATGCCGTTAACTCCACGTCTTGTAATAATTCCTTCGTCAGGCACTCGGAAGATTTAGCTGTCGTTTGGTTGATGTTCTTATTAATGCAGGTAACAGGAGTGCATGTCGCCAACACTTCATTTTTCTTTATCCCCTTCGACTTGTCCGTCACATTTACTACTCTAACTGGAATTTCTGTTCTCGACAAGTCCACAAGTGTTGCTCCCACAAGTACTCCTCTGACGGAATCACTATTGTTTGGGTGTTCGATTAATCCAAAGCGGAATTTATTGCTTTCTTTTACTGTTCCAGAAATTATGGAATCAGTTCTGGGAGGTAGAGTGATATCAGTCTGGGCTATTATTTGCTGAACAGGTAAAATAGTTTCATTTTTAATATCGAACGCAGCTATTTCTTCTGAGTCTGAACGAAGATCATTATTCTTAAAGTCCAAATTAAATTTGTGTGATTTTAAAAAGTCCAGTCCGAGAATAAAAGAGTCTGTAATATTAGCGACATATACCTCATGGTCGTATCTGGCATTTCCAAACGTGATTTCTACTTGCGCTTTTCCGCCCACTTCGATCTTGTCACCTGTCACAGTCTGGAGGGTCAGCGAGGGCGGAGTCCAGATAATCTTCAAGTTCAATTCCTTGGCCAGATCCGTCCTTATGATGGTTACGTTCGCTCCAGTATCAATCACCATGTGGCATGGGGAACCATTAACGTATCCCAGTACGAATAGTCCATCACTGCCGCCATTCACTGATGAAATCTGTAAGACTTTCAAACGGGGCTTTTGAATATTCCTCAGCCTCTGTTCCTGAAAGTCGTCTCTTTTCTGTCTTCCTTCATGGGCTTCTCTGGTGCATTGATAACTGCGATCTTTACGACGAGAGTTCTTTTGTGCGTCGCAGTATTTTCGTAAATGCCCCTCACTATTGCACCTCCAACATTTCACTTTCTTTGGGCCATCTCTCGTTCTATCGGATCTTAATTTTCGTTCTATGAGATCTTCAATTCTCTTCAACCTGTTCTCGACGCTCTCCGTGTCTTTGTCAGCTCCCTCTTGGACCGTGACAGCTCTAACAGCATGCCGATCTTTCCTGACGGCCCGCTGAGCTGCTTCTAGCTTCATTGCGAAGACGAGAGCAGATTTCAAATCCTGATAATCCTCCAACATGAGTGCCTTTTGGGTTTCTGGATCACGGATGGCTTCAATAAAATGACGCACCGCCATTTCTTCTCGGACATTATCAAGATGGTCCATGTAAACTAGATGACAAAGCCTATCTATGTCTGAAGCCAGCTCTTGAAGGGTCTCGCCAGATCTCTGCATCCTTGACTTAAGTTGGATTCTACTATATTCTTTCTGGCACTTCTCTCCGAATTTCATCTCCAAGGCACTCTCAAGGGCGTCAAAATCTCCTATCTTCGTCGCTCCGATAGTTTGCAATACATTAATTGCATCTCCGCTAAGGGAAGCGGCCAGTTGATTAGCTTTCTCGGACTCGCTCCAACCATTGGCTCTGGCGACGATTGAAAATTGGGTCTTGTAAGCCTCCCAGGGAGTCTTTCCGTCATAAGGCGTTAGTTTCACTGCTGGGTGGCGTGACGACAACCTGATGTTTTCTGGTACCTTTCCCAGCTTTACTAAACTTTCCAGTTTTTCTTCTAGCTTGTGATCGATCTTTTCCTCAATCCTTTCCTCGCATCTCGCTTGACTTTCTTCCAGGAGTGATACTCTTTTCTCTACTTCCTCTAACCCGGTTTTCATCTCTTCGTGAGCGGTTGTTAACTCATCTAATCCGGTTTCTATTTTTCTTTGTCCATCTTCCACTTTCTTCTCTAGTCCGACCAATCCGGCTTCAATTTTCTTCTCTAAATACGCCTTCATCTGTTCTTGTGCGGCTTTCATCTCGTCTTGTCCGGCTTTCATCTGTTCTTGTGCGGCTTTCATCTCGTCTTGTCCGGCTTTCATCTGTTCTTGTGCGGCTTTCATCTCGTCTTGTCCGGCTTTCATCTCGTCTTGTCCGGCTTTCATCTGTTCTTGTGCGGCTTTCATCTCGTCTTGTCCGGCTTTCATCTCGGCTTTCATTTCTTGCATCATATTCATGAGCTTTTGAAGTTGTTCTTCCATTTTTTGTCTAGTCAAAACCATAAACTGGAAAATTAAAGTCTTTCTTTAGAACCCCGATTCTGACACCAAATGTTGCGGAATTACTCTGCTACTCCTGGGGTTCGTCGTTCTAAAGTCCTGTTGGTGTAAAAAGTTCAAGTAAAAAGTCACTTGTCAGGATGGAACACAAACTTTATTTCTTCTAGAACTTCGTGGAACAATCAGCTGCACACAATTCACAAGCACAATCTAGCAGTAACGTGCTTTTAACAATCCGCTTGGATCAGAAGCTCTCACAAATGCTGTATTTCTCACACAAAATAAGTCACTTTTACAGGCTAAAATTCCATGGAAATATTCAAGGGATATAGTACACTATCCCTTAAGACACAGCAATGAAGAATTTACACACAGCACTTTAAAAACAGCTTCACAAAGCAAGCTAAAACACAGCTTCTATAGCACTATAAGTTCACACAAAACAAGCGTACTCAGAGCTCTTCGCACATTGAATGTTCAACTCGCAACTGACTCGCTTCGGGGCGATGCCCGCTTCTATAAATAGCCGACGCAGGAGGTACAAGAGGTTTCCAGAAAAGTCAATTTCTCGAGGGTTCTACATAAAGCGTGAATTTTGATTACGTCATAGAAGAGAAATGTTAGGTTATTATGCGTTTTTAATGCAGGAAAAACAACTTCCAGGCCCCATTGGGAAAATCGCGCCAAATGACCAAAAAGTCGCCAAGCTTGGCGACTTTTGGCGAAATATCGCCAAATTTGGCGCCAAAAATAAGTCCTCAAAAGTGAAGAGATCTAAGCTCTAGGACTAATATTTCTCGAGTTTTCTAGAAGCCCATAGAAAAACATATGGGAAAGCGAAACCTCCGTATCTCCGGTTCTAATTGGCCGATTTTGATGCAACAAAAAGCAAAATTTATCTATTTGAAGCGTAGAATACGAATTTTAAACCATTTTAGGCCCCAGAGCAGCGGGTTGCCCCGAAAATTCGTAACATTGCCCCCTTCCCAAGGACTGCACGTCCCGGGCAGTACAATCCCCAGTTAGGAGGTAACACAAATATCTACAGTGTCCAACCTTTAACCAAATCTTAACAACATAATTTAAGCAAATAATCAATAAACACAGTAAGCAAATGCACTCTAATAAATAAATAATATACATAATAAACAATTACACTAATAAGTAATCAATGTAATAAACAAATACAAATTAATAAAAACCAATATATTACAAATATGTACACTAAGCATGGCGTAAGTAGTGAGTGAAAGAGAGTTGAGGAAAGAGGAAGAGAAGGGAAAGACAGGAAAGAAATGAGAGATGAAAGAAAAGAGGAATTACGCCATAGTGACCATGGTCTGAGCTAATTACAACCGCGGTAGATGGCTAGCCGATCGTAATGTACAACTCTTGGCTTCGAGTTTGGTGACTTACGAATCCGTACGATGACGTCATTCAGCCGGTTTAGGACTGTGTAAGGACCGTCCCACGGCGATTGCAGCTTGGGAGACAGGCCTTTACGTCGAGTAGGATTCCATAGCCAAACTTTGTCACCTGCGTTGAACTCGTGTCCCGTAGCCTTCGTGTCGTAGCGAGTCTTCATCTTTTCCGTGTTCAGGTTGATCCGCTCCCGAGCAAAATGATGCACATCTTCAAATCGTGCCCGAAGGTTTTCCACGTACTCCTCTGGCGATGAAGGCGCATCTGGAGGGCGGCCGAACACTAGATCGGCGGGAAGACGAAGATCTCTGCCGAACAGCATCTGGGAAGGTGTGAAGCTGGTAGTCTCGTGGACGGCACTCCTATAGGCCAGCAGAAAGAGGGGGATTTTCTTGTCCCAGTCCTCTTGATTCCTAGATACCAGGAGCGAGAGGTTGTTCAAAATTGTACGATTGAACCTCTCCACCATGCCGTCGGATTGTGGGTGTAAAGGCGTAGTCTGGGTTTTGTCCATTCCAAGAAGTTGGCATAGTCCTTTAAAGACTGCAGACGTAAAGTTCGTTCCTTGGTCGGAATGAAGTTGCAGAGGGGTTCCATATCTGGAAATCCATTCTTGCACCAGTACCTCTGCTACGGTCGTAGCTTCTTGATCGGGAATAGGAAACGCTTCGGGCCATTTAGAGAAGTAGTCAATGACAACTAGGATGTATTTGTTGCCATCCGAAGTTCGCGTAAGAGGTCCCAGGATGTCGAGTGCAATCCTCTCAAAAGGCGCTCCTACATTATAACGATGTAGTCTTCCACGGCTTCGTTTCTTCGAAATAAGTCACTTTTACAGGCTAAAATTCCATGGAAATATTCAAGGGATATAGTACACTATCCCTTAAGACACAGCAATGAAGAATTTACACACAGCACTTTAAAAACAGCTTCACAAAGCAAGCTAAAACACAGCTTCTATAGCACTATAAGTTCACACAAAACAAGCGTACTCAGAGCTCTTCGCACATTGAATGTTCAACTCGCAACTGACTCGCTTCGGGGCGATGCCCGCTTCTATAAATAGCCGACGCAGGAGGTACAAGAGGTTTCCAGAAAAGTCAATTTCTCGAGGGTTCTACATAAAGCGTGAATTTTGATTACGTCATAGAAGAGAAATGTTAGGTTATTATGCGTTTTTAATGCAGGAAAAACAACTTCCAGGCCCCATTGGGAAAATCGCGCCAAATGACCAAAAAGTCGCCAAGCTTGGCGACTTTTGGCGAAATATCGCCAAATTTGGCGCCAAAAATAAGTCCTCAAAAGTGAAGAGATCTAAGCTCTAGGACTAATATTTCTCGAGTTTTCTAGAAGCCCATAGAAAAACATATGGGAAAGCGAAACCTCCGTATCTCCGGTTCTAATTGGCCGATTTTGATACAATACGGGAGCAAATTAAGTTGTTATTTCGCAACACTGCTCCCTTCTTTAAAAAAACTGACGACCCGGCACTCTAATCACACAACATTATGATCAGTAGCACCATATGGAGCTAAACGATTAATGTGGATGACTTTCGGTTTTGAATTGGGCGACTTTTGGACTCTGTAGATAACATCGTTTAATTTCTTGACAACTGAATAAGGTCCTTCCCAGTCCTGTTGCAACTTAGGACTCAGACCTCTCCTTCGTTTTGGGTTATACAGCCAAACTTGATCACCCTCCTTAAATTGGTGATTCGTTGCTTTGGCGTCGTAACGAATCTTCATTCGGTCACTCGCCAAATTGATTCGCTCTCTGGCAAACGAATGAACTCTTTCTAATCGTGCTTCTAAATTACTCATGTAGTCATTCCGTGAGGAGGGCGGCCGAACAACATCTGTGATGGAGAATATCCGGTCGTCTCATGAACCGCACTTCTTTAAGCCAGGAGGAACAGTGGCAAATATGTATCCCAGTCGGTTTGATTCTTCGAAACAAATATTGAAAGATGATTCAAAATTGTTCGATTGTGCCTCTCGACCATGCCATCGGACTCGGGATGTAACGGTGTTGTTCGAGTCTTCGTGATTCCCAAATATTCGCAGAGTTCCGAAAATAGTGCTGAATTAAAATTTGTACCTTGATCCGAATGTAACATCATAGGCACTCCATAATAAGAGATCCAGTTTCTAACGAGTTTTTCAGCTACAGTTGAAGCTTCCTGATTCGGGATGGCAATCGCTTCTGGCCATTTGGTAAAGTAATCCATCAGGACTAAGATATATCGATTGCCTTTCGATGTTGTAGGCAGGGGTCCTAGGATATCTAAAGCCACTCTTTCGAAAGGCGCGCCAACGTTATAGCGCTGCAAACGACCCTTGGTTTTTGTTTTCGGTCCTTTCCGGGCACCGCAATCGTGGCATTCTCTACACCATTTTTCAACATCGGCGCGAAGTCGATCCCAATAAAATCGCTTCCTGGTTTTATTTAACGTCTTCATCACTCCAAAATGTCCTCCACTTGCACTATCATGAATCTCCCGCAGAACCTCTGGAATGCTGCTACGTGGGAGAATTAATTGCAAACGGCTTGATCTTCCGTCATCGCTCTCCCATTTCCGATATAAAACACCGTCCTTAAGATGTAAAGAATCCCAAAGAGCCCAGTATCGCTTTGTAGCGGGAGTCTCTGGCACAATCTCTTGCCAAGACGGTCGATCCGCGGAATTTAGTTTCTTCTCCAAAATTTGCCTAATATTGGAATCTTCTAACTGTGCTCTCTGGACTTCACTTGAAGCCCACCGATCCACAGTCGTTGCAGTCAAAACCTTCACGAAAGTATCCGTATCCGTCCCGTACTTTTTCTCGGCGTTCACGCAGTGTTTACAGTCCTCTTTACAAGGTCGTCTGGAGAGAGCGTCTGCATTTCCGTGCGATGTTCGATTTCGAACT
This sequence comes from Cheiracanthium punctorium, assembly GCA_038373885.1. Taxonomy (NCBI): domain Eukaryota; kingdom Metazoa; phylum Arthropoda; class Arachnida; order Araneae; family Cheiracanthiidae; genus Cheiracanthium; species Cheiracanthium punctorium. The sequence continues at coordinate 13,554 of JAWZYV010018783.1, read as the reverse complement.
CATACTCCTGCAGCCTTTGGATTCAGCAAGCTATCTGACCCTCAGGTTCTTTAAAATTCAAAAGCCATCTCAAGGAAGCATGATCAGTCCGGAGAAGAAATTTCCGTCCATAGAGGTAGTGATGGAAATGCTCAATAGATTTAACAATAGCCAGTAATTCCTTACGAGTGACACAATAATTCCTCTCTGGCTTACCCAAGCTCTTGCTGAAGTAAGCTATGACACTTTCACCGTTTTCTGTTCTCTGCGAAAGCACGGCTCCTATCCCTTCATTACTGGCATCTGTATCCAAGATAAAGTCTTTGTCAGTCCGGGGATATGTCAAAACAGGAGACGTCGTTAACGCTTGCTTTAAACTAATGAACGATTTCTCGCATTCCTCTGTCCAATTAAAACTTGCTTGGGCTTCAGTCAATTTATGTAAAGGTCTCGCTATTGTTGAGAAATTCCTTACAAATCGGCAATAATAGGTGCACAGTCCGAGAAAACTTCTCAGTTCATGTAATAGGTTAAATAATTCCAGTCTCGAGCGTATTCCTTCAAATGTCAATATCTAAAATTTCCTTAGAATCAGTTAACCTGTGATAGGCCTCTATATGTTCGTTTATTGGGATAGGGTTTTTTATGATCACCCTGTATACGTGTCGGTGGTTCGTGCATAAATTTCAAAAGTTAAAAATTTTCATAAGGAGCTATATTCAATAAGATTTTAATTCACATGGCTTACAAAATAATTTTCTTTTCTTGAATACCTCTAGAAATAACGCTTAACTTTTTGTAGTATTATCAGCACGCCAGGTTCGATAACTATACTTTGAGATTTTATCTTAGCTTATTGTTTTGCTATTTGTGTTTATATCTGGACATATTATCAGTTATATTTCATTAGTTTCAAATGTTGCTTGCCCAACAGAGTACATTTTTTATGAAATTGTTAGCGTTACCCTGGAGTCAAAACTTTCGAAGAAAAACTGAGTTATAAATTCAATATCAGCTGTCAATTACATTTTTAATTCTCCATTCAAACAATAGCTATTTCGACAAAAAAATATGTAACAATCATCCATTATAAAGGATATTTAGCGCTTTCGTGTATTCTTAAGTTCTGAATGAATGAAAATAAAATGTACTATTTATTTTTATATATTAGACAAAAAAAAATTTTCCTTATTACACGGTAAATACATTCAACAAATTTATTTAAAACAGTATTTCTCGTTAAATTGATGCGACAAGAAAAACTGTGTTCAACGAGCTACAAATGGCATATATGTATGAACTTGAGCAATGTACTTTTTCAGAGTTCCCCAATTGTGCTTAAATTTTCGCTATATGCTGCATATCTGCCATAATCTTTTAAGAAATGTCTCTAAAATTTTCATGTATAAGAAAGCAAGCTGTAAAAATGCATAAAGCATATGAAAAACTTTACAAATAATACACACACACACATATATATATGTAAATTTTGAACGTTTCATGTGATACAAAGGGTTCCGCCCTTCTTAAGCTTCAGAAAATACCTACTTCCACACGGACAGGAAAGTGAGACAGCTTTACAAACTAAATTTAGTATTTTTATTATAGAGTTTCATGATAAAATCAAACCAAGTCATATTTAAACTTGACAGCTGTTTCCATATGTAGCCAAATTTAGAGTCAAAAACTAAGTTTAAATAGCTTTCATCTTCACGAAATATACAAAATTCAATCATTTCATAAGTATGCTACAATATCTAAAAATTATTCAGTAATATTATACCAATTTTATCATTGTTGAATGCACCGAATAAGTTATTTATAGCAAAATATAGAAATTTTTATCATTAAAATTATTAGACTACACTAATGACTCAAATTCAATCGTTAAAATGTAAGTGCATAAAAATGTAAAGTAGTATAGCAATTCAAAGCTACATTTTTAGAAATATTGCATGATATGGAAGATTAAAACTTTTAAGTAACAAAGGGACCCTGGGATTTTCATACATAAATTATATTTTAATGCAATCAGAAATTTTCAGGGAAATATCTTAAATGTATACTTAATTTAATTAAGAAAACTTCAGAAAATACTGCGAATGGGAGAAATTAAGATTCAGTGCTAAAAATTCTTTTAGTGTACGAAAAAGAAATGTAAATATGTTTTATTACTGTTCAAAAGTTAGCATGAAATATTTAAACAAAAGTTGCAAACTATTGTTATTCCCGAGAAATAATATTATTCATCTTTATGATATTTTATTCTTCATTATGAGAATGCATGCTAACTTCATATTAAAATGATTTTTTCTTCATTAAAGTTTAAAATACATTCTCATTTTCACTAATCGGAACTTAAATATTAATCCCTTGAAAAAGTTTTAACATTGTACGTTGTACATATGTATAAAATATAGATGCTTAAAAATGTGTTAAACATTAAAGTTTTGTTTTGTGACTAACATAATTTACTATTCACGAAATACATTGCAATATATATCAACAAAAAAATGTTATTCTAATTTATCACTCTTTTACTTTCTAAATTAACTCTTCATTAAGTAGAATTCATACTGTAGAGCAGAGGTTCCCGACACCGGGCCTCGTTCCGGTACCGGTCCGTGGATCAAATGGTACAGGACCGTCCAAGGAGCATTCAATTATCCATTTTATTTGCTGGGGTGTTTTTATCTCTGATTTGAGAAACTTTTTCTGGTTTGTGTTAATATATATCTTTATAACAGAAGAAATCGTGTAACTATTTTTAACAGTTAATTAAACAGTTACAGTTAATTAGCTTCCAGTTACAGCTTACAGTTAATTAAACATTCCAAGATTATGAGTTAAACTTGTAATCATGAAATTCAGGCTTCCCATTAATTTAGCGTTCTTGTAAGTTAAGATGCTAATTCGCTTTTTTGCTGCATCTTTATTTTATTTTGAAGGCATGTTTAACTACAATTAACTTAAAATTATTAAATTAAAACAATCTAAGGTATAAACAATCAACGTTCCCCCTAGGCCGGGCGGCGGTAAAAATTTCAACGTTGGCCGTACGCGGCGATAAAAAGGCTGGGAAGCGCTGTTGTAAAGGACTTACCACAAGCCGCTCTGAAGTAATCGTTAATGGGATTTTAAATGCATTACAGTGGACTCCTGCTGCAACTCGATCTCTCTTACGCAAATAGATATTACTTTTAACCCACAACGGGAGATTCTTCGATAACAGTAAGAAGCGCCAGTATTTATTTATTCATTAATTTATGTGTTAAGTTATAATACATGTAGTTAGGTAATCGTTTAAAACAGTTTGAGAGGTGTTTATAAGTGTCTAATATATTTGTGTACGTGTTTCCAAAAGTCGCGAAATTTTCACTTACACGAGGATTCTTAGAACGCACCCTCGCGTAAGTCTAGACTCCACTGTACAAAAATTCCTTATGTAAAAGACCGTTTGAGGTAATTACTAGTATGATACATATATATTCTTAAAAATGCACATGCAAGTATATGATTCATTTTATGAACTTTGAAAAGATTATATGTAGAAAATTGAAAGAAAATGTTCTCATTCGTGAAAAATCTTAAATATGTTTCTTTAATACATTTCCTTTAATCTAAATTTTAGTGAACTTAGCAAAATAAAATCCAATGACTAAGAAAAATTTTTGCAGGTATAATAATTATTATTTAAAATTCTAAGTATTAAAGTATTGTAAATAAGTGACATTGATTTGCCGAATTGTGTATGTATAATATTTTTTCCCACTAAATTGATGCAAGGAAATATGAAATTTATTCTACCCATCAAAAATTCCCGCTTTCATAAAGCAATATACGACGAAAGATTGCATAATAGTTCAGTACGAAAGCGCTCTGCTGAATTAACAAAGGGACTTTGGGATTTGCTTACATAATTTACGACTCGATGCGTGAGAACATTTTGCAGGAAATGTCTCTCAATTGTGTTAAATAAAAATAAGAAATACGTTCCAAATTATTTAAATTATTATGAGTCAAATGCAGCTCAATAAAATTCAAAAAGACTCTTAAAATCTGTGTGATATATGTAAATTTAATGAGCAGATGTCCAATGTCCTTTAAGTTGTAGTGAAAAGCGAATATTGTAATCTCATTATTAGAAAATTTTAATGATGGTTTGAAAGATGGTGAAATACCATCAATAAACAATAGGTGCTAAAATAGTAATTTCAAAAAAATTTTGCTTGACAATATCATTCTTGGAAATTAATAATTTGCAAATAATTCCAACCAAACGTTTTCGATTCCCATAAAGCATTTTAATAAATATTACAGTTCCTCTTTCTTTTACTAATACTTTTTTCTCTTAATTTTAGCTTCAAATGCTGCATAATGCTTTTAAATCTGTAAAAGTATAGCTAAAGCGTGGGTTCAGATAAAAGTAGCCTGGACGAGTGGATTCGATTTTAAGTGAATTTTGGGGGCAGCATGAACTGAAGAGGAAAATACCTATTTTAATTCCTACAGGATGGAGCAACTGCCCATACAGCCCGCCGAACCATGGATCACATTTACACAATCTTCACTCGTGACAAAGTTGTTAGGAGAGGTCAGTCCTGTTTCTGCCCTAGCTGGACACCCAGGTCACCTAATCTGCCTGCGGCTATCACTTTTTGTGGAGAAAGTCCCTCAGGTCTGAGATGCGTCGCAACAACCCACATAGTGTTCAGAACTGCAGCAGAACATTACTGATCATATTGGTGCAATTCCAGTAGTCCAGCTTACATCTACCTTCTGCAACTTGCTATCCAGGGCCCAAAATTGAAAAGAGGTGAATGAATGGTGTGGTGGTCACTTTCAACTCTGTTATAGGCAGGTTAGTGAACTATATAGTATCGCCTTTCATTTGCTGTGTACTTTTTGTAGCATGGAAATCTGTTCTTCAGGCCACTTTCAATTCTTCCACCGTGTATTTATTTCTTTTAGAAGTGTAAACTATGCAATTGTGCAATTTATAAACTATAACTGCAGAAATTTATCTTTTCATTCTTAATTATTAAAATTTAAATGGTTAATTTTTGTAAATAATCTATGCAAAACAGTCTTTAATTTGTCACTGATTTCGAAACATAGATGTTTTATGCATTTCTATTTAAGAGCGGGATTATTTATATGAAAAATTGAATAAAAAAGATTATCTAGTATATTCTGTTCATATACTAAATGAACAGATAGTTGAATTTATTTTCTAAAATTTTGATATATTTGATTTTTAGTATTTTATAAAATATCATTTACCTATATTTTTAAATAATAATAAAATATATTATTTATGGTAATATATAATCTAATTATTTATGGTAAAATAAATTCAGTATTAATAAAACATATCACTGAAAATTAATTTGAATCGCTTATTATAATAGGAGAAATGCATATACATACGTCTAAAAAGGCTTCAACTCAACTGGAAACAGACTAAAACCTTTTTAGACGATCTAGTATGGAAAAAACAAAGAAAGTAAGAGCGATATCTGGAATTGTTCTGTGCTAAGATATTTCCGAGTAAAAATCCCCACATTTAAAGTCGCATTCAAACTGATAAGTAATTTTTCATTTAAAGAAGTAGACTGGAAAATTTCTGATGGATTTCCCATTTACTGTACGAAAGTGTTTTGCAAGACTCCATCGACAGTAAAATATGGATTATATGCAAAAGTACCGTGCATTCTTGGAACTCGAAAGAAGAATCTTGGAAAATATATTTTCGGGTCCCGGATTTACTTACGGAAAGTGTTTGCTTTGATTTAACGTATTTCATGCATTTATGTCTTTTTAAGTGCAGAGAAAAAACAGAAATAAATTACTAGATTTATCTGAGATTAATGGACATTCATAAAAAATAACCTAAAAATCCCAGTATTAAAACTCTAAAATTATTCTACACATTCAACATTTCCAGCTGGCTGAATGATAAAATATATTTTTCCTCAACACAAAGTATTTGCTATCATTGAAAATTTTATTGTTCATTTACATATGTCTTTTACGTTAGAAGATACAGTTGCTTAAAAGACAATGTAAGTTTTCGACAACAGTAAAAAAAAAGAACAAAAAATACAATGTATGAAAGCATTTGAGTGGCAAGTACTTTCTGATTGCTTAACTGTGGAAAACCTTTTGTCCTCCCTTTTTTACGATGTCTATATATATGCACTCTTTTGAATGCACCTCTTCAAAAACTCTTTCTGTTTCTAAATTGGTTAACCCAACGACTTCGTAACTCTTGTTGATAGCGACTTTTACACATTGTCAACAATACTATCGATACCTTGATTATTTATTGATTATAATAAAAACCTTGATTAAATATTATTTTCTAGGCGTCTGAGTGTTGTAAATTATCCATTTAATCTGTATAAATGCTAATACTATTTTGAACATTTTCTGGGTTTGATACATTACATAAAGGTATATTTTCAAATTCATACATTTCAATAGTTTAAAAGGTTATGATATAAATATGTTTTGTAATGCCTTTCCCTTCAAATATCTTTTTTATTTCGTTCAAAATTTATTCTCTTTAGAAATTTAGAAAATTTTTTTGTTTATTCGTTTAAAAAAAATGAAAATTTTTCGTTCTGTTAAAAATAATCTTAATGTATGGTATTTTTTATAAGGTTTGATACAATACACATTCAAGAAAATGCGTTCTTAACAAAACAATTTAATGAATTAATTTCTGTTTTAGCCTTTTGATAGAATACTTTTTTATCACATCCTCCAATTTTCTTAAATGCGTGGAATGATGATTTAGATTCCGCTGTTAATTTTGAGAATGGTGTCATGTTACTTTCATAACACGCATATATTCTGATAAAAACAGTATTGTTTTTTAAATTACAAAATTGCTAATTATTCAAAATTAATTTCTTTTTCCATTAATTATCAAATACTTTAAAGAATAATTTAATTCTTTTACTCTTTATTTAGCGTTTTGTTCCTAAAAATCAATTTTATTTCCCTGCGTCTTTACTTCAAAAGTTGTCCTATGTTTTATTATTCAACCTTGGCAGTGTTCAGACTGCCACTCTTGAGTAACTCAAATTACTCGGGAAAAACGCAAGCTGTTCACGATGCCAGACTTGAGACTCGAGGAGATAGACAAGATGTCCACGCTGCTAAGCTGAGTAGCTCGAGTTTTCCCAACTCCCCAGAGATTTTCCTTCGGAAATTGGGAGGTAGATCACATGACCTTTACATGCTGTTTTCATTTGTTCCCGGTGGCTCCGCTGGTTAGTAAATACGTACCACCACGGTTTCTTTTTTCAATTTTAAATACCCAATACTGTTCACGATGTCAATCTCTCAGAGTAAAACACAAGTAGCACGTATTTTGCTCAAGATTTACCCAAAAGTGGCAGTCTGAACGCGCTCCTTTTCTCACTCAATTATATAGCACTTGCAACTTTTTTTCCCCTTTCATCTTGAAACCAACTGTAACATGATGCAACTTCCATTATTGAAAGTTCGGGTGTAGCTTCTACAGATGGAGGACAAAATAATGCGAAGACCTGTGAAAAAGTATGACGTATTTCACACCTGCGGTACAGCCGCGCCACTTGCAACAGAACTCTGCCACCTAGTGAGCGTAAAGAGGAAGATATCAGTCTCTCAGCAGCAGTCACCTGCGTTGCATGCTTCTATCGAACCTTTTTTTCCTAATGGCCGGCCTTTTGCCTTTAAGGAGCTTCTATCGAACTGTCTGCGATAATTGAAATTTAAGCCTGTCAGAGTTCCCAAGAGAAATGATAGTTGGAGCGCATTTAAGTGGAACATCGGTTACGGAAACAGCAAAACTTTCGGGGTTTGAAAGGAGTACGGTATCAGCCGTTATGACAACGTGCACGAAATAGGGTAAGACGACGTCTTCAAAGCAAAGCAATGGTCGAAAGTCAAAGCTTGCTGTAGGGATAGACAGGTCTTGAAGCGCATAGTTGCCCGAAAGCACGAGCAATCGTTATCCGAGATAACATGCGAAATGAACAGCCATCTCCAGGACCTCGTTTCAACAAAAACTGCCAAAAGGGAACTTCATGCGGCGAACATTTATGGCAATTCGTAAACCTTTGGGGACAGCAACTAATGCTTTCAAGCGACTCAAATGTTGTAGAGATCATAAAGGCTGATCTCCACAGCGGTGGCAACAGGCAATACGGTCAGATGAATCGTCATTCACCCTATTTCAGATGACCGGGCGCGTGTATGTCTGGAGAACGCCCAGAGAAGCGTTTCATCCTGAATGCCTCTTGCCGACTGTGAAGCATGGGGGTGGCTCCATTGTGCTATGGGGTGCGATATCTTGGTGCGGTCTTGGGCCACTTGTTATTCTGCGTGGGAGGATCAAATCCATTCACTACCTAAGTATTCTAGGCAATCTTGTTCATCCTTTTTTTCCACACTATATTCCCTGGATAGCGACCGCCTTTTCAAGACGATAACGCCCTTATCCACACTGCTAGGTGTGTTCAAGAATAGTTCGAAGAGCATGCCGATGCAGTTCAACATCACGCCTGGACCCCTCAGTCTCCGGACTTGAATATTATTGAACATTGATCGGAACATTTGGAATCCAAACTTCGTTCCCGATTGATCCCGTTAGATCATTAACTAATCTACTGTATAATTAGTTAATGATCTAACGACAATCGCATGCCTCCCTCAGAAGTTGCGTCAAAAGTCGCCAGTGTTGGTGAATTCGTTACGTGCTCTAATTAACCGATTTAGTGTGCTGTGCTGTATTAAGACAAATTACGCAAAGGCTAGGAGGGGGTGAGTTTTGGTTCACTGAAATATTTTATTTGTTTAGATAATGGATACATTACGATCTATGGCAGTTGAGAGACATTAACCCATTTCAAACGCAGTACAATAAGTATAAAAATGCTTACAACAGATTATTCTTCAGTTAAACGATGGAAAAAAAAATTAAAGCTCGTTTACAGGGTCACGCAAAATTATATTTATAGTGATAATACAACTTTTTTAAAGATTATCTCCAAAATCTCGCAAGATTTAAGGACAATACGACACCGAATTTGACGCAAAAATAGTGCTGTGTTGAAAAGTGTTTTATAATTTCATGATTAAATTAAAAAATTACTTCAGTTTTTCTTCTGCTTTAATATACTATTGTTTGTGAAACACAAAATATTCTGAAATAATATTCTATTTAAATAATCTGAGGTTATTCATTCTATTTATAGGGTTACTCATTTTAATACCAGCACAGCTTTATGTGTGTTTTAGAGAAGTACCTAAAACATGCTATAGTTCTGTAACATATTTATCAGCTGCAGGATATGTTAATTCTCAACATATAAGCGCGCAATAAAACTGTCTAACATAGTCCCGTGGACTCCTGCCGCGCAATCATAATAAATCACAATATCTATTTTCCAGTGCATAAACCTGTCATCTGCGGAAGTGTATTGAAATAAGGTAAATCTTTAATAGCACACAAAGGACGGTACAATCTCTCTGCAGTTGACACTTAAATTGTTCACTGAAATCTTTTATTTGTTTAGATAATGGATTTGCGATGCGAGATGTTGTTATTGCATTAATATTAGATAGCCGTAGCGTATATTAGATTCATACGATAAAAGTGATACATATTTTCCAGAGCTATGAAATAATATGTAAGAGGAGAAACATTTGAAATATTTTACCGGAGGAAAAATGCAACAATTGTTTACAAATCTTCATTCTTATGAAAATAGCTTAATTTATCGTCGATTTATTTCATGAGACACTTCTATTTATAAAGGAATATCTTCTAGGAATTTTTCCATACATAAAATTTGTTTAGCATTTTTATAAAATATTCACTTATCTAATTCATTTTCAGAAAAACATAAAAACAACAAATTCATTAATATTTTGTGAATAAATAATTAAAGTGGAAAATACGCAGATGCACTCATTTACTATGTTTGCGTAAATGGTGTTGAGAAAACGAATTCACACTTTTGACATTTCCAGATAAATAAAGGAACAAACGAAATGTCTGCGAGAGGTTTAGAATTTTATCAAAAAGTTGTTAACATAAGAAATCAATTAAATTTGAATAAAAAATTACTTTTTTTAATTCAACCTTACTTTTAGGTCCATATTTCATTGCAAATCTAAATACATTTAGATTTAATGCATATATATTCGAGTCGAATCAATTGAGTTGATGAAAGCGCATTCAGCTGAAAAAATATATTTCATTTTCAGAAATGCAGTTCTATTTAGGAAGATATTCCAGTCGTTAACTGGATAGCCAATGGGAATTTAGTCTAGACACAAATATTCTATTTTTTTTTTTTTTTTTTTTAACATTACGGTCTTTTAATAGGGATAAGAGCTGAATATGAATTACGTTCCTCCTTACTAAGCACTCGATGATACAGACGGTCCTAAAAAAAAACCTTCTTGAATGATTTAAGTCCTTTGTTTTATGAGTTCAAACCGAAATGATTTGTCGTTCACGTTAATACGTTCTTTAAATTACTTTTCTATTTCCACTAAGAGCACCGTTTAATTCATTTTAAAAGCATTTTAATGCACGAATTCACTACCTTGTTAAATATTGTGCTCCATGATTTCATTATTAAACTGATCAATAGAGCCAAATCATGCACATATTTATTTCTCCATAGGAAGGTTGCTTTTAATTTAGCACCGTTTACAATTAAGTATTGAATGACTTGTATTAACAACGCTCAAATGCCTATATTTGACATAGCTAGTTTTTTAGTGCATTCGTTAACTAAATACTGTTGACTGAATTTGAATATTTAACACTTAAAATGATAATTGAAAAAAGATGTATATAACAAACACTTTTAATTTAACATTCACGAAATATTAATTAACACGTTATATTGTCCTTTAATCCATATTAGCGAATCATGTGATAAACCTTTATTTTTAAATTTAAATCCCCGTTATTCAGCAGAAGAAAATAGTTTATTTATTTTCATCTCGTGAAAAATGTCAAACTACAGGATAATTATAAATAAAGTTCCACTTTATAACGATCAGAAAATTAAAACTTCTAGACCAAATGTTATCAAACTTGGCAATTGTGTAAAGGTGGTCAAGGGATTTATTATCCGTGGAAAAAAAAGCTCAAAAATTCAACACCAGGGACAAGGACGAATTTAAGGGGGGGAGGGGGTTCAGGGGTCCTACCCCCCCCCCATGAAGAGCATTTTCGAGGGGTTCCAAAAATTTCGGAGGTAGTCCAAACGGTAAAAAAGGGCAGAATTTTTCTCAAAATCATTTTCATTTTAGTAACAAAAATCAAATTTTCGTAGGAGAGGAGATTCGAATACCTGGACCCCCCCCCCCCTTAAATACTTCATCGCCCCTGGTCTTGAATTTTTGAACTTTTTTTTCGCCGATATTAAATCCCCATACCACCTTTACACAATTACCAAGTTTCATAACATTTGATCCAGTAGTTTTCCTTTTCTGATCGTTTTAAAGTGGAACTTTAATTATAATCACCCTGTATGTAAAGATCTATTTAGATTGTATAAAGATCTCGAAGATCTATTTAGAATCACATAAATTTCTCCTTTATTTTCTTATATGACGAAAATGTTTTGCCAGATTTTACGAATCTCACCAGTTTTTAAATTATATACGTCACATTTTCGATTGCCGCAGAAGAAGTACCGTTTAGTTCAGTTAGTGTACTTGGTTAGTTCACCCAGTTAGTTTTCCAACGGCAACATCATCATTTAGAATGACATAGAAAAAAAAAAACTGTTAACGTTATCGAGGAACGTAATCATAAGTTAAAGGTATTATCGCTCGGTCAACTAAGGGAAGGTATATTTTGTAAATTGTACAAACACACACACACACACATTTTTGTCTGTTAAAACCAAACTTTTGTTGAATTATCAACTTTTTGGTTAATTCATCAAAATATCGTATTTATCCAAGAAAGCTTTTATAAACAAAATTTTGGTTGACTGAAGAAAAATATTTCCGATGCAAGAACGAGTTGTAAAAATCGGCACATTATAGTTGCCATGGTTTAATCAAAATTTAATTCTCTAAAGACTTAATGACTATATTTGAGAATGCAGTTTTCAGTTTATTTTATTATTGTTAAACATAGATTTTTTACATTTCCTTAGAAACTAGACGAAGAAAACATTTTGAATTCAATTTCAAATTCTTAATTTCCGTTTTTATACTTTATAAAATGTTAATGAAGATTAAAAATGAAATGTTTCATCTTAGAATTTCACAATATAATTAAAATGCTTCATACCAGAGGAAAAAAGCTATAATGAATTCACAAGGCAGTTTCCTTATAAACGTTTAAAAACTCAGATAACGATTGACGTTTTTAATTAAGACAGCAACACTTAATCAATTCGTAAAAAATCTACATCTGAATAATAAATCATTTTAACGTCCAAATTAGAGGTTATGGTAAGATTGAAAAGGAAAATACTCGTTTATGTTAAGGTAGTTTTAGTCAATTTTTTTTTAACAATATTAAACATCACTTATTCATGTAGAAATGCAAGGGAAGAGTGGAAAAAATGGGATGGTAGGGCAAAAGGGGGCTTTTTATTTTCCCGCTAATGAAGCGCTGCCACATCTATGTCATTGCTATAGGTTGTGCATAATGTGTCTTTTTTCCCCTTTCACACGGGATATTGCTTGCAGGGTCACAGACAGATTTGGTTTTAAGATTAATTACTTTTTTACTACCCTGATCTAAGGTAAGTGGAATGTTAGGATATTTTTTCTTAGGTTCGCATGCTGATACTAACAAGACAGTTTACACTCGTTGGTTGGTTGGTTGGAATTGAGACCCTTAGCCAGGGGGCTATCGTCTCGATTGTTCCGGAGGTTTACACTCGCTAAAAGTGATATTTTTTAAGCAAATTGCTTAAAAAATTAGAATAGCATTCAGAGCGATTTGTGAGTTAGGTCTACTTGTTTTGAATGTCTGCTTGTGTGGCAAAACGGAGTATAACCAGCTGCTGCTAATTGGGTTACTAGAAAACTGGTGCGAAGACATTGTCTGGTCTTGTGACGAACAAAATAGAGCAAAATCGCCGGATGTTGAACAGTTCATAAGCTAAAAGACGTTGCGTTGCTATTCTACCAACAGACTGTCAGACAGTGATACAGACGATGTAGATGTTACATGCTTCTACTAAGCGATATATTTGCAAGATCAGCATAAGAAGAATTGTGGATCAAGTGCAAAGCATGTAACTAATGTGCTTATGACATTCGAGCTGGTATTGACGAGGATGATGATAAGCTTATATGTGGACTGTGTACTATGTGAACTGAGTACTATGCGAACTGAGTTTGTACTCTATTCCGCCCTATCCCATAAGACCAAATCGGGTAGTTTGCCGCTTTGGATAAATTGAGATGCAGATCACAAAATATGCAGCGTATTTAAAGTTTCAGTGCTAAATAACAATTAAGATTGTAAAACTGAAATAAATATTATTCATTTAATTTATTTTCTCTTTGTCACAGAGTTATTGACAAACA
>JAWZYV010018782.1:0-26436 GCA_038373885.1 Cheiracanthium punctorium | reverse complement strand
GTCTTTTCAATCACTAGGTTTTATTCCGAGGCCTTTTTAATATAATTCCATGGCGGGAACTTTGTGAGTTCTGTATATAGGGAGTGGTTTCATTTTACTGAAAGAGATTCCGTAGCTTTGAGAGCCTCAGTTCTTATGTCACTGGACATGGTAGACAGATGATGTGTGAAGGTCTCGGGTTCGGGTCCCATCGCGCGTCCGTCCACCTAACCTTTTGGAATTTTTCTTTGGTTTTCTCCAAATCTTAGCGTAAATACGGGTTAGGACCCCTTAGAAAGGCCACGACAGAGGGCAATCCCTTGTGTTCTCCTTCTGACGAGGATTTATAAGCGGGCTTAGAACCCAGCACACAAATCCGATATGCATGTTCTCAACAACAACTGCCACTTGCGGTAAAAGTTTCGACATTCGTAAATTGTGTTTGTTCCATAAAGGATCATTGGAGGCATATGCAGACCTCATTTGCCAAGCGGAAACCTCAAAAACATATAAACCAAACCAAACCAAAAAGGCGTACTTCCTTGCTCGTGCCTTTCTCTGTGTTAGTTAAAAGTTTAATTGTCGTTAAACTTTAACGTCGTTAAACTGTTCGATCTTAGTTAAACTTTAATAAAACTTAAATCTGTAACCAGTCATTGGTAGTATACAGATGTATTAAGTTGTCCGTAGACATTAACGTATTGAAATTCTTTTGGGTGGTGCTGTTCAATGTTAACTGTCGTTAAACTTTCTGATAGAACAGATGACACCAATGAAATCACGCCATATGCCAGAGAAGTCTGACGTCAGGATAATGCTCTCTCCTTTACTTCGCCACGTTACTTCGCTGAGTGACACCATCGTGGTGGTTTAGCGGTACGGAACGGACAGTATGAATCCAGCTTCCCTTGAAGATAGAGGGGACGCCTGAAATATTTTTCCGATTTTTGCCGTTTATCTGCCCCCCATAGATGGTGATTTTTCTTGAAGCTTGGGAGGGCGCTTTTCCGATATTTTACTGTAAAACAGTCATTGTATTATTCATTCAATTCCTACTATTTGGTCACACTCTTCCTATATATATTTTTTGCAAATTTTAATTCGTTAATAAAATACTTTTTTAGTTATCCACTCAGGTTCAAGTACATTTTTTAACCCATTTATGCCTAGTGTCCCTTTTTTGGGACGGCATTTTCGCTATTAATCGAAAACGGTATTTATTTTTCCTAGCCTTTATTCATGACTATTAAACGTCAACTCTACAAAATATTTTAACAAGACCAAGTAGGATGTTGATATTTCGATTATTATGCATAATGATTTTAAAAGAAATCATCCCTTGTTCAAGAAGTTGACATCAGAAATTTATCTATTACTAGCTGAAGTACCCGTTCTTCGCACGGGAATGAATGGACTTTTTGATATTACGATTTGTGGTGATTACTATTCATTGTAATAAACAGATATAGCAAAGTGGATATCGCGTTATATTGTGTCCAATAATCATGCATACCGAATTGCAAGGCAATCGTTTGTATGGTGCAGAAGGCCATACAGCGTAGCGCAATCTAGTGGCGAGTTTTAGCAAAACGGATACGGCGAAAATATTCTTCGCATTCAGATATCGATGTATACTGATTTTCATACGACCGTTTGAATGGTCAAGAATTTGGCCTGCTGCAGCGTCATCTAGTGGTGAGTAACATCAAAAGGAACGCAGTTAGAATATATTCTTCGTGCTCAAATGTGTAAGTATAAAAAATTTTATGCCGATCGTTCGAACGGTATAGAAGTTGATGCTTTGCAGCGCCATTTAGCGGCAAGTTACAGCAAAATGGATAGTGAAAAATATTCTCCGTGTTCTAATATTCGCGTGTACCAAATTTCATCGAAATCGGTTGGACGATATTCGCATAGCAAACGGCTAAACGGAATAGAATTCAACGTTGTGCTGCGGCACCAAGTTTCAAGTTAAGGAAAACGGATAGCATAAAAACCTTCTCCATCATAAAAGACTTAGGTGAGCCAAATTTCATCGTGCAACGGTGCTCAACGGTGCTGGAGTTTTTCAACCTCATGAACACATACCAACATTCATTTTTATCTATAACCAGTGTTATTATATATACCAGTCTCAAATAAAATCCAGTTTCAAATCTAAGCCTCGCCAAAGTGCCAACATACGCCATTTTGTAAGAGTTTTTTTTCAGGGAATCATTCGAAGCATTGACTTAGCAGCAATCAATATGGGAAATGGTTCGACCGCCAAAGAGTAGCACGCATTTATTTGAAAATTGGAATCCCTTAATACAGCCGATTTTTTTTAAATTATCAACTATAATGTGTTTTATTCATCGTTACTCCGATGTACTAAATGAGAAGATTTCAATTTTCTGAAATTTGACGGGGCAGAAATTCCCCCAACTTAAATCAATGTACTCAATTGGCGAGAATTCTGAAGTTAGATCGCTTGAAATCCCTTAATAGCTGCATTATTTCTTCACGGATCAATAAAATTTAACGCTGTATTCTAATAAAACCTTTGCACTTGTTTTCAAAAATCTATTTCCTTAAGCTCTCAATAAATTGCGCCAAGCCGAAAACTGTGCATACCGCTAGAACTCACTTACTCAAAATCCATATTTCAGCCATTTTATTTTTTCGCCAGACTAAAAAAATTTACACATTAGCCTCGGATATCTTCAATTCTTATTGTTTTGCGTGTAAAGTATTACATTCCTGCTCTGATTTCCCATGCACACGATATTATAATTAAAAAAAAAATAACCTTACGAATATAAACTAACAAAAAAAAAATCATTATTATTCTTTTATTTTTACTTTGAGAATTTAAAACATTTTATTCTGCAAAATCGCCACACATGGCAACCACGATCCTTATTTCACACTTTTTTCACTACAGGGGTTACAATTACGGAAAGAATTTTGCGTGAAGAGCATAAAAAATCTCTTAAATTCCGGGAACGGGTGGACTTTCAAAGTTTTAAAGTGGACTGTGATTTATTCTATATTATTTTACATATCTGTGCTAAATTTCAGGCCGATAGGTCCATTTTTGTGGATTTGTATACGAATCAAATCCACAAACAAACAAACAAACAAACAAACAGAATTTCATTTTTATTTATAAGATTTCTGTTGTCAGTAAAAATCGAAGAAAGTCGCAAAAATATCCAGGCACAAATAGGTTAAACTTGTAGTGAATGACATTGGATGTTAATACAGTTTTAGTCCCAATCAGCTGGATAATTTATCTACAGGACTGCCCAAAAGATTCTAAATAGATTACGGTCTATGGACCGAAATTCATTAAACTCGCATATCTCAAAAACTAATAGACGTAGAATGTTTTTTTTTTTTTTTTTTTTTTCTCAATGGCAGGGGCCAAATACAAAAGAGGTAAAACCAGAATGTACAAAGGTAAAATACAAATAGGATAACCGAAGGTTCTTGCCCCAAAAGCCCTCTAGCCTCCCAATAGCGTGAAGAGTCCGTAGCGCCATGGAGGACTCCACAGGAACGCAGATGATATTTGTCCATAGGCTCATTTCTGTCGGTTAGAGGGCAGACAGCTTCGAAACGAATGCCGATGCGATGGAGGAGACATAGATTGTTGAAACTTAATATTCAGGATAGCTGTCGCATATAGTTATGCACCCGCCATTTCGGTCCCATTCGAGTAGATAGTTTATCTACAGGGCAGCCCAAAAGATTTTAAATACATTACGCTTTGTGGGCAGAAATTCATTAAAGCGTATTTTAGACCCTACAAGCAACAATTCCCAGTTTCTGCTCGGCCAACCACCGGCATTCATCGCAACTCATCGCTCACCGAAATTCGGTACTCGGCCCAGACACGGAATTCCACCTAAAAACGATGATTGTTATGTGTGCGGCAGACACTGATCGGTCCGGTACCCATAAAACGATTCTCGGAACGATATCCGGCCTGAGTTATCGGGCCATATGCCTAAATTTGATCAAAATACGCTGAACTGAAAGAAATTTCGGCCCGCATAATGGCCGCGCGGCATTCAGCCGATGAAAATTGGCGCATGCGCTCTGTTCATGCAACAGTCGAGCGATGGCAACATCCGAGTATCTACCGGCAGGCGCCATGTTTGTTTTCATAAGAATAGGAGACGAAAAAAACTGAAGAATATTTTTGGTGGTGATTAGTCTATATTGGTACGTATAACTATCATTTGTAACAAATTTTTGACATATTTAATATAGTATTAGTCTAATATAAGTAAAGTATAAGTTCACATCTCTGTAATTATTTTTTTCTCTCTTGATACTGTTGCATAACACTATTTTTTATTAGTATCTATTTCCTATCTTTAGACGGCGTACAGTGTGTAATTACACTAGTTCATACAGTTAATCGCTTTTTAGTTTTAAAATGTAGGGGTAAATTCATCATTGAATCTAATAAAAAAATCATACTTCCGACCAAAACAAGCTTATTTGGTACTTATGTATTTTACAGTCAGTCAGCCAAAAAGAGCGATTTCGTGTGCGTGTGGAATACGTCAGATTCATTGTTACAATGTAGTGCATTGGAATCCTTTGGCGAATAAACTTGTTGGCGTTAATTATCGACGGTAAAATAAGTACCGATTATTTGCATCCGTTGACCATAAAAAAAAAGAACAAAAATCCAAACGATGGGATTACTCGCCAAGATAGTTTCCAAAGACATAAAGTGCAGATTCTTAGGATTATCGAAATGAGAAGCTGTACAGCATTGATTTGATATTCAAACGACAGTTTTGTTTCGCTTTATAAACTTCGAAACCCGCGTTGATGAATTTAGATTAGCTTAGAAATAGTATACGTAAATACAGTGTTTTTTTTTCTTTTTTAAAGCAGACCACGGTTTTTTTTTTTCTTTTGAAGCAGAACACTGGTTAATGATGATTTCAGAACCTGTGGATACTATAAACCAGACTGATACAGGGTGTCCCAAAATGGTGGTAACGGGCTTTAATTCTTTATCTATTAGAGATAAGTGGACAGCGTAAATTGAGAAAAGTGTTCAAAATGAGGTCGGAAGTAAGACTCCGTTAAAAAAATTCCTCTCGTTAATTTTCAAAAAGTTACACTTTCTACATTTTTATATGACCCTCGTACATAAGCATTCCCATACACTAATGAGGTGATGTACAAAATTTGGGAATTATATTTTTAAAAATTACATTTTAAGAAAACCCCTCATCTTAGGATGATCGTCCACCCTTAGCGTTGCCATCACAACACAAACAAACAAGCTGACATGAAGTAAGACTTCAGAGGGTTCAAAAGTTGAAAAAAGAAGGGATATGTAAAAATCCGTCTTTGGGGTCATTTTCTGCATCCCGCAGTCTGAATCATGGTAAATTCTGTAAACGCAGAGCATGAAAATTGTTATTGTTGCTTCGAAACCCTCTGGCCAACTGCAGAGCGGGATCAGATCCTTTATATAAAACGAAAATGGCCTTAACTGGGCAGCTCCCTTCAGCTGATCCCCAGTGAGGGGAATACCGACTTATCCTGGGTCTCCCTCCTAAATTTTGAACCAATTTCAGATGACAGCTGGATGACCTAAGAGCTGGATTGGTACTCCAAAGAGAAATATGGATTGAACATGGAAAACATTGAAGTCATAACACATTTTTCGTGCATGAATTCCCTACAGCGTACACAGTTTACATCAGCCTCAGTCGAGAAAGGAGTTTACACTTCTAGGCACTGGCCAAGCAGGTACTGCTTCCCTTTCGGAGTTCCAATGGGAACCGAGCTTAACCAACTGTTCTACCGCCGGACACATGAAAAATTTCTTTCACCTAATGTTTTGCTGTCTTTGTGAGTGCATTGGGAAAATTTTTCGAGATACCGATGTGTTGGGGAAAACGTAGGGGTCTATTCAGAAAAAAACGTTTTCTAGGGACTTGAAGTAATATAAAGGTTGGAAATCCCTGATATAGAAATTATGTAAAAAAAAACATATGAAGCAGACTTACTCTGCATTTCCTATTCTTGTGTAAATTAAGTTCTAAACATTTTCTTTTTTTCTCTTAGAAGCCGCTCATAAAATAAGATGTTTGAAGATGCTGCTGCAAAACTCCAAGAAAATACTTCTTTTGTAAATTATGTGTATGATATATTTTGTGTAGAATAATTTCAATAAAAATTTTTGGAATTTACTTTATTTTAAAAATTATTATAGCGATCTTATGTCTTATGGTCTATGCTTTTTTAAAAAAAGCTATTTTTCAAAACTGTAAGCTAGTTCCATAGGTTCCAGTGGTCAATAATCTTTTTTAAATTGTAAGCTAATTCAAGAAAGTTCGGAAAGTCGAATTCCTATCACAAAAAAAAGTCCTGATGTGAACTACACAATTTTCTTGTATGGCTGTTAAACTTTACGCATTCTTGATGCACTCTATTTAAATATATTGGAAACTGAAATGCGATATTTCAGTATCTCGTTAAGCGTAAGAGATATCACCAGGATGAGATTTCAGCATTGAAAACTTCCTGGCTGAAAAATTGGCATTTTTCTTTACTTCGTCAGCTTGGCGACAAACGGCGAGATTTTAAGCATGTACGCTACACGCTTAAACCGAACGAGCAAAATTCGATCAGTCGGAGCGACTTTTGGGCCAGTTTTCAAAAGTGCGCTTCTCCTTTAGGAGCGTTTTTCGATCAGAAGAGCGAAGCGAAATATAACAATAAGCGAGGAGGGGAGTTCTCAGAAAAAAGAGGAAGCGAGGACGGGAATTCTCTGAAAAAAGACCACTCAAAGAGCACTTTCGCGGAAATATCGGTAGGTTTCCATGGAAACGGATCGCTCCGCAATGCATCGTTTTTTTTCGCTCTTTGGGTTTAAGCGTGTAGCCTATGGATTGTAATCAAAAATAAAAGTGCAGAACCAAATATTACGACAGTCTTAAATACAAAATTTCAATATTCTATGTCTAACAGTTTTTATTTTTATTCGACATACGTACTTATTTTTAGTGCCAAAATTTGTAATATTGCCCCTAAATTTACCAAGCTTGGGGACAGTTGGCAATATTTTGGGCATGAGCTAAACAGAGATAGTTCAGGGATTTTTAATGTGAAAGGCATGTCCATCGACTTTTATGCATCGAAAGTCTTTCATATAACTCTGTAAATAAACTACTCAGCCAATTGGAATCAAACAGGGACACGTACAACAATGTTTTAAGGCAATCCTAAATTTGAAATTTCTTCGGCTATTCCTCTTTGAGTTAATCGAATTACACAACAACATACGTACATCAATACATGCATACGAGCAGACGTCCCTCAAATTTAATCAAACTAGATCGAAAATGCAACATGCGTACGTACAGACATTACCAAAAAACTAGTTAAAGCGAGTTCTGGGATTAAGGTCAATTATCTACATGAAGGATCTAGGCCTGTGGATGGGGTGCCCTCCGTGGGGGGTCTTTCTAAGGTGTCCTAACCCGTATTTACGCTAAATTTCGGTAGAAACCACGGAAAACTCCGAACGGTTAGGTCGGCGGACGCGATCTGGTTTTGAACCAGATACCTTCCGTCTTCCAGTTCAGAGCGCTATGCGCTCGGACTAATTAAAACAAATCGAACATGTTGTTGTTGTTGTTGTCGTGTCCATGATAGACGACGTTATCCATGGAAAGAGGGGTGCCAGTGCCCCCGAGGGGGTTGGACTTCTACTTATTGGTCCCTAATTTTGAACCGATTCCAGATGAGGGACCAACCACCACCTGAAATCGGCACCCCCAGAGGTATCGTTTAATATCTTGGAGGACATTGGAACCACGACGGATTTTACGTGAACCAGCTCCCATGAGCGTACACGGTTCCACAGCGGACGAGCCGAGAGGGAGATGACCCTCCCAAGCACTGGCCAAGCCGGATGCTGCTTCACTTGACGTGTTCTTATGGGAACGGAGTTTAGCGCCCAGACCACTGCGGGACTATCGAACATGTAACATACGTATATAATTTCATACGTAGATGGAGTATACGACTATAGTACGTTAACGTATAGTATAGTTACGTATAAAGTACGACTATATTTGTAAATAGATGACGTACCTACATGCATGCATATGCGTCTCGTAGTAAAAGTGTATTTCTTCTATACTGTATTGCTTCTGCACTGCATTACCATAAAAGAAAAATGCGATTACAAATACATTTCAAATATAAAAGAAATCTGTAAAACACTTGTGAATGTTATCATTCGGATTGCATCGTAGGGACGGAAAGGGTTAAATGCATGTCAACCTCAAATAAGAACTTATCGAAAAGTGATACTCACCCTGGTGTTTGGCCAACCTCACGCATAAAGTGAACGGGTCAGTTCCCTAAATCCGTGTCCAACCCGATGAAAACTCATCGGTTAGACTACTTCGGACGTTTCCACGTCCGAGGGGACATGAACTGCGTGTATCCGAGCATTTTCACAGTGGACGGCCCGATTTCTTCTCATCGGCTCATGGCTACGTGGCCGGTGAAGGCCCGAGCAAAATTGCTAGTAGGGGAGGTATTAGGCTAGTTCAAATGACTCGGAAGTTATATATACTGTTAAGGGTTACAAAATGAATTTTTCCATCGAAGAAAGTGTCTTCATCATTTATAGTTCTGCTACAGGAACACTCAAAAGATTTCCAACACTTTACGGTCAATGGCAGTTTTAGGGACATTCATACATTTCAAGCACAATACCGTCCTACCATATAGTCAGGTAATGGTCCGACCACGGTCACGTGCCTCCCACCAGAATTACGCCAAAAGTCGCCAAGCTTGGTGACTTTTGTACGTGTGAATGTATTTTACTCTGAAATCTCAAAAACTATTAGTCATAGAATGTTGAAATTTCATATATAAGATTGTTCTAACATCTAGTTGCGGTTCTCGATTTTTGGTTCTAATCTACTGAAGAACTTATTTACAGGACCACCCAAAAGAATTTCTATACGTTAATGTCTATGGACATCTTATTACATCTGTATACTACCAATGACTGACTACAGATGTAATATATTACATCTATAGTCAGTCATTGTTTGATCCATGTCCAAAATCTCGCCAATTGTCATCAACCTCGGCGAGTTTTGCCAAAATATCGCCAAATTTGGCGATAATCAGTCATTTGTTCCATGCCCAAAATATCGCCATTTGTCTTCGTCCTTGTCGAGTTTTGGCGAAATATCGCCAAATCTGGCAATAATCAGTCATTGTTTTGTCCATGCCCTAAACCTTGCCATTTGTGGTCTACCTTGGCAATAAGTTTTGCCGAAATATGACCAAATTTGGCGCAAAATAATATTTCGCATAACTCTAAAACTTTTAACCGTAAAATGCTGAAATTTTGTATTTAGAGTTATTGTAACATCAACTGTGCATATCTCTCTCTCTCTTTTTTTTTTTTTTTTCAATTCCTCTATTATTTCACACTCTACCTATATATATTTATATATCTTATTCAAATTTTCAGTTATTAATAAAATAATTATTATTCATCCACTCAAGTTCAAATAGTATTTTCAAATGTTTAATTCATTAATTAAATGTAATTAATAAACTTAATAAAAAGTAACTAAAATAAAACTTTTCTTTGTTGACCTAAGTAGGAATTACTTTTTTTTTTATATATATTACTTGTTTTTGGAAAATAAATAATAAAATCGACACGAGTACTTTTTAAAATAAAAATTGTTTTTAAATAATTGAAAATACCTTTAAAATTTAAGTTACTGCCATTCTGCGCTTGCGCATGCCACTAATATGGCTAACGTTTGGAGGCACATGCAGGGGAGTATCTTATTCCATGTTAAAAAATGTTGCAGAACTACATTGCTCAATTGAAAAACAACGACCCATTTAAAAAAATCTAATGTTCTGATACGGAAACATTCGAAGGAGAGAAAAGGCTCATTATTTCTTTCGATAACAAACAAATCACACGGGAACTAAAGAAAAAATATTCACTAAAGAAAGGCGCTGCACCATGGGCGTCGGCAGAAAAATTTCCAAGGATTATTTCAATCTATGGTTACCATGTTAGAAAGAACAAAAGAGCAGAGAAAAAAAAATCTTTATGCAAAAATACTAGGGAAAGGTACCTTTCCCTGTGCTTCCGATGTCCATGCTCGGCACCAGATTTCGTGCAATCGTAATCGATTACACTTTTGTGTAATCGTAATCTAATCATAATTTAGAAATTTAGTTTACAAATAAGCTAATGTTGTAATCTGAAAACCCAATAAACTGTGTATGAAGTCCTTGTTCAATTTCTCGGAGGCCTGCTTTGGAAGAAAACTCGAAACCCGGTGTAACATGTTCATTTACATTGTTACAAAGACATACAGCCAACTGCTATCCTTTCTGTGGCCAGCGTTACTTCCTCTCTTCGGTCCTCTCTGGGCAGAGTAGGGCATTCCGAGATCTGTGGAAGGAGAAGCAACGCTGGAGACACAGATGAGAAAATCTCACCTGTTGTATTATTGCAGGGCGTTGCTTAAACAGGTTAAACCTGTATTTAAGGTTCCTTTTATCTGTGTTATTTTGAAATTCTTATTTCATTTTTTAAACACCAGTTTCTTTTGAGTGTTTTTTGTTAATTAGTTCTGTTTTCTGCATAAGAATTGCACACTTAAAAAGCTTATCAATGTTCGCAATGACTATTTGGTAATTTGATCGTAATCTCACCGTGCGTACTCGTAATCGAAAGTTTCTATTGATTTGACTATTGTAATCTAATCGTAATCTAAATTAATATATTTGTTACCGTAATGTAATCGTAATCGATAAAATTAAAATTTAGGATTAACGTAATCTAAATGTAGTTACCATTTGAAAAAAGGAGAAGTAATCATAATCGGGGCTCTTAGTATTCCTCATTCCCGATGCCGCACTTTCCATTATCTACAAAAACAAAATGAAAAACAATTAAATGATGAGAAAACCTGCACCACAGACATAAGGAAAATAAACGCAGATAGCAGAGACGTTTACAATAGCTTTGAAGAATACATTTCTAATCCCGATGTTAATTTAAATTCCGAGACAACACGTTAGAGCTACTTGGCTTCACATTTTTTTTTTTTTTTTTTTGGTCTGTGCATGAAAATCAAAAGAAATAAGTGCTGTTTTTTTTTTTCCTTTCCGTTGCACTCTAGGGCAAATCCGTTTTTTCCGTGAAGTACTCTAGGACAAATAAGATTGATTCACAGTGCCCATTTGCACATTATCCAGAACCGAGTTAACTCGGTTCGGAAGAGCGGAGGAAAAATATAAATTAGGAGAATTTTTACGAATGTTTAAGTAAAGAGGGATTTTCATTTCAGTAGTACCTGCTTATGAGTTTCGGGTTTGATATCTTGCGGTTTGGTTGCCATAGATACAGTAACAATGATTAAAATTGCCAGTTGAAAAAAATAAATAAAAACGGGTCCCGCGAGCAGACGATTTCTTTGCTTGGCTCGATTTCCTTTTATAAATACTGGATTTATTTGTGAGAAGAAAATTAAACGGCATAATCTAGAAAAACAATTTTAAAGCCCTTATAAATAGCGCAGTCTTATTTCTTATCTCTTTTCTTTTTGTAAAGGGTTCCAAGAGAGGGTGACGTATTTTTAAAATAAAAAAAATGTCCATTTCATGTAGTGTCTGAGGTATTTAACGCTAAAACGTGAACCTAAAAGACAGCATGTCTGCGGAAATAAGACATTTTGAAAGTGAGAAGTTCACTGCAAACGGTCCATTTTCACTTTTTTGATACCGAATGACGCTGACATAGTTTCTTTTGTGTGTGTGTGTGTCATTATATTGCAATGATCTCAGGTTATTACATATATGACGCAAAATTTACGTCAAGAGTGAAATAATTTTGCTTTTTCTAGATTCCACATCACTGGAATGATTCGAATTACACATGTGAGGAAATTTTTCGTTTCCTACCGTGCGAAGAACGGGCACGCAGCTAGTTCTAAATAAGTTTCTTTAATATTTCATGAATCTAAGTTTAATGCCAGTGTGAGTAATGACTTTTTTTTTTGTGTGTGTGTCTGACGTAATTAATTTATTCCAGAAATTGGATGCCAGTTGTATTTCTGTCACGTGATTTAGGATGACATCAATAGTGGAACTTTGGCTGAAAGAGAGAGATGGGTCCAAAACGTAACACTTCTCCACAGACAACGACAACCAATGAGATTCCTTGTAACACCGCGTTGCTATTTGGTCACCTGTGTCATCTTTTTTCATTGGTCGAGGATTATTTCTTTGTGTAATCGTCTGCATCCGACCTGTTGGAGAAACGGAAATACTTGATGTCGTGTCTTTCTCAACTCTCTTTTATTTGTTTATGGTGCCAAGTTCTTTTCTGGAGTTTATATGCGAAATGAAATTAAAGGCCCTGAACTAGAAAGTGGTGTACGTTGTGATGTACGTCACGTAGTAGAATAATCAGTCTCTGCAGAACTTGCAGAAAAGAAAGAAAATAAAAACGGCCGCAATTAGTTCTGCGGAACAGTTAAAAGCGAGGTGCCCACTTTTCGTTGACCTCCGTGAACTGCCAGATTTGGACAAAATGGCTTTAGAATGGCTGCGTGACTGTGAGGACACGTTCAAGGACGTGCACAGGGGTGTGGTCAAGGGGGTCCGGACCCCCCCCCCCCTTCCCGAAATTTCAGTTTTTGTTAACAAAAAAGAATGATGACGTCTTTTTGTGAAAAATTCTGCCTTTTTCACCGTTTGGACCCCCTCCGAAATTTTTTTCTGGGTACGTCCCTGGACACGTTGCGTTCCAGAACACTGGATATAATTCTGCTCATGGACTTGAATAGGTAAATAAATTAATTTATATTACCTTATTTTGTATTTCTAGCTTTACGAATACTAAGTTGAGCAGTTTACTGAGGAACGGAATTCAACCATTAATAAAGTAACTGAATGAGTTTTGAGGTCTACTTACGTGGTCCAATAACTTATCTGCATTTATACTGAATTACAATCTGTATCATACAAGTATTATGTCAGAATATTTTGATTCTGTCTGTGCTTTGAGTTTTGGAAGGTTTTCTCCCAATGATATTGGCTATCTTAACCTAACATGTATGCATTTACAGTTGGAGTCAAAAGTTTGGGGAAATAGAAAAATCTTAAACTGGAGATTAAAATATCATTTTTCTGATAATTATTAACCTCAAACAAGTAAACTCATTTGTAAATATTTCATCATAAAATATTATAGAACACACACAGATCCATGGAGTAAGAACTTTTAGGTCGACACGCAAAGTAGCATGTAAGACACACACACAAAAACAAAAAAAACTTGCATGGAAGTTATTTCTTTGATTTACTTCAAATATTCTTTTTTAATGGATGAAACAAGATTTCAGCTCTGTTGATGATGTAAAATGTCTCATTTGCATAAACTCTTCTTGCTAAGTCATCCCATAGGTTCTCTATTAAATTGAGATATAAAGAGTTAGCTGCCCATTTCTGAGTTGTTTACTTGGAAACAATTTTTTGTACTGTTACTCGAATGGATGCATGCATTATCTTGCTAATATTATCAATTTTCTCCAGCAAACGATACAGCATTTGGTGAAAGGTGACTTGCTAGACAGTTTGATATGCTTGGGTTCATTTCGGGTAAAATGAATTTACAATTGAATTCTCACTAGACAAAGCACTGCAAGATCATCACAGAGCTTTCACCAGATTCAAGACTGAAAAATATTTTTTTTCCTGAAATCTTTACTTCCATCTGTCTGGCCTATCCAAATTCCCCCTTTTTTTCATTTTTTACCATCCATCATGAAAAAACTATTTCTGTACTTTGGTTATCCCTGGTCATTACTTGCTGAGGTTCAAATGATCTATTTTGTGCTGCAGCTGTAGGGCTCGGGCAATTTTTCTGTATAAATATAATTTCCAGGCCTTCTAATTGTGTTTATACATAATTTTTTGGATGAACGGTTAAACCTGTCACTGGAAAAAGTTTCCTGATAGAGTACTTTCTGGTAGATGCAAGTCTGCAAACTTTTCTTTCATCACATGAGGATAAAGCTTTAGGTTTTCCCACGTTATTCTTTTTTACCATAATTGTCTCTCAAATTAAAAAAATCGTTGACTACAGTCTGATCTTTCTTTATGGATACTCATCCATGTTGAAAAAAAAAGTTTTAATCTGCTGCCTCTCATGATCAGTTAATTTCATACCTTTCGCTACTTTCACAAAGAGCATGAAAACTTTGAAGAAATGTATGTGACGACTCCTTAAACTTGCAAATTTATCAATCTTATAAATTAAGTAATATTGTTACGAATTGTTGGTTTGTTCTGATTTCCAGAGGTCAGAATGAGTCTAAAATTCATATTCTATGCATCCAATAATTAAATTTTGCATTTTGTTGCATCAAAATCAGTTAACTAGAACATGAGATAGGGAGTTTAGTGTTTTCTCCCATCACTTAACATAGGGTTTTCTGGAAATCTCAAGAAATATTGGTGCTACAGCTTTGCTGACATCACTTTTGGGGACTTATTTTTGGGCCCAAATTTTGTGATATGCCATCTAAAAGTCGCCAAGATTGGTGACATTTCGAACATTTGGCACAATTTGAACAATGTGGCTTGTAATGTTTGTTTCCCTGTATTAGAATTATGCAATAACCTAGTATTACGTATTTGCATTTCCATGACGTAGTCACCATTCACGCTTTATGGAGAATCATTGAAAAAATGGCACTTTCTGGAATTTTTGCCTACCTTCTGCAGTACCTATAAATAGAGGCAGGACATGCTGGCAGAGTTAGTTGTCATCAAACGCACATTGAGTTAGCTGCATTACTCTGTGAATTGTGCTATTGGAAGCGATATTTTGCTTGTTTTTGAGTACTGTGTGTGAATTATTCTTGCAGAGTCCTGAGGGGCTGTTTGATTTCTCTCGTGTATTTCCACTGAAATTTAGCTTCTGGACGTGTTTTATTTTGTGTGAAATACAGCATCTGTGAAAGCTTCTGTACTGAGCTGACTGTTATAAGCACTGCTACTGGCCATGAGTGCCTGTGAATTTTGTACAGCTGATTGTTCGACAAAGCTCTAGGAGCAATAAAATTTCTTCCATCCTGACAAGTGGACTTTCTACTAGAATTTTCTACATACGCTGGACTTTAGAACGACGAACCCAAGAACTAAGCAGTTTTCTGCAACAGTGTTTAAGCCAGTATATGTATTTTTTATTTTTTAAAAATTACCCGTGCCTTTTAAAGTTTAGTGGTATATTCAGCTTGATTATATTGTATAAATATGACTTTTTCTGATTATTATATAATTTACAAATTCTGTTTGCATCATTTCTTAGAAAGTATTAACTTTAACTATTGTAATGCTGTATTAAAATATATTTCTGGTGTTGTCTCATTATTTTAAAGTACAGGTATATCACAAAGGATTAATTAAATCTTGTGTTTACTACAGAATAGAACCTGTTATGTAGAATGGTGGGGACCCTATGCATTCTGGATGACTGGTTGTCTATTAACATGACATCCACTGATTTGAGCATGTCTGTTACTCTACTTATGATTATAATTAAACATTAATTGTTAATTTACTAGGAAAATAATATATATATAACATCCTTAAAACTTAGTCACACACACTAAAATAAATAAAACACCTTACCTCATTACTTAAATTTAAAATTCTGGTTGAAGTACTCAAAATGAAAAAAAACTAAAATTAAAGAAATGGTGGTGGTGGGGAAAGCTCAATACACGTGAATTTTTATTTTTTTGAACAATCAATTTGGTTGTGTAAAATTGGACTAATTATTGAATTTTATACACAGATAATATGATTCATCATTAGAACTCTTTGTCCCATGCCTCTTACTGAGTGCCATTAGTGAGTTCAGTTCATCTTGAATTAGAAATTTTTTCTTTGCAGTTTCAAAAAACTCAAACTTCCGAATGGCGATGAATAATGCTTTCTTTGGGAGAAAGTAGGAAAATAATAGCCTGAAAAATGATTCCGGATAAGAGTCTCCATACTGTACACTACACTACACTACATTGCTTTTGCAAAGATCGTATATCATATTTACTTCAAATTATTTTAGCCCTTTTAAATTGTAACGAATCTTCACTGAACTCAAATATATATAAAACTTTCCAAATTTTTTAAAGTAATGTATTTATCGTTATAGTACATATGTTATAAACTTAAATTTATTACATATGTACACAAATTGGAAAAGAAAATCCAGAACATACATGGACACTATTGGAGCTAAAATTTTTGTAATTATTTTTCTACATGATAATTATATGAATTTTGAAAATAATTTTCTGAATTTGTATATTTGGCCATATTTTAACTCTGGGTAATTTTGGCTATTCAGGTAGACACTTTTCTGATTTTGATCAAAAGCTCATTTGGGTACTTACAGGGCTGGACTGGACCGCTGAAACTGCCTGGGCTATTCGACCCGACCAGACCGGCCCCCAACATTAGTACCACACCTATGATATTGTAGCGGGAGGAGGGGAGATGCACAAATTCAGTTGAACTCTGTTTTGCTAATGATAACGTTTTATGATGATTAAGACATTCTGTACATCCAATCGCTTGCCTAAAGTGCAGAAGCTCACTCGCTTATAGCATCCAAAATGGCCTGCTCCCTTTAATGACTTTAAAATAGAGCTCTACTGTATGTGGCATTAACTGAGAAAAATTATTTAAAACCCAATATATATTATTGAAGCTTTTTTAGAAATGATTTAAAGACAACTTTTAAAATAATTTAATTCAATGATTCAGTGACATTTCTCTACTTTTAAAAAATGTCACTTTAATTTTTATCTTTAGGAGGGGGAGGCTTCAGACCCTTAAGCCTCCTCCGTGCATGTGCCTACGCCTATAATATACCTGTTATGAGGGATGGAACAAACTACTGAGCTTCCTATTGAATGTGTGGAGCGAAAATATATTTTGCTAAGTGAACCTGAAGTGAGTTCACATACTACCTTCAACTTGTAACATGGAGTGTTTACGATTGGTGATGCTAGCGTGACTAGTTAGCGTTATTCACTCCTTGAAGAAATGTATCTTATTTTAATCTAGTTGTTAAATAAATCATTATTTTTAACTTTGTTGGTTAACAAAGTTTAAGTAAAATAACGATTTATTTAACAAATAGATTAAAATGAGATACATTTCTTCAAGGAAAACGTTACTAGCACTTACTAGCACGCTGCATCACAATCGTAAACACTCCAGTTACAAGTTGAAGTTGAAGTAGTATGTGAACTCACTTCAGTTCCCTTAGCAAATTTATTTTGTACATTCAATACCTTCCCTATAAAATATAATTTTTACACAAAACTTTACAGTGCAACTTGATTAGAAAGATTTAAAAACAAACCTTCCCTTAAAGTAAACTCCTGCATAAACAATACAAAAACAAAAAATGCATTTTAATTAAAAATAAAATTACTGTAAAACCTCGAATCCTAGCATATGTCTAAGAGTTTCAAAAAGTACATGACCTAAGGGTTTTGTTAATACAACAGCTAACTGGTGGGTGTCATCAATGTGTTCAATATTGAACACTTTTTCTGCATACTTTTCACAAACGAAATGATATTTTACTTCAATATGTTTTATTCTTTTGTGAAATTCTGGGTTCTTAGCAAGTTCAATAGCACTTGCATTATCTACTAGCAAAGTAGGAATGCAGCTCTGCTGTGTTATTTCACCCAGTAAACGTTTAAGCCAGATGATCTCTTTTGAAGCTTCGCTGGCTGTTACATACTCAGCTTCTGTTGTAGATAGAACTACACTTTTCTGCTTCTGACTGACCCATGTGATAGTACCGCCAGCATACATGCTTACAACACCAGTTCTTGAGCGTCTTGAATTTTCATCTCCAGCATAATCTGAATCACTGAAAACTTCAAGTTCATGTTTACACTCTCTTTGGTATAACAGTCCATGATCAACAGTTCCTTGGAGATATTTGAAAATTCTTTTCACTGCTTGCCAGTGTACAAGCATAGGAGAGTCTAGACTTTCTGATGCCACACCTACTGCATAGGCAATGTCTGGTTGAGTAGCTATAGATAAGTACATCAGACTACCTACAGCTTCTCTATAAGGAACTTTCTCTTCAAGTTGAACATCACTACTTTCTAGTTTTTCACTAGGTGTTGCAACAGCATTTACAAAATTGAATTTAGCTAATAGTCTAAGAGCCAGCGACTGCCAGACCTTCGTCATAATATAAAAGCTGAAACTTTCTCAGCGCATACCCCCCCAACAGAGGTAGGAACAATCGGCCACTATAAGGTTTGGATGGTAACTTTGGCAGGCTTTGACAGGTAACAGGTGGCAAAGGTGTATAAAATTGCAGAATATTTTCATCATTTCATAAAGCTTAATTTTTTTTTTTATGTTCTTCTTTGCAACACTAGAAATCACTTTATTCCTTGCCAGACAATTTTCCATCATGGCAAACTTCCGCCAGACAACCTCAAAGTCATGGAAAACTGTTGTGTTCGTAAACTCCCGCGACGAAGTACGTCAAGCTGTCACAAAGTGCCAAGCACATTTTATACTGCTACTTCTGAACTTTCTTACGATGCTGCAGCGCGCTCGTAATAGAATTACGTTTTCCATGACTTTGAGGTTGTCTGGCGGGGGTTTGCCACGATGGAAAAGTGTCTGGCAAGAGATAAAGCGATTTCTAGTAATGTGAAGAAGAACATATAAAAAAAGTAAGCTTTATGAAATGATGAAAATTTTCTGCAATTTTATACACCTTTGCCACTTGTTACCTACCAAAGCCACGATCATCCAAACTTTATAGTGGCCGATTGTTCCTACCTCTGTTGGGGGGTATGCGCTGAGAAAGTTTCAGCTTTTATACTATGACGAAGGTTTGGCAGCCACGGGCTCTTGCTCTTTAAGATTTTCCTTGTGTAAATACTTTGATTGAGAAACACTGAACCATCATTTAATTTCATTATTTGCATACCCAGAAAACAGTCAATGGACCCTACAGTAATTTTGATTTTGAATTCAGTTTTTAATTGTTTGACAAATTCAAGCATCTAAGTTTCCAGTCCCAGCTATCAGTCCATCATCTACATAAATGACGATTAAAAGTTTCTTACCTTCAGCAACTCGATAAAACAAACAGGGATCAGCTGCACTGCTAGTCAAGCCTTGATTTCTGATGAATGTTACAAAGCGCTTGTTACAACACCTTGGTGCTTGCTTAAGTCCATAAAGACTTCGTTCAACTTGCACACCTGGTTTGTACCATCATCATATATCCTTCAGGTTGCCTCTCATATAGATATCTCCTCCTATCTATAGTTCATCATAAAGGAAGGCTGTCTTGATATCAAATTGCAGCAACTGGAGATCTTCTGAGGCAGCAACACTTAACACTGTTCTAACAGTGTCAAACCTAGCAACTGGGCTAAATGTTTTATCATAGTCAATGCCTTGCTTTTGACTATAGCCCTTTGCTACTAATCTTGCTTTATATCTGTCGACACTTCCATCAGATTTTGTTTTGATTCTCAACACCCATCAATTAGATATCATCATCTTTCCTGGAGGCAAATCAACTAGATGCCAAACTTTATTTTCTGCCAGTGAAGCCATTTCCTCATTCATGGCATTAAGCCAATTCTTCGCATGTTCACTTTCCATTGCTGAAGCATATGAATTTGGAGTATATGATTCCATGGCCAATAACACATAATCTTTCAGGTACGGGAGCAAGTTTATTTTTCGTTTCTGTAACTCTTTTGTGTCCATACCTTCAGTCTTCTCTGACACATTTTCTTCTGCTTCTTCTAGATCTGCACATTCAGGTTCTTCTAAAGCAATTTTTGTAGAGACAGCTGTAGAAACTGTTTCAACAGCTGGAACAGTCAGCTGTATTTTCTTTTCCAATGTTTCTTTCCTTTTCAAATACAACATCTCGACTAACAATGATCTTGTTTTCATTTGGAATCCAGATGCGATACCCATCTCTAGTACCACAATAACCTACAAAATGGCCTTCCACGCTCTTTTTGTCCCATTTTCGCCTTTTCTGCTTTGGCACATGAACAAAGCATTTTGTTCCAAAAACTCTCAAGTGATCAATATTTAAAATATCTGCTCCAAATCATAGTTCTGCAGGAGTTATGCTTTTAAAAGCAGTTGGACCTGTGTGATTTAGAACATAAGCAGCAGTGTTTACTGCCTCAGCCCAAAGTATGATAGGTAAGCCTTTAGCGTGAATCATCGATCTACCACTTTCAACTAAGGTACGAATTTCTCTTTCTGCAGAGCCGTTTTGTTCGGGAGTGTAGTTTATGCATTTCTCCTGGCATTATACATGCTTTCTAAAACACAATAATTATGTACAGATATACACAGTGAATTCTTTCCTCTATTACTCAGAACAACTCAAATAATCAAACAAAAATATTTATTGCATAGGACAAGCACAGTTAAAATCACATACATGCTTTCAACAAATATAGATTTGATAAACTTAAAAAAATTTTCTTCATAAAATTAATCTTTTCATATTTATATTATCTGTTTAATGACAGTCAGTTCTGTAAACTCTCTAAATTGATGTCATCCTAAATGAAAAAAGATAGGAAAAAATTATTTTTTTTTCAAACAAAACTAAAGAAAATAATAGTTATGATACTTTTCTTCAATTTTTAATACACTGACACAATATTTTCAATATCAATTCCTTTTTATTTAAACTTTAACAAATAAGAAATAGTAGTAAAATTAAACAATAAGGTAATAAATTTCATGTTGTTTAGTTATAACATATCACATTATGCTCGCATTAAATCTCTTATACTAAGCAGTGTTAGCATGTTTACTTTATATTTAATGACACTTTTGAGCTTAATATTACACAAAAATACTCTGAACTCCCCAGTTCTAAAGTAGCAGAAAGAATGCAAACCTCCCTTTTTCACAAACCTATTGCAACAATTTTACATTGTGGCAAATTATTTACTATCACGAAATGTATGTTGTCCCTATTCAGTTTTATTAGTGTTGGGATTTTATAAACTGTGTAGTAGGGTGGGCCGAAAAAAAATAAAGTTTTTCCTGATCGAAATCTAATAGTATGGAAAAGTTGCCTTTGGTAAATAGTAGATAAAAGAAAAATAAAATTTGAAATTGTACTATATTTGACACTTGTGCCTCGAGGCCGAAGTTTCGGAAATTTTACCATTTTTCCATACTTTAAAAACAATGCTTCTTTCTAATACTTAAATTTTACTGTCAATACATCATATACAAGAACTAAGAAATAATTTATTATAATTATGATATTATAAGTTTATGTGATAACGCTACGCTAGGGCGATCTGCCAAGAATGGGGATGCCTTGGTAGGAGGATTTTCTAAGAGGTTCCAACAGGTGATTGTTACACCTGAAGAAAACCTACCAAAACTTCAGACCATTAGATCGACAGCCACACGATGAGACCCGAACGTGGGACCTTCACACTTCGGCCGTCTAGCATTTTCAGTAACATAACCCACTGAGCCATGGTGAGGCCGATACTATAAGTTATAGAAAAGGAAAGAGAATGGGTTTTGGGTTATTTCACCTAAAGTTACAATTAAACTGATACTACGGTAAGGTCCAACATACCAGAACGAGGGACATAGTGAGTGTACTCCTCCCACATTTATTATGAAAACTGGGAATCCTGCATGTTGAATTTCACTCTTGCACTTCTCACACAGCCAACTGATAGTGAGATTTTTTTTCACAGACATATTTACATGTGATTTTTTTTTCATTGTTACAAACTGAAATTCTGTCTTATGGGTAAATAGTGACAGATCTGTCCAGAAATAATATTTCTGGACAGAAATGTAGATCGCATAAAGCCATCCCTGGATTTCGGGCCACAAACCTTGTTTGCTGACTCGAGTTTATCTCACCTCTCTGCAGTTTGAGTGAGACAAGGAAAATGGTACATATTTCAGTCTGGTACTGCATGCTGTTTAATGAGTTATGCACTGACATTAGCCAAAAGAGGCGACGAAGGCAGTATGCAAGAGTTCCAGTCAACTGATTATGAATAATCTATGACAAAAAAATTGATAGCTGGAAGCAGGAAAGTAAGTTATCATTTTCTCTGAAGGAAGAAATAATGTGCTTTTAACCTATGTCCTTCACATGCTTCCTTTCGTCAAATACCATTGCTATGAGAACACAATACATTGCGCTGCATTACTCGATCTATCAGTTGTAGCTGTTTGTTCGGTAAGTATTAATTGTATGATTGTATTGCCCTGAAAACATGCTTTGGTCCATTTGTGAAGGAACTTTCTTCCTTGATAACAAACCAAACTGGACTATAGCACTTCAAAAAAATATAACTATCTGCTTCAATTCATGTGAGGATAGCTATAATCTCATTGGCAGCTGTCAACCCCTGGAATTAGAGGCAGAGAGTTGGTGACAGCAATGACTGGTGGATAGAGTCCCATACGATCAACCCAAGAAATACTTAAAGGTATTTTTGATTGTTATCGAGAGCTGTTTCTTCTAGAAGAGGAACATTATACTCAAGTGATCTGCCGAGAAAAGCAAGGAATCTCAGTTGAAGTATTGAATTCGAAAGATAAATTCCGTGTTCGAACTCCCTGCAAACCAAATCTGAAAAATATGTAGCTGCTCAGGTCATGCACTGGTTAACCCATTTGTGCTTAGATAATTTTTGCGACTTTCTTTGATTTTTGCTAATTCCAGCAATAATAGATTATTTCTGACAACTACTTGAACAAGGGATGATTTCTTTTAAAATCATTATGCATAAAAATTGAAAATTCAACATCTTACTGCGTCACGTTAAAATATTTTGTGGAGTTGAGGTTCAATACTCATGAATAAAGGCTAAGAAAAATAGATAATATTCTCGACTGATAGCGAGATTTGCCGTCCCAAAAAAGGGACACTAGGCATAAATGAGTTAAAGAACATTTCTATCGCACCTTGGGTCCAAGTTTGATTCCAGTCTCCTGGGCTTGGATGTTAAAATGGCCAGTAGTTTGGTCCTTAGTAGTGGCAAAGGCTTGTGGAACAAGTGCCCGGAGTAAAAAGAGTAATAACATGCAAATTGGAGTAGATATATTCTTCAATGAAATGGTCACTGGAAAAGGACAAAAGGGGAATTCCACTCAAACACAAAGAAAAAGAAAGCCTAATAAAAGATCTGTAATGCATCTGTGCAAAGATTGCATCTGCAATGCGTCATGTTATGGGCGAAATAACCCCACCCCCTCTCATACCTACTTTCGGCTTATACTATCATAATAATAGCAAGTAATTGGTTAGTGCTTATACATCATATATTGATAGGCCAAAATAAAACATAATTCTCATAAGCGATATTTTAAAAATATGAAAAATAGTAAAAATAATAAAATTTTCAAAAATTCGACCTTAATGCGAAGGGTCAAATATTGTTTGATTTCAAATTTTTTTCTTTTCTTTTGTCTTCTATTTACCAAGGGCAACTTTACTGCACTATTAGAGTTTGATTAGAAAAACTATTTTTTTAGGCCCACCCTACTGTGTAGTATAAGCATTTCAAAAAGTTATTTAGTAGTTGCTATATTATGACAGTATATTTAGTTGCTATATTATGAATACTGTTGAAGCAGGCTAATTATATTCTCAAAATGTAGCAGAAATATGAAATACTTATGGTTTGCTCAGAACTAAAGTCTGCTTATATTGTACTTGTGTAAGTGAGGTTATTAATCAATTGCGGAGCAAAAACAACTTTTTCATGAAGCATCTGTTATAACTTTAAATACTGATCAAATGCAGATAATCTTTTGAGGATTTTCATAAGTACTTAAGAAAGAAAAGCTGAGACAAGGTAGCTACAGAAATTGAGAGAAAAGTTCCCCCGATTTCTTTTTTTGTTCAATATTCTAAAATAAATGCATATGATATTCCATGTATGAATCATCCAGGATTAACATGCTCACCCAACAGGTATGATGGAAAAAAAAAAAAAAAAAAAAAAAAAAACACAATTTTTATAAAATATTAATTCACAATTTCATAAATTAAAACTAAAATTTAGTTAAACATTTCTAAGCGAGATGGGTGAAAAGACCACGACTGGCAATAGCTAATATAGAAATGCACACTTTTTTCTGCAAAATGACTGCTATGAACAGAGCCTGATCATGCTTAGATGGGTCGCCAGGGTAAGTGGTTACCTAGGGCCCTCCATACTATCGCAAGCATTTTATAACCCATTTTTGACTGATGCTGCTTTTTTGTATTATAAAAATTATAACAATTTTAATATTTGCAATTTTTTATTTTAATATTTTTTTTTTTTTTACCTATTTGTGTTATTTGTATATATGCAGCCAGGGATGACAGTTACATGTCACACCAAACAAAAATTTGAAATTTTCTTTTCTTCACTCATAATATAAGGCCAGAGATCGATGCTGACAAAATTGGGTCCAGTTTGCAGCCCCTTCACAAAAATATAATTGATTAAAACGGATCTTTATTGGCATTTTACACTACATTTTAATCTGTTTGATCAATTATTTTAACAAAAAGAGTAACTTTTATTAAAAATTGGTATGAAAATTCACAAAATTAAGTATTAAAATTCACAAAATTAGGTGTTACAATTCACAAAAATAAGGAATTTCCACAAAGATGGAACCTTGAAAAAAATTCCTGAATGGACCCCTGAAGGCATATGTACTTAAAAAAATTTGCATTTCAATTAACTTAGATCAAATTGTATTTACCATTCCTGTGCTAAGTGCTTATAAACCAACAGTAGCACTATAGCGAACATACGACTTTAAAAAATATTTTATTATTATTAGTCTTCTCACACAATGTATTTTCAATTTCAATTCAATCAATATTTCGATGAACTTAGTGTCGGATATTACTTTCAATTATGCCTTTTATAGAGCATAAAACATTCTTTATGAAATAAAGGCATGTAATGTTAACTATTGGATATTTTGTAATTAGCATATAAATTTTAATAACAATTTTAACATTTTTACAAAGGAAATTTAGTTAAAAAGAAAACTATTGTTTCATATATACATAAAGCCGGAAGATTTGGGGTCTCTATTTTTTAGAGGCCCCGGGCTTTTGCCTTTCTTTCCCATATGATAATCAGGCCCTAGCTATGAGTGTTCACTTTGCAAGATTCTGCTTTTAAGCAAAGAATGGCATCTACTCTTGGCTGTGATTCAAATGTTTGGTGATAAAATGGTCACATTGTAACCCCCCCCCCCCAAAAAAAAATAATAAATAAATAAATAAATAAGAAAGATAAGTTCCCTGATTTTTTGGATTTTTTTTTTAAATTCCCTGATCTATAGCCACCTGATGAGATTCATGTCTTTGGGATTCCCGTACATATAAAATGACACATACTTACCTCTCTAAAATAATTTCTCAGTACATTAAGTGATGAATTAAGCCCAAGCTCATTACAGCATAAACTTGTAAGTTCAAATGCTAATGCCAACTGAACATCAACAATCTGATTTGTACTACAGAGATGTGTCAAAGCCATATGAAATGTACGAGCTGTCAAGCAACCCTTCACAATATATCTTATTTCATCAATCTGTAAATAAATAATTGGTTCAGATAAAAACATCAAGTATTCCCTCAAACAAATTCAAAGAATGTACATAACATGATATAAAATAGCTTACTAGTTAATAAAAAAACACTTAAAACAATTAAAATCTTAAACAGTTTTGTTTAAAAGTTAGGAAATAACAGCCATGAAACATCCTTATTGTATTATTCCATTATTTATCAATATTTTATTTTATTGAAGAAACACAAGTCATGGATAATTTGTATTCTTTATTGATATTTATTTTATTGTTGTTTTTCAAGGGTTTTCAATAATTAGCAGAGATAACAGCAAATGAAAGAGCTCAGTGTATGATAAAGTATGATGAAACTTATCAAGCTATCTCTTAAACTGTCTTTTTGCATGGTATGGTTTTCATCAGTATGTTCAGAAAATCCTTTGAATGGCAATTGGTAAATTCGTTTCAGCACACTATAAACATGCACTGAGTTTTCTAGATTCATGTTATCTTTCTTTCAATAGCATGCAGGAATAATATGATTAATTTGTAACATAAAATATAATATGCTCTAAATGTTTCACAAACACAACCAATTTCACAGCTTTAAAAGTGAAGCTGAAAGAGGTTATAATAAAGAGCTAAGAAACACAGTTCTCCTGAAATTACTAAAATATAAATTATGTTATATAAAACTTACAGTAAAATATCTTTTCTTAAGTCAAGCAATTGTAAATTGAAAATAAA